>CM033472.1:75927076-76426667 GCA_019447015.1 Hymenochirus boettgeri
CCCCCTTATGTAATCCCAAAAATCCATAAGATCTCTGTAATTATATGTGATCTAACGTTGAGACCACTTGATCTTACCATTTGTCCATGGGTAGATAAAGTCTAAGTAACTCTACAGAGGTTGTTATATATGGTAAAGTCTCTAGTAACTCGACAGAGGTTGTTTATATGGTAAAGTCTAAGTAACTCTGCAGAGGTTGTTATATATGGTAAAGTCTAAGTAAACTCTTAGAGGTTGTTATATATGTTAAAGTTAAGAACTTTGATTACATAATACTGCTCAGTGCTTCATAATCCAGAAATTTTCCTAAGTGAGTAGTACCAAAAAAATCTGGATGCCTGTGCCATTTCCGGTTGTTTGTGTTTCACCTAACCCCCCCCCCCCTATACTTTGGAATCTGCTCTGTAAGAACCCTAAATTGCTTCTATAGGTTAGCACCTAAGTATTCTGTGTTCTGTTGAATATAAACTTCACTTAGTTAGGCCCCTTTCACAGACCTGTGGGATGTCATCAAGAGAGACGGCGGCCCAGTGGCTGCGGGACCATCTGGGAGCATGTAAGTATACTCCAGTAGCCCCCCTTATGTAATCCGAAAATCCATAATATCTCTGTAATTATATGAGATCTAACGTGTGATGAAACCACTTGATCTTATCGGATCTAACGAAAGGCCTATTAGTTGCATCAAATTTGAGCTGAAAATTATATGTGGGGGGCTAGCCCCCCTTATGTAATCCCAAAAATCCATAATATCTCTGTAATTATATGAGATCTAACGTTGAGACCACTTGATCTTACCGGATCTAACGAAGGCCTATTAGTCTGCATCCAATTTGAGCTGACTGAAAATTGTATGGGGGGGCTAGCCCCCTTATGTAATCCGAAAATCCATAATATCTCTGTAATATATGAGATCTAATGTTGAGACCACTTGATCTTACCGGATCTAACGAAGGCCTATTAGTTGCATCAAATTTGAGCTGAAAATTCCATGTGGGGGGCTAGCCCCCCCTTATGTAATCTCAAAAATCCATAATATCTCTGTATTCTATGAGATCACGTTGAGACCACTTGATCTTACCAGATCTAATGAAGGCTATTAGTCTGCATCAAATTTGAGCTGAAAATTGTATGTGGGGGCTAGCCCCCCTTAGTAATTCCGAAAATCCATAATATCTCTGTAATTATATGAGATCTAATGTTGGGACCACTTGATCTTACCGGATCTAATGAAGGCCAATAGTCTGCATCAAATTTGAGCTGAAAATTCCATGTGGGGGGCTAGCCCCCCCTTATGTAATCCCAAAAAAATCCATATATCTCTGTAATTATATGAGATCTAATGTTGGGACCACTTGATCTTACCGGATCTAATGAAGGCCTAATAGTCTGCATCAAATTTGAGCTGAAAATTCCATGTGGGGGGCTAGCCCCCCCCCCTTATGTAATCCCAAAAAAATCCAATATCTCTGTAATTATATGAGATCTAACGTTGAGACCAATGATCTTACCAGATCTAACGAAGGCCTATTAGTCTGCATCAAATTTGAGCTGAAAATTCCATGTGGGAGGGCTAGCCCCCTTATGTAATCCCAAAAATCCATAAGATCTCTGTATTATTGAGATCTAACGTTGAGACCACTTGATCTTACGGATCTAACGAAGGCTATTGGTCTGCATCAAATTTGAGCTGAAAATTCCATGTGGGGGGGTCGTCCCCCCTTATGTAATCTCAAAAATCCATATCTCTGTAATTATATGAGATCTAATGTTGGGACCACTTGATCTTACCGGATCTAATGAAGGCCTAATAGTCTGCATCCATTTGAGCTGAAAATTCCATGTGGGGGGCTAGCCCCCCCCCCCCTTATGTAATCCCAAAAAAATCCATAATATCTCTGTAGTATATGAGATCTAACGTTGAAACCACTTGATCTTACGGATCTAATGAAGGCCTAATAGTCTGCATCAAATTTGAGCTGGAAAATTGTATGTGGGGCTAGCCCCATTATGTAATCCGAAAATCCATAATATCCTGTAATTATATGAGATCTAACGTTGAGACCACTTGATCTTACGGATCTAACGAGGGCCTATTAGTCTGCATCAAATTTGAGCTGAAAATTCCATGTGGGGGGCTAGTCCCCCCTTATGTGATCTCAAAAATCCATAATATCTCTGTAATTATATGAGATCTAACGTTGACACCACTTGATCTTACCGGATCTAACAAAGGCCTAATAGTCTGCATCAAATTTGAGCTGAAAATTGTATGTGGGGCTAGCCCCATTATGTATCCCGAAAATCCATAATATCTCTGTAATTATATGAGATCTAACGTTGAGACCACTTGATCTTACCGGATCTAACGAAGGCTTATTGGTCTGCATCAAATTTGAGCTGAAAATTCCATGTGAGGGGCTAGTCCCCCTTATGTAATCTCAAAAATCCATAATATCTCTGTAATTATATGATATCTATGTTGGGACCACTTGATCTACCGGATCTAATGAAGGCCTAATAGTCGCATCCAATTGAGCTGAAAATTCCATGTGGGGGGCTAGCCCCCCCCCTTATGTAATCCCAAAAAAATCCATAATATCTCTGTAGTTATATGAGATCTAACGTTGAAACCACTTGATCTTACCGGATCTAATGAAGGCCTAATAGTCTGCATCAAATTTGAGCTGGAAATTGTATGTGGGGGCTAGCCCCCCCTTATGTAATCCCGAAAATCCATAATATCTCTGTAATTATATGAGATCTAATGTTGGGACCACTTGATCTTACCGGATCTAATGAAGGCCTAATAGTCTGCATCAAATTTGAGCGAAAATTCCATGTGGGGGGCTAGCCCCCCCCTTGTAATCCCAAAAAAATCCATAATATCTGTAATTATATGAGATTAACGTTGAGACCACTTGATCTTACCAGATCTAACGAAGGCCTATTAGTCTGCATCAAATTTGAGCTGAAAATTCCATGTGGGAGGGCTAGCCCCCTTAGTAATCCCAAAAATCATAAGATCTCTTGTAATATATGTGATCTAACGTTGAGACCACTTGATCTTACCATTTGTCCATGGGTAGAGAAGCGGAGTGCCTCAAGGTTCTGTACTGGGGCCGCTTCTGTTAAATCTGTTTATAAATGACTTAGAAGGGGGCATTGAGAGCAAGTTCTCAGTGTTTGCTAATGACACTAAACTATGCAGAGCTTTGGAAACTTCAAGTGTGCAAGTGCTGCAAGCAGACCTAGATAGATTATTAAAATGGGCAGCAGAATGGCAGATGAGATTCAATGTTGATAATTGTAAGGTGATGCATTTGGGATTTAATAATCCCTGTGCCACCTACACCATAAATAACTCTGTGTTGAGTGCATATGTAATGGAAAAAGATTTGGGGTTCTGGTAGATAACAGACTTAGCTATAGCAAACAATGCCAGGTAGCAACGGCTAGAGCTAGCAAGATATTGTCTTGTATAAAGAGAGGAATCCCATATACAAAAGGGACATCTTGGAAATTGAGGCAGTTCAAAAAGGGCAACTAAATTAATAAGGCGAATGGAGGGGCTTGAATATGCAGGCAGATTAGACAAGTTAGGGTTTACATTGTAGAAGCGACGTTTGCGTGGGGACATAATAACCTTATACAAATATATTAATGGGCCATACAATGAACTCTTTGGTGCATTGTATACTAATAGGTCATATCAGAGGACTCGTGGACATCCTTTAAGGTTGGAAGAAAAGAAGTTTCATCTTCAGTTTAGGAAAGGTTTCTTTACAGGGAGAACGGTGAAACTGTGGAACTGTCTTCCAGCAGATGTGGTAATGGCAAGTTCATTGAATAGCTTTAAAAAAGGCCTGGATAAGTTTCTAAAACTAAAAAATATTGAGAATTACTGGTATTAATAAATATAGATCCGGTTGATCCAGGTATACTTTCCGATTGCCGTTTGGAGTCGGGAAGGAATTTTTTCCCCCTTTTTAGCTGGGGTTTTTTGCCTTCCTCTGGATCAACTGTTAGGTAGGGTTAAAAAAAAAAGAAGAAGAGGGTGAATAGGTTGGACTTGATGGACGTATGTCTTTATTCAACCTTAATTACTATGTTACTATGTAGAGCATTTTCAATTAAATAAAATTCCCAAACTGAATCTTGGTTCACAGCAGAAAAGTGTTTCCTGTGATAATGGGAAATCTGCTGACTACCCCTAGCCACTAGTTTTAGGGGGCGATGCAATATTTTTTTCCGACGCAGCTTACCTGCCCGAGTTCCCGCGATGCAAAAATCCCTGTGCGAGATTTTGTACATCGCGGGATCTCTGCCAGGTAAGTGCGCCGGCTAACGCCTCCTATTCAGTGGCGTAAAGTTTTGCGCTACATGGTAGCGCAAAACTTTACTAAGGGCGGTTTTGCATCGCCTGCGCCACGCTATTTCCGAGCATTCTCGGAAATGGCGCAGGCAATGCAAACTCAGTGTAAAACCCACGGTAACCTGATGATACATCGGATTGCGTGGGTTTTACACTGACTTGGGCATTTTGCGCCCAATATTGCATCGCCCCCTTAGTGTCCTTTGGACCAATTAACAGGCAGTAATGTAAATTGTGTTTATTATATGTACAACCAAACCCAATACATACTACACATTACATCGTAAAATAGTAATTGGGGTTCAATAATGGCATACGTCCATCCTTTTTACCCTTTTTAACAGTTGATCCAGAGGAAGGCATAAAAAGGGTAAAAATGGGGGGGGGGATTCTTCTTGACTCCAATCGGAAAGTATCCCTGGGTCAACCAGAACTGCAGTATATGTATTAATACCAGTAATTCTGGGAGATATGACCAATTAGTAAACAATGCATCAGAGAGTTTACTGTATGGCCCATTAATATTTTTGTATAAAGTGATCATATCCCTACACAAACGTTGCTTCTCTAAAGTAAACAGCTCTAACTTGTCTAATCTGCCTGCATTGTCAAGCCCCTCCATTCCCCTTATTATTTTAGTTCCCCATCTTTGAACTGCTTCCATTTCCAAGATGTCCCTTTTGTATATGGGATTTCAAAACTGCACTGCATATTCCAAATGAGGCCTTACCAGTGCCTTGTAAAGAGGGAGAATAATATTTTTCGCTCTTGAATCTATTCCCCTCTTTATACGAGACAATATCTTGCTAGCTCTAGCCGTTGCTGTCTGGCATCGTTTGCTATAGCTAAGTCTGTTTTCTACCAGAACCTCCAAATCTTTTTTCAGTCCAGATTTACTTAACACAGAGTTATTTTTGATGTAGGTGGCACCAGTATTGTTAAACCTCAAATGCATCACCTTACATTTATCAACATTGAATCTCATCTGACTTTCTGTTGCCTATTTTGATAATCTATCTAGGTCAGCTTGCAGCACTTGCTAATCATTTGAAGTTTCCAAAGCTCTGCATAGTTTAGTGTCATCAGCAAAAACCTTGCTCTCAATGCCCCCTTCTTAGTCATTTATAAACAGATTAAAAAGAAGTGGCTCCAGTATGGAACCCTGATGCACTCCACTTAACTTTAGCCCACATAGATGTAACTCCATTTACCACCACTCTCTGTTTGCGATCCAACAGTGTTCAGTTTATACATTAGTCACCTATGCGGCACAATATCAAAAGCTTTAGCAAAATCCAAGTATATTACATTTTCTGCTGTGCCTGAATATAAATTCTTACTCCTTCATAAAAACCAAGTAAATTTGTCTGGGGGAAATTGTAAAAATCTAAACAGGACATTGAGCAGCCCATAGGCAGATGGTAATTCTAATAAAAGATCCAGCCCAATGACACCCCAGCAGCCAGTGACCAGGATGGGTGTATTGGTCCACCAATATCTGATTTTACCAGTGAAGCTGTCCCTATCCATCCCACAATCCAATCGCCAGCAAAGAACGTCAGGGGGCAGATTATCCTATATGGTCCTTTATCTTACTTGGTACTAAACCCAATGGTGACACCTTGAATGTAGGTGAAGTATGTTTCATCTATCTATCTAATTTTTACATGATTACCCAGTTAAACTGTAGGATGAATGTTATTAATGGGGAAATGGAAAGCTTCTCCAAAACCCTCTCTAACTTACCGATCCTTTTCCTGGTTTGTGACCCAGTGTGTAATCCTCCTACTAATTTGCTTACGGGACTTTACTGACTGTGAAACCCTCCTGATATAATAAAAGACGTGATGGACCCCACAGCTAAACCTCATGACTGAAATGGCGACTGCTTTTCCATTTATAATGTGACCCATTATAACCAACATGTGATGGTTTTTATTCAGTTGCTTAGGAAAAGTAAACTGGGGTAAATTTGGTCTGGGCACTAACCTACCAACCAGGGTTAATATCCTTTACCACATTTTATTTTATCTACAACTTTCTTCTGAATTTAATAGACACAGATGGTTTAAACCGAGTTAGAAAATCAATTAAAAATCCTATCCGTAAAGTAACAGTGATACAATAACTATGTACTTTCCCTTTAACTATCTTTTCCCTGGTGTTTTTTTTTGCCTTCCTCTGGATCAACAGTTAGGCAGGAAATGAGGATAGTGCTAGATGGGTTGGACTGGATGGACGTATGTCTTTAGTCAACCTCAAATACTATACTATACTATACTCAAGAGCGTGTATAAGGGAGGCAACACCTCAGACACGTTAGTTTTAGTATTAACAGTAATAGTTCTAACAATAGAAACATTAACAGTAGAACAGAAACATTAATATTCAATGCAACTGGGCCGACAGTTGTACAAGCTGGAGTAGTAGTTGAACTGCAACTTAACCTTCCCCGTTTGCCATTGACATCAGACCTTGCGGCTGCCATAGAAACCAATGTATTAACAGCTGCAGGCTCAGTAACATGGACTAAATTAACTATATGAACATTTCATGAGGCTCCATGTAATTTAATGTACCAGAGAGCGAATGAATCGCCTCTAAACTATTGGATTGGATATACTTACATATCACCATAGCTACCAGTCACTGCTGGGGCCTGCTGGATAAGAGTATGCCGTGTGAAGGCAGCTTGAGGTGCCTGAGCAGTATGATCAGGATGGCAGCCCCTACACTGCACCAGGGGCGTACCTGAAGGGGCATCTGGGGTTTTCCCGTTCAGTGCCCTTGTTACTAAGGTTAGGTAACCCCAATCACAGACAGCTTTCTAAAAAATGCTTAGTCACTCTAGTTGTTACCAAGGGTTGTTGACCAATCAAAACTATTTACTACACTGACCAATCAAAACTTCTGATTTCAATTCACTGTCAGGTCATCCCCCGTCCATGTCTGTCAGCTCTTATAGAGCTTAACATTGCATTCTGAGGACTATTTCTGTAAGTGCCAGCATCAGCAGTAAACCAAAAAGATAGCATCTGTTTAAATGGAAGTATTAAGGTCTGTACACATGTCCGATACTTCGGACAACGAACAACCCCTGAGCGCAGGGCAGATATGTATTGAATGCCCATTTTGGACGATAATCATACATGTGTATGTGTTTGGTCGTGCGTTGTTCCTTGGATTGATGAAAGACACCCGGGGGTCATTCAGATGGGTGTATGAGGCTTTGAGAGATAGGAGCACTTGCTCATGAATTAATACGGGAGATAGGCGCAAATGCTCCTATCTCCCAAACATTAATAATTATTTTAAATATATATCATAAGTGTTAATTCAAACAGAATCATTTGAATAAACATTGACTTTTATGGTTAAGTCCCAGGAGTGCGCTGATATTTCTTATGTTTATATTTCAACAGGAGCTGCACCTAGACTGTGCATTAAGAACGTAGGAGTGCGATATGGAGATGTATATATATTATGTACTGTATGTACCTGTGGGGAGGGTCTCGTTAAAGGTTGTCAGCGTCTACAGCACCTGTGTACTTGTTGGCGTCCTCTCTACTGTATCAATATATTGATTTATAATATAAACAGGGAGCTTCAATAAAAGGTCTTATTGTTTAAAATGGTGCTAATTTTGCCCCAACCAATCAGATCTTATTTAACATTTAAAAGCTAATATCTGATTGGTTGGGGCAAAATTAGCACCATTTTAAACGATAAGAACTTTTATTGAATAACCCTGAAAGTTTAGTAATATTTATAATCACGATATATTTTACAACACTAAAGCCAACCTATTTAAAATAATAAACAACAATAGTTATGGTACTAAATGAAAGGATAAGTAATAAGAAAAATAATATAATAAACAGAAAATAATATTTTATGGCTTGCGCTAAATATCACTTTAAATAACCAATTGAAAAACAGCCATAGCCTTGTTTATAAATAAATATTTATATACAGTAACTGTAAAAAAAAACAATATTTTCCTAATTTAGAAAACATGTTTTTCTCCATCCTACATCCTCCCCATCCTTCAATTAAGATATCTGTTCATGCAAACCATGTCAGCATGGATGTCCATTATTACTTCTACAGCATAACCTTCCTGCAGGCTCTTTGGTAGTTATGCCGCTAACTATCCCTCCTCCTGAGCCTGCTCTGGTGCCCCTAGTGACTCAGCATCCTGCAGTTGTGCGAGTGCTGCAGCATCCATTGTAAGGTAATGCAAATGTCTTGAATAATTTTTTTCCCTCTGTATACACTATAGAAGATCAAGTGCACTTTGGTAAACCGAGGATATGGTACAGAAAGAACTAAAGAAGGTTAATATTAATAAATCTCCTGGACCGGATAAAATACATCCTTGGGTACTTAAGGAGCTAAGTTCAGTTTTATCTAGGCCATTGTTTCTTATTTTTGCTGATTCCCTCATGTCCGGTGGTGTGCCTCTGGATTGGAAAAAGGCTGATGTTATTTCAATATTCAAAAAGGGTAGTCGTTCACAGCCGGGTAATTACAGGCCTGTAAGTTTAACTTCAGTGGTGGGGAAGATCCTGGAAAGTTTAATAAGGGATCATGTTCTAGAGTATGTTTCAAGGACTGACATTATAAGTAGTAACCAGCATGGATTTAGGAAGAATAGATCTTGTCAAACTAACTTGCTTGGCTTTTATGAGAAAGTAAGTAGAAATTTAGATTCTGGCATAGCAGTAGATGTAGTTTACTTGGATTTTGCAAAGGCTTTTGATACAGTCCCCCATAGGCGACTAATGTATAAGCTAAGGTCTGTTGGTCTGGGGAGTCACATTTGTACATGGATAGAAAATTGGTTAATGAATAGGATGCAGAGAGTAGTTGTTAATGGGGCTTCATCATTATGGACTAAAGTGCTAAGTGGGGTGCCACATGGTTCTGTGCTGGGGCCGCTTCTATTTAATCTATTTATTAATGATTTGGAAGTGGGTATTGTCAGCAAGGTTTCTGTGTTTGCTGACGACACAAAACTTTGTCGACCATTAAAAACTTCAGAGGATGTGCAATCGTTGCAAGGGGATCAAGATAGATTGTCACATTGGGCTGCTAAGTGGCAGATGAAATTCAATGTTGATAAATGTAAGGTGATGCATTTTGGACTTAAAAATCCTTGTGTTACTTATACTATAAATGGCTCTGTGTTAAGTGAATCCCTGTTGGAAAGGGATCTTGGAGTTTTGGTGGATAACAAAATTAAAGGTAGCAAGCAGTGCCAGGCGGCAACAGCCAGAGCCAGCATGGTATTGTCTTGTATAAAGAAAGGTATGGATTCAAGGGAGGAAAATGTAATTCTCCCTCTCTACAAAGCATTGGTAAGGCCCCATTTGGAATATGCAGTGCAATTTTGGAATCCTGTGTACAAAAAGGACATCTTTGAAATGGAAAGGGTTTAGAAAAGGGCAACTAAATTAATAAGGGGATTGGGGGAGCTTGAATATGAAGAGAGACTGGAAAGTTACAATTATGTACGCTGGAAAAAAGGCGCTTGCGTGGGGATATGATTACTGTGTAGAAATACATAAAATAAGATCTGGGGCATTTTCACCAATAGAACATGGCAGAGGACACACAGGAAATCCCTTAAGGGCTATAATGCCACAGGGGGGGGGGCACGCTGCGGGTGGCGTTTTGTTTTGCGTTGCGCTTGCGTTTGGCGTTTGCGATTGCGCTTGCGATTTTTTGAAATTATTGAAAACGCGGCAACGCAAAAAAAACGCGGTTTTTTGATGCGTTTGCGTTTGCGTTTTGCGTTCTGCATTTTTAATCGCAATGCATGCGATTTCCTATACTTATTGAAGAAATCGCAAGCGCAAACGCAAAAAAATCGCACATGAAATCGCATGCGATTGCGATTGCGTTTGCGTTTGCGTTTCAGTGTGGCCTAGCCCTAAGACTTGAAGAAAAAAGGTTTAGGCTTAAGTTCGGAAAGGGTTTTTCACTGTGAGAACGGTAAAGCTTTGGAACAGTTTTCCAGTGGACCTTGTTATGGCAGGTTCATTGGTCAGTTTAAAAAAAAAAAGCTGGATGAGTTTCTGCAAACAAGGAATATTGCAAGTACTGGTATTGATACATAAAGTAGAGTTGATCCAGGGAAATTTCCGATTGCCACTTGGAGTCAGGAAGGAATTTTTTCCCCTTCATAAATTTGGTGGTTTTTTTTGCCTTTCTCTGGATCAACAGTTAGGCAAGAAATGAGGATATTGCTAGATGGGTTGGACTGGATGGACATATGTTTAATTCAACTTTTTTAAACTATACCATACTATAAATCTCATGTCAGTCCATAATATTAATATTCCCAAGCAGTGTAAGCAGCATGGCAGCTCCCATTGATATGAATAAATTAAAGTGTGTAAAAAAAAATTTCCCTTAACTGCCAGGTAGGGGAAATAGATGTAATATTCAAAATTAAAATTTCATGTACATTTTATATAACAATGACTGTCTACCTATACCCTAGCAATCAACACTGCCTTTTATCCTTACTTCTTTTGTTGAGAAGTCAGGCAGGATGGCCCCTCTGGACCTAATTCACTAAAGATGGTCAAAACTGCTAAAAAAATTGCTTAAAAACCCATTAAAATATATTTAGGTGCACAGGTCGCCTAAATATAAGGAAAAAATATCAATGGTAACTTACTGTACATGGTCTGGGACATGG
Source organism: Hymenochirus boettgeri (assembly GCA_019447015.1). Classification (NCBI taxonomy): domain Eukaryota; kingdom Metazoa; phylum Chordata; class Amphibia; order Anura; family Pipidae; genus Hymenochirus; species Hymenochirus boettgeri. The sequence goes on from CM033472.1 coordinate 75,938,161, forward strand.
GAGATGGTTTGAGGAACACATACATATATCCAGAACTTTAAATAAAATAACTTCATCACAATTGCACTGTTTTTTCAAGTTCTGATTTATTTCGAGGCACGTTTGAAAATTCAAGAAAATTGAAATTTTCCGTGAATTGTTGAATTTTCAAAACTTTTTGAATTTTCAAGGAATTTTTAAAATTTTGATACAGTTACTTACTATAAACGGCCTTGGAAATGGTCTAGAGAACAGAAAATCAGATTCTTTCTGAAAGATTCTGATTGAAACTATTCTGATACCAATTAGATTCTTTCTGAAATAATTTGATTGCATACATGCTTGTTGAAGAATCTGATTAACTAGAGATGGCAGAAAAAATAAAAAATCCACAAAATTTGCCATTAAAGTCAATGTGGGGGGAAAAAAAACGTAAATTTCTGCCTAAAATGTAAATAGCAATGGTAAATCTGTATTGGCTCAGGGACCTGGGAAATGGTCTGGGGAACACGTATCAAGTCCACAATCTTTTAAAAAATACAGTCTATTATTTAAATCTATGTGCTTCTGTGTTTTCAGCATTCGTCCTAAACACGCGATTTTTAAAACATTCGCATTTTTTGAGAAAAAAAACCCAGAAACCTTTCTGCATACTCAGTGAAGTCTGCTGTTCTAATTCTCCTGGTGTCCGTAGATGTGTTTATATACAGTAATTACTGTACCCAATCCACTTTGAGGGGACTTAAAGGACATCTCTACCCTCTTTACAAACGTTTAATATCTTGCAGGTCATGCCCTTCCACCCCCAACGCTATAAAGGGATTTTTAAAATCATTACAAACTCTCTTACAGCTCCTCGATCCAGCGCTGTTCTGGTCAGTCTCCCTTGTCTTCAAGCCTACAAGCAGACTGGCAGCCGCAGCTGTGATTGGCTGAGAGGTAGCAAATCACAGATGCGGCTGCCATCAATACAGGATTACGCTGGAACGAGGATCGTTAACTAGAGTTTGCAGTCGATTTTAAAAGTTCCATTATAGTGGCTGGGGGTGGGAGGGCATGGCCTGAAAGATTATAAAGCATAAGGCTCTATAGTGAAAAAAACACATTGCCCCTTTGCAAAGTTAAATTCATGTACTCTGTGCTACCTTAATCCTATCTATGTAGTGACTTTGTTTAACCATGGTGTCAGATCTGTGGCAGCACTCCCCCTTCCCCCTCCCCTCTGTACCTGCTCCATGTCTCAACTCCGGCTAACCGACAAGCTTAAAATGTGCAGTAGGAGTTAAAAGTTCAACATCCTGAAAAACACACCCACGCACAGTGGCAAAAAGAAGCAAGCTGTCCTGGAGACACGGAAGAAGAAGAACAGTACAATTTACGATCTCTCTCTTTGTGACCCTCATCAATCAGTGAAAGCTATTAAGAAGGGGGTCAAGTGTGCAGCCTTATATCTACCATCAAGCATCTCCTCTCCCCTGCTAATGCTGATCTCTATGTTTATTACAGAGCAGGGAGGGGGGATCACTCACAGGATTTGATTGACAGTCCCAGTAGGAGTAGAGGAATGCAATCACTATTCTTCTAACTGGTGTATTCAGGACAGAGAGGGAATCTGAAAAAAGTGAAGACACTCTGGGGTGTGTGGGAATTATAGAACACATGGAAAGAAAGAAAAAAAAGTTCATTTTCCACTATAGTGCCCTTTAATGGTAGATGATCAGCAGCCAGGGAGGGATCGGGAAGGGGGGGGGAAAGGGTTCCCCTGCGCATGCCAGCACCCAGCAGCAACTGAGAGGACAGAGCAGAGGCAGCAACCTTTTGGACAGGAAGACAGCTCCTAACCTACAGTTTCCTGGACTTTGAAGAGGCAAAACAGGAGAACCATAAGGATGTAAGGTAAGGATTTTATTATATTATATAGTGAGGCCAGAGTAGTTGGTGAATTTTTAGTTTGGGGGGTGGATATGCCCCTTTAATGAGCAGGATAGGGACATTAGGAAATCCTGGAGGTGTTAGTATAGCTGACTATCAACATTGTATTCAGAAAATTCTGTCAGATCAACCATCGGTGTCACAGCTCTGCCTTTGAAAGACACTAATGTAATGTAGTGCAATGTGGATGTCTCAGTTAATATCACCTATTTAAATAGGGCCCCTAGACCTCAAAAAGGCCTAACACTAAATTTGTCCAAAGGACCTATAGGGAGGACTTTGGGTCCCATTTGTGTGAATACAGGGGTGGTTAACAACAAGTGCTAGTCCACCACACTGGAAATTTACACAAAAAGCTTAAAAGCAGAGGAAAAAAATTCTCTCCAACTCAATAAACAATAAACTATCTGGGGCATTGTTCACACATAGAGCATGTCAGAGGACACGAGGACATTGCTTAAAACTTGAAGAAAAAAGTTTAGGCTTCAAGTTCGGAAAGGGTTTTTACTGTGAGAACGGTAAAGCTATGGAACTGTCTTCCAGTGGACGTTGTAATGGCAGGTTCATTGGACAGTTTCAAAATAAAAGCTGGATGAGATTCTGAAAACAAGGAATGTTGCAAGTTACTGGTACTCCTGTACTGTCAGGTCTCCTGTCTAGCTGCAATTTATACCCAGAGGTTGGCACTGATAAAAATAGCTGCCATTGGTTACGTTGAAAATCCTCAATAATTTGTGAATCTTCGAAAATTCGCGAAATAACAAAAATGCCAGAAAGCGGAATTCTGGAAAATCCTTACATTACACCAGGGAACTGGGTTCAGATCCGCGATCCAGTCTATCTCTAGTTAGTATATCAATTAGATTATTTTGAAAATGTCTGTAACTTATCAGAATGGTTACAATCAGACTCTTTCAGAGAGAATCTGATGTCTGTTCCCCAGACATTTCCCAGGTTGGCCAAGTAATAAGCAAGGTCAGCTCTGAAGTAAAAGATACAATGTTGCAATGTTGCAAATGCTTTGCTTCAGCAGAATGTTAAGCTGGATACACAATAGTAAAGATGACAGACAGAATCTTTAAAGGAGAATTAATACTTACCTCCTTCTTGCTCTCTCCACAGGTTGGGACCTAAACCGATAGGTCTGTATAATGTCATTAATGGCAAAATATCCAAAGAGGATTGCAACGCAGGAAATTGGGCCCCCCCACATTAACATGCACTGCTCTGCAATAGTGAGGCTGAGGCTAAGGCCACACTGGTCCGGACGGCAACATGCATAAAACGCATAAGACCAACTTGATCTGTGCAGAAGACAACACAGATACCAACATATAGATACTGCTTTTATTTTTCAATTATTTTGAAAGTGATATTACCATTTTATTTATACTATTAAAAATGACTTTGTACTTCTAGTGGGAACCAGCCCTTGTCTTTGGAAAAGTAGAATATAAGGAACACGGGAGGTGTGGACCAGTACTATTGACCTATTGGGAATAATAGAACATTAGGACGTAAGTTAAAGGGTGTGACACATTTTGATAATTTTAATTGCATTATATTAATTTGATTGCCACAGATTTTTTTCTCTTGACTTTTATCCAAACTGAGTCACCTGCCAACCTACATGAAAATAACCTAATCAACCTTATACAAGGGGAGAAAGGTCTGTGCGACTCAAACAAACATAGGATACCAACCACTGGCGCTTAGAGACTGAGATAAATTGGCCGGTATGTTGTTTGCATTTATGATCTTATATAAGTTATAAGTTAACTTTTTCAATGATTGGAATGGTTGCAACAAAGTGGAGGGTCTAGAGTAGAGTTCTCCATCGGGTCAGGTACCCAATTTGGGGTCAGGTTCGGGTAACACGTATTGGTAGCGGGTCTGGTAAAGAGAACTGCGGTTCGGGTCGCGGGTACAAGAATTCCAGTCTGTAAAAAAAAAGTGGTTTAAACTCATAGAGAGGTGGAGGTATCAGTCCCACTCATGCTTCTCTTGCATCAAGGTGCCCAATTGCTAATCTCAAGTGATAAAACATTGTTCTTAAGACCACAGTGCAGTGGTTTCAAATACAATGTTTTTACATACAATGTTTTAACTAAGATGTAACATATTGTGATATATAATATAGTATGCACTTTATTTAGCACTTTACAGGGTTAATTATTGAGGAAGGTGTAAGAGGGAGGGCACTTATCTTTATCAGTGGTGGGAAGTGACGTGCTGACATCCTGAAGATGACCCATGTCGGGTTGAAACGTTTAGATAGCATGTTTGACAATAAAGTTGTTTGTTACAAAGTAAAAGGAGTTCACCGGTTCCTCTGTTTTATATATTATATCTGTATGTTAATATACTAACTAGATTGTAAGCTCTACGGGGCAGGGATCTCCTTACCTCTGGTGGCAAGTTCTTTTACTTCTATTATATAATTTATATATTTATGTACTGAACTATCTATGGTTTGTTCCCTTTGTATGACTTTATTGTATTTTGTTACTGTACAAAGCTGCGGCCCCAAGACATATATATGTATATATTAGTATTAATTGCCCTTTATATTTATAGCTATAATGTAGATGTCAGGGCCACTCCACTCCAACCTTCACTGCCCCTGGTACTACCCAGAGATACACATACAGTCCTTATCAAAAAGATAGGTGCTATATTTTTGATATAGGATATATATATATATATATAATATATATATATAGTGTATTTATATTATATATATATACTGTATATACATGTAATTTAAGCAGAGATTTTTTATTTAATCTAGCCCCTGTATTTAGCCGCGCTATGGAGCCTTTGAAGTTACACAAACACTCAAAAGCCACATGGGGCTGTAAGGGAAGGGGCCAAGGGGGGCCTGCAAATGAAGGGTTCATGGGGCCCATGAGTAGAAGGGACCAGGGGGGCTTGCATAGGAGGGGGGCTGCAAGGGGAGGGGAGACACAGGGCAGATTGACTGTCATCCACTGACATGGTTTCAGAGTAGGAAGCAGAAAGTGCAGGGGACCTGGTGATGCTGCTGCCATATCACACAAATTGTAAATATCTTCAAAATTAGGCAAAATAATTCTCAGGAGAGCAATTCTATCAATTTACCTAAAGTATTTTTGGCCCGCAGTTCCCCTTTAAGGAACCTTTTAAAATGATTAATTTAAAGGAGAACTAAACCCACTTTTTTATACTCTAGAATCTGAACATATTCCCTTTAAAAAACACAAAAATTGGAAAGTAGCAATACAGTAAATAGTGTTAAGTAAATGTGCCACTTGAAGAACTGGTAACATTGTATGTATGTATCTAGTAACTGGCCACACCCTGATCTCAGTACATGCTCATTGCCTATTTTGTCCTGTAAAAGATTGGTATGAGTGCTACTCCACGTGGTTTTGTGTGAACACACATGTCACCAAAGTGGGAATGGCGAGTCCCCTTTTTCGGCCAGGGATACGCGCTCTATCTCCAGTAAGCCCTAGTTACACTTTGGTCCGCCGTCCCCCCCCCTCCCTCCTCCTCTTTCCTTTTTTCTTCTTTCTTCTTTCCACTCCCCCCTACACCTCCCTTTCCCGTTTTTTACTCCCTACCCTCCACCTAAGCTTTTTTTTTTCACCCTTTTTCCCTTTATTCACGCATGTCATTTATTTTTCCCTCTCCTTTTCCTTTTTTCCCCCTTACTCCCTCCTCTTTTTCCCCCCACTTCTAGCTTGTGTAAAGAATATAATGTCGTGATTTTCCGGACCCACACTGGCAATAATTAGTAATCACTGGTGAACGAGAAAATTTATAGTACCCCAAACTTATGTTAGAAAGTTACATTCGTTAGTAAAGTTTAAACACCAGATTAAAACCGGCATTTGTGGACAATGATTACTGCTTTTGATCGGCAGATCGTCCTTCTTACCAAACCAATGGCCTGTTCTGAGCCTGGGGCTTTTTGTTCTGCTTTAACAATTAATTCACATTTTAAAGGTTCATTCAAGGGACTCCATTATTTCTGTTGTGATTCCTGCTATACTTTTAATACCCACACTTATCGGACTTTTTGCACCCCTCGTGGTCAGTCCAACCCAGGGGATTATATGGATGTGCAGTTCTGGTTGGGATAAAAGCATCAGGCATAGCACCACGTGGAAGCGTATTCTACTGTATAATCTTTACTTTATAAAGCGCCACTTGTGGATGCTCGCACGATATGTACAAGGTGCCGATAAGTGCAAGCCATGGTATGCAGATAGATAAAAATTTAATGAAAATACTATATCTTAACTATTAACTCGGTATCCAACCTGAAAGCATTTGACCTACTATTTAATCACCCCTTTAATTGTTTACTTAAAATGTGACCTATCACGCGGCAAACAACGCCTTGACAAATTAGGATATCGATTGATCCCTTGTCACAAAAAGAGATGTTACATATTCTATAAGTACAAATCTAGATTTGGTGCACTATCTATACCATCAATGTATATTTCATTTTTCGCTAACCTTCTGATCAGTCTTTATTTTGTCTCATTCTCATATTTCCAAACATTTTTTGTCTCTGCTCAATTCCACAGCAATTGTTCCTCTCCTTATACATTGAACCTACATAGTAAAGCCAAAACTTATCAAGACAATACGGGCATGATGCGGTATGGTGTAATATTCAACTTGGCAATGCCACAATCCCAAACCTATTCGTTGGTGGAGTACATCGCTAATTTATGGTTTAGTTGTCTTTGCTTTGCATAGACTGGAACCTCAGCGTTGCTCCGGCAGCTTTTTTTGCTGCCGCCAGCATACTAAGCATGAACCGATTTTTTCACGACAAAACATACGACATATTCTGGAAATCTAATGGGTGCACACTTAAAAATGACCTGATCCACGGAACAACCCTGTAGTCTCACATGAAAGTGTCTGCTGGCCTTTTTTAATTTCATGTGTGTTGCTGTTGGGGCTGTGCGCTGTCTTCTTTCACATACCAAGATCCTGCCATAGGTAGTGCCGTCCCATCAAATATTCTAAGGCAAAACTTTACGTAGTCATGTGGGTATACAATGCAGGTACACAGGCACTGTGCTGGCACACACCAACCTTTGGAAGCAAATTTAGGTACCATGTTGCGTTGGGGCACACCACTAGTATTGTCACTGAGTGCAGTGAGCCAACTTTATTTACCAGTTACCTGGTGATCATATTGATGTACTGTCAACTGTGGGAAAAGTTAGGCAATTCAGTAACCTGTCGGGGATTGATTTAGGTAAACGTCCAGTACCCCTGTGGTCCGGATACTTAAATGTAATCCACTGTTGGCAACACTGGTGCTGTACCTGTACACTTTATGGAAAAAACGTTATATGGAACCCGGTACATTCGGGGCAACAACGTGTAACTGTCCTATCCCGTCCACACGAGGCATTTCCAAAAACTGCGTATTGAACAAGTAACCCATGTTCTGCTTTTTCCTCAAACTGGTTTCACGCGTAAACAGTCCCTGTTTCTGGGCAAAACTTATGGTACAAGGTGCTGTGTGGCAAACTGTATCTACCAGTCAACTGCTCGAGGCAGTCTCTGTGTACTACTAGTAATGTGCCACCAAACTTACTTTTTATGTAAGCTGGGCTAGAGGAATTCTTCTAATACACGGCTGTTGGAGGGTTCGTGCGGAATCAACGTGGCTATCTTAAATTTAACTAGCACTTTGCGAATTTTATTTTGCTTATACTCTATTGATCAATTAATCTCAGTCCAGCGAAGGGACCACTACATGCTTTTTCAAGTAATATTAACCGACATTTGGAAACTACATACAAGTATTTATATTTAAACGTAGACATGAATTACGGTAATATTATGTATTATTTTAATGCACCCGAAGCTAATCTGTACTAGTTTCCTTCCACAGGTCGTCCACCCCCGATCACCGCAATTCGAACCTGTAGAACCTGTCGCAAAAAAAACGCAGCAGTGTGGCCTAGCCCTTAAGGGATTTCCTTGTGTCCTCTGCCATGTTCTATTGGTGAACAATGCCCCAGATCTATTATTAATGTATTTCTACACAGTAATCATATCCCCACGCAAGCGCCTTTTTTCCAGCGTACATAATTGTAACTTTTCCAGTCTCTCTTCATATTCAAGCTCCCCCAATCCCCTTATTAATTTAGTTGCCCTTCTCTGAACCCTTTCCATTTCAAAGATGTCCTTTTTGTACACAGGATTCCAAAATTGCACTGCATATTCCAAATGAGGCCTTACCAATGCTTTGTAAAGAGGGAGAATAGCATTTTCCTCCCTTGAATCTATATCTTCAGACTGTTGCCTCCTGGTACTGCTTTCTACCTTTGTTTGTTTGTTATCCACCTAAACTCCAAGATCCCTTTCCAACAGGGATTCACTTAACACAGAGCCATTTATAGTATAAGCAGCACAAGTCCAAAATGCATCACCTCACATTTATCAACATTGAATCTCATCTGCCACTTAGCAGCGCAATGTGACAATCTATCTAGATCCCCTTGCAACGATTGCACATCCTCTGAAGTTTTTAATGGTCGACAAAGTTTTGTGTCGTCAGCAAACACAGAAACCTTGCTGACAATACTTCCAAATCATTAATAAATAGATTAAATAGAAGCGGCCCCAACACTGAACCCTGTTGCACCCCACTTTAAGTTCATAATGAAGAAGCCCCATTAACAACTACTCTCTGCATCCTATTCATTAACCAATTTTCTATTCATGTACAAATGTGTACATGGATAGACCAACAGACCTTAACTTATACATTAGTTGCCTATGGGGAACTGTATCAAAAGCTTTTGCAAAATCCAAGTATACTACATCTACTGCTATGCCAGAGTCTAAATCTCTACTCACTTCCCCATAAAAGCCAAGCAAGTTGTTTGAGGCTTAAGCAGGAGAAAGCAGAGGAAATCTCAGAGGGGTGGAGCTTAACATTCAGCAAACCAGTAACAAGATGTCAGAAACTTTCAAGGTACAAAGCTAGGCTCTGGAGGGACATAGGTAAAAAAAAATATGGCAACATTATTCTTAAAGCTGCAGCTTCCAAATAAACATAACTTGATTTTACAGTGCACTTATCCTTTAAGTATTAGCAGTTTGGATTACAAAGTAATTCAGGTCCTATTGGGTGGTGACAATTTCTCCCCACTCACATTACTTCAGTGCCAATTGTCATTTTACTGGGCTATTTAGGCCTTAACATTGTAGGTGCCCCTGTGACAGTGAGCAGGGCCATTTTTAGGCATAGGCCACCTAGGCAAAAAACTAGGGTGCCTATGTTGATCCAGGGTGCCTATTAGTATAGTATTTGAGGTTGAATAAAGACACACGTCCATCTTTTTCCTAGCATCTTCATGTCAGCTTTTACTTGCTGCAGGGATTCCCCCACCATGAAGCAAACTGAAACATTTGCTCAGGGCACACCCTTGCAGAACACTTAAAAGGCAACAGTTAAAAAAATCTTCCTTCCTGCAATACTGCATTTCAGCACCACTCCACCAATCAGTGTTATGTCAGACCACCAGTCAGTTTTAGTCATCCCACTACACCCACCTCCACAAGCCCCACCAATGTTCCCTGATAAAGCCATTCCCGCTTCACGTGCCACTACCCATTTGCCAATAGGTGGCATTTAAAAGTTGTTTTTTGGGTGTCAAATCCCCTAGGAACACCCCTGACTTGCTGTGTTAGAACTTCTCTTCTTTTTCTGCTGTAATTTGCAACATTGTAGAGAGTACAGAGCCTGAACTCCACACAATCTATTTAGCAACAAATGTTGCAAATTAACTGAAGGTGAAGGAAGGAGGGAGGATGATGAGCTCAGCTAATAGTACTGAGGAGAGCAGTTCTAAAATGCCAGGTAAAAGCTGCTGCAGACTTTATAACAGTGGCCCCTGTGACTAGCAGCCATGAGATCCATATCCCTGCCTCTTTCTTCCTTACATCCAACTCTCCAATTAGAACTTAGAGTAGGTGAGGAGTGAACAATTCAATGGAGGAGACATGGAAAGCAGGTACATACTGTATATCATGTCAATGCTGGCAGCTGGAAGGGTTAAAGGTAAAACTCTGCTAGCACTGAAAGTGTTAATGCCAATACTCTGGGAAAGTGCTGGCACTCAAAGTATTAATAGGAGAGTCTGTTGGCATTGAAGGGTTAATGGTAATACTCTTCTGGCACTTTAAGGGTTAACGGCAATACTATGGGGAACTCTGCTGGCACTGAAGGGTTAATGGCAATACTCTGGAAAAGTGGTATCATTGAAAGTGTTAATAGTAAAGTCTGCTGGCACTAAAGGGTTAACAGTAATGTACTGCTGGCACTGAAATAGTTAAACATCTCAGATCTCACCAAATTTCCCTGTTCTGCCCTACCCGGCTGGAAATTTCTGGGTGCCACATACCGTGCATCCACTGAAACCTATCCTGTCCTTCCAAACAGTATTTCATTTGTGGCCATTGTCACTGCATACGCACAAATATATGTATACATGCCCGTCTCACCTGTTACAGCGTGCGCCTCTTACAAACTAGTAAAGCATTCCCACTATAAAGAACAGCAGCAATGGACAGCATCAGAAGGAAGAAACCCAGCTGTAGTTTGACAGGCCAAGGTGGTTTTTATTTTTTTTGGGGGGGGAAGGGGCGCACATAGGTGGGAGGGCTGCTATCGGCCAAGGCACTAAAATGGCCCTGACAGTGAGTTAGGCAGCATCCAAAAAGTGGGCAGGGTCTTTCTATGATAGAATAGCTTTGCTGTGGTCCCTGATTGTCTACCCACATTTTTGTTAACTAAAGCTAAGTTAAGTCTATATAAACCCACTGGTTACTTGTTATTGGCTCCTCTCCCAGCTGCCCCATTCTTCTTCTCTCGACAGTGACCTTTAACTTTAGGCTGCTCCCCCTTACTATATTATTCATGTAATTGCACCTTAGCCTATGTGCTTCTCAGGGCCACATCTACCATTATGTAGATTGAGACATTTGTCTCAGGCGGCACCCCTTCACAGAAGGGCGTCAGACAGTAGTGGTAAAAAAATTTTTTCCCTTGACTTGTCAAGAAAAAAAATAAATTTCCCCAGTAACATATGATGTTGTTAAAATCATTTTATATGGTTAGGTTAACTTTAGTTAGTTTGTTAGGCTAGGTTAGGTTAGTTAAGTTAGTTAGTGCCCTGCTGAAAGAGTTTACCTTCACATGGTGGTAGGATTACAAATCTTTTGGATAAAATATTTTATACTACAGAAAGTATGGCATTTCTAATGTATTGTAACAGTTGAACCAACATGTATAGCACAGGGTATAAATTATATTGATTTGAGCAAGCATGAAAGGAGCAATATGGTAGTGGAAACACAAGCTGTTTGAGAAAGGGGTGTAATATCTAGTAATTTACATGATTGCTAATTCACTGTCTGAGGAACTATTAAATACCTATATAATAGGAAGTTCAAAATTGTAACACTTTAGCTACGCCCACCAACAAACCATAGCCACAGAGAAAGCCACACCCAATTTAACACAGCGGCTGCGCACTTCGTACCGGCATCAGAGTCAGGGGGCGGCACCTAGGCACCGGGACTATGTTCCTGGGCATCTTTGGAGAAGGTGAGTAAAATGGAACTTAGGTTTAGGTTGGGGGGTGCTTAATCTATGTGTGAATTTTTTTTTGTGGGTGGGCATGCCCTTTATGTACCAAATATTCCAAGTACATGGAACACAATGATATCCTGGGGAGATATCATTGTGTAATACAATGTTAAAAGTCAGCTATGCAAACACCTCCAGGATTGCCTAATGTCCCAAATCCTGATCACTAAGCTCCCTCACGGTGGAGTAAGTACAGTAAGTACTGTATATAAACCCAGTCTCAGCAATCACTAAAGGCAGCTGTGGGGTTACTGTCGATACAGATCTCTATGCTGCTGTGCTGTCCATCACAGGTCAGACTGGATACATTTTTGAAACAAAAAAACTGCTGCTTCTAATTCACAGCTCAATTAACAATGTAACAATCTATGTAACAGTCTATGGGCACTAGGAGTAGTAGTGACTGCAGACTGCACTGGACAGGCAGAAAGTTTGTTTTTCTTCCCTTGGAAAATCATGTATTTTCGATAAGTCACGTGTTTAGGACGAACGCTGAAAACACGGGGAAGCACATGAAATTTCCGGTACCACAATGTATTTTTTAAAGATTGTGGGCATTGATACACATTCCCCAGACCATTTCCCAGGTTCCTGAGCCATTTACAGTAAGTTACCATTGCTATTTAAACCATTATTTTAGGCAGAAATTTCCTAATCCCCCCCCCCCTATTGATTTTAATGGCAGATTTCGTTGATTCTCGAACATTCAAATTTTTTTGATAATCCACGAATCCTTGAGAAGAATGGATTTTCGTAAGTCTCTAGTTACAATCAGATTCTTCCAGAAAGCATACCAATTAGATTCGCTATGAAAGAATCTGATTGTAACCAATTCTTATTAGATACAATCAAATTATTTCAGGAAGAATCTGATTGGTATACTAATCAATAAGATTCTTTTTCAATCAGAATTGGTTACAATCAGATTCTTTCCGAAATAATCTGATTATGTTTTCCTCAGACCATATCCGAGGTCCTAGAGCCATTTTACAGTAAGTAACTGTATCATTTTTTAAGAAATATTCCTGGAAAATTCAAAAAATTCTTGAAAACTTACATTTTCAAAAGTGGCTTAAAAAATAGAATGTGGAAGTTCGAAAAACAGTGCAATCTTGAGGAAAGTTATTGTATTAAAAGTTCTGGATATGTTTACGTGTTCCCCAGACCATTTCCCAGGCCCCAGAGCCATGTACAGTAAGTTACCACTGCTATTTTACCTTGCCTCTGTGCGGATTTTTTTCTCCCATTGACTTTAATGGGTTTTTACGAAAATTTTTACATTTTTTTTGAAAATCCGCAAATCCAAATGCGGAACGGATTTTAGCAGTTTCACCCATCTCTAATCACTGCTAACGTAGAATATACAATGTTGCAAGTTATTTAAACCTTTATTTCAGCAGAATGTTAAGCTGGCTAGAAGATCATGATTTGTGATATGCAGTGAAAAACCCTTGAACTTGAATTTGTGAACCCTCGAATATTCTATAGAAAAGTATTGTAGTGCCGTATTGGACCAATATGTAGATGTAAAAAATAAGAGTACTGTGATTTTTCTATGGACTAACAGTTTAATTAGTTGACAAGCTTTCGAGGGCTAAACCCTCTTCATCAGGTCAGAGTAGTACTGATTTGAACAAAGGTTTAACAGAAAGTAAAAAGCCAGTTCCAATATGCTCTAATATGCTGAATTTTAAAAATAGCTTGATCATGAAGAAAAAAAAACAAGTTTTGGTTCTACACTAACTTAGTATTGCCATTTATACCTTAAATTTATTCAGAACTTTCAGATTTTTATCTCCCATTCACTTCTTATGTGTCCATTTACAGATTTATGGATGTTTTAATTTTTTAGAAAATCCAAAAAACCTGAAAACAAAATAGAATTCGCCAGTGAACATCTCTAGTGATCACCTTTAGCTTTTGGCTTTGACTGCAACTAGTCTATTAAGCATAGGTTAGTCCTTGTAGTAGGCAAGTACCAGTGCCCAGAGATAAAATGGAAATGAAATAACAAAATGACATCATTAAATAGTGATAGAACCAGCAAACAAAAATGCAATTATTAATATTGAAACAGTTATTGTTATGGACAAGTAAATATCACCCTTGTAAAATTTTAACAGCTTTATTAAGAGTTTTCTTCCTGGATGATGTTGGATTTATATTTCATCTGACACAGAAATACACATTTTGGTCAGAAACGTAACACATTTAGAAACAAAAAACACAAACATTCAAAAAAATTTAAAATATTTTAAAAACCAAGAGAATATCTCGAAGGACAATATTTGCATCAATGGTGCTTGTATGGCATTTTCTAAAATAAACATGATTACTTTTACAGCAATACAGGAAAATGGCTGCTACACACTACATGAGCTTTTGAACAAATGAAATACGGGAAGCTCCTGGGAAAGTTATTTTAGTAAACTAGCACATCTCCCACACCTATAATATCCTGCATGCTTATGGGCTTCTGAGCCTGCAACAAAACACGTTTCATACAAGATCATTTAACACTGAGCTTTGCAAGTTGGATAAAATCAATTCAGCATTAACTTTTTTTTAACCCAAGTGACATAACATACATAACATGCAGTCTGTATGTGACATAGATGCTAAATTTAAAGACTTCAGTTCATTTAACACATAGTAACATAGTAATTAATGTTGAATAACACCTTCATATTTAATTTACTTTTTTCTGCCTACATGAAATAAACTTTTACTAAGCTGCCCTAGACAGTTACGTATGTGTACAATTGCATTTTTATACATTTAGTGATGTGGTTTTCTGGTTCCCTTAAAATTTTTTGGGGTATTTAAAGGGGGACATGCTTTTGGAATTTAAAACAGGTAAAGATTTCTTTACAAGATTAATTATTTTCCACAATTGTCAAGTAATATTTTGCAGCCTTAAGGTTACATTTGACTTTTTAATGTCTTAATAGGAATGTCTAAGTCTGTTTATAAAGTATTAAATTGGAACTTAAAGGGCAAGTCCAGTCCCAAAATGAAAACTTTCATACAGCAAAATCACCCCCCAAAACCCTAAATGATAATAATTTGAAATCTGAAATATATAAGTCTAACCTGAAATCCTGCACAATTTCCTGTTGTCCATTAATTTGTTTCCTGGTTCTTACAGTTAGCAACTGTCATTAATTGATTTGACAGTTGACATCACAGCCAATAACTGAATGTTAATCCCCTAGATGCCTCTTCTGAGCATGCCCAGGCTCAGTACAGACTCAGTACAGGTTTCTAAACTGCTCAGTTTCCATGAGGCATCCAGAAGCATAGCAGGCATACAGCAATGAATTCATAGGACAAACTATGATATATCAACATATTTTAAAGAGGCCATTCTTTCTAAAAGATGTTCTTATGAGAGTGGAGTTGTCCTATAAAAGAGAAAGTTTACGTTTTAATAAACTTTGAAATGAGCTTGAAAAGCTGCACAAAGCTCTATTAATGTGAGTGTCTGTGTTGCTGTGCTTTTAAAATCTGTGTCTGTGACCCAGCTGAATGTAGTTAAAGGAATAGTTCACTGCAAAGGTGAACTATTCCTTTAATGCATTGATTGAAGACCGAGAGGTTAAGGAGCTATAGCCTTACATTTCGTTCTTCAATCAATGCCTGTGGAGCCAGGAACTTACCTTTCACACGATCCTCAGCTGTTACTTTCAAATTCCCTCTTTCTGGTTCTGATTAACTATATTGTGCATTATCGCACATGCGCGATATAGTTAATCAGAACCAGTAATCGGTCGGGACATGTCAATGTGACAGCGGAGGATCGCGTGAAAGGTAAGTTTGTTCCATCTTCGTTCCTGGCTCCACAGGCATTAATTAAGAACGGAAAGTAAGGTATAGCTATTTCTTTCAAGCCAAGTTAATATTTATATGGCACCTCATCCATGAGTTGTGGAGAAGGATTTGGGGTTGTCCCCAAGTTTCCAATCATTTTTAACAATTTTTATTTTAATGCAAATTCCATTTCAAACAGGCCACAATAACTAATATAAACAGGCCACAATAACTAATATAAACAGGCCACTGTAACTAATATAAACAGGCCACTGTAACTAATAGTAGTGTATAGCCACAGGCACTCTCCCCACCACCCTCTTACTTCACACCTGGGTGCTGTTGTGTGGATCAAAGGTTCATAAAAATAAGCTTATATATTCAACGCACTCTCAGGACTTCTTCATCCAAATATTTTATTTAATACATCACTGTGTAGGCAACGTTTCGGCCAAACGTTGCCTACATGCCCCTTTTATGGGAGGTCCTATGCCTTTAATATAAAGCACTGGATGGTGTCGTCCCTCATTTTAAAAACCCAAAGGGCTGGGGGGAAGTGAGAAAGCATGTTATATGGATCCAGTGTGTAAGAATGAGAAATGCAAAGTTTGCTAATCGTAGTTGAAGTAAAAGAAATTTAAAAAGGTTAGAAGTTAGGACCTTCCAGACTGGGGTTACCTTGATGTGGTTGGAAGGCTTTTCATTCATGTGATCACAGTAATGTATACTAAAACCCCTTTGTTTATAAAGTATGCCAGTGTGCAGATAATATGATATTGTATGGAGCCTAGGAATGTGCATTGATTATCTTTTCCATGTTTGTATGAATGTTTGACCAGATCAGTAGCACTTCCGCTAAATGTAGTTGTAAATTAGCCTAATTGGAGTGCTTCACAATCCTTATATATATATATATATATATATATAAACAAACAAACAATGTGGAGGGGTCCTAAGCACTCCCTTACCGTAGTTCCGATTGCCCCGGTGCCGCTGGAGGATAGAATAGATACAAAGCAGGATGCCAGCGCACTCTAGGGGACTTTTCAAGTGATATTTTATTAACACGAGGTAAACAATCAACGCGTTTCAACCATATTGAAACAGGCCGTCATCAGGATTACAGACTCAATGAACAGGTGAGTATAAATACAACTTAGTGAATCAAACCCCGCCCCCTTCCCACCCCCCTCCCCCGCCCTCAGAGTTTAACCCCTTGTGCACTCCGTCAGCTTGTGCCTATAGAAGAATGTCAGTGATAATCTAGGTTGCCTCTATATCCCAAGTGGGCGGGGTATGTAGGCTGCTCACTGAAGAACTCGAAGTGTTTCCCCATCACCTCTAAAGAAATTTATACCATGAGTGGTGGTTTTCCTAGCTGCCAGAAGTGTATTTATTACAGCATCTGACAACCCTTTGTTTTTTAAGGTTCCCCTTTCAGCAGCCAGGCCGTCAATGCCAGATTCTGTAATCCAGGATGTTCCACCCTGCCCTGAGTCAATAGGTATTGTACTGGCAGTTTCCTCGGCTTGGAGATTGATAAAGATAGGGCCTCCGGAAACCATGGTCTCCTGGGCCACCAAGGGAGAATGGTAATTATTTTGGCCTGATCCTGTCTGATTTTCTTCAAGACTTTGGTGATCAGTGGAAAGGGCGGAAAAATGTAAGATAGGCTGAACTTCCATGGAATCGAAAATGCATCTACGTGAGCTGCTGTCGGAGTCTGATACCTGGAACAAAAATTCCTCAGTTGGGTATTGGCTGGGGATGCCATCAGGTCTATTTGGGGATGACCCCATAGTTCTGTAATTTTCCTGAACACCTGGGGATTTAATCTCCATTCCCCTGGACTTATCCTCCTTCGACTGAGACGGTCTGCTATTATGTTTCTCTCCCCTGGAACATAAACCGCTGATATCTCTAACAGATTGTTCTCTGCCCAACTGAGTAGTTTTTCCGCCACTTTCCATAGCAAACTGCTCCTCGTTCCCCCTTTTTTCCTTATGTAGGCAACTACCGTCTGGTTGTCCGAGTGTACCATCACCATCTTTCCCTGGAGATAATTCTGTAGGGAGATTAATGCCCGATACACTGCCTGGAGTTCTCTGTGGTTTGATGAGTATTTTCTCTCTTTCTTTGACCAGACCCCTTGTACCATGTGATGTAAGTAATGAGCCCCCCAGCCCTCTTGGCTGGCATCCGTGGTGACATGAACCCAGGTGGGAGCAGTCAACGGAATTGGCTGAAAATTTATTTTGTGTATCCACCAATTCAGAGATCTGATTGTGGATTTGTATAACAGAATATTCTGGAACTTCTCTGATCTGTTCCACTGTTGTAAAAAATTCAGCTGTAGGGGTCTGATATGAATCATAGCCCACTTGATCATATCTATGGTTGATATTAATTTCCCCAGGATCTGTTGGCACCTCTTTGCTGTAATCACAGGATGTTTCCTCAGATTCCTTACTTGTATTATCACCTCCTTCTGCTTGTCCGGAGGCAGTGACACCTGAAATCTCCTGGTACATATGTCTGCCCCTAGATATGTTATCTGCTGGACTGGCTTCAACTGGGATTTTTCCCTGTTTATAAGCCACCCATGTTTCTGCAAAGCCGTCAGAACTTCGTTGACGTTCACTGTTAGCGTAGTGGGGTCTGGAGCCTTTACCAGTATGTCGTCTAAATAAGCATACAGGTGTACCCCTTTTAGACGAAGCTGGGCTATTATGGGAATTAGTATTTTCGTAAATACTCTGGGTGCTGATGCTAGCCCGAACGGAAGAGCCGTGTATTGACAATGGACTCCCAGTATCTGAAACCTCAAGTATTTCCGATGTCCTGGAAATATTGGAACATGTAGATATGCATCGCTTAGATCTATTTTGGCCATCCACTCGAATCTGTTTATTTGCGACACCACCGATCTTAATGACTCCATCCGAAAAGACTTCTTCTTGAGAAATGTATTGAGAAATCTGAGGTCTAAAATTGCTCTGAAACTGCCCGACGGTTTCCGAATTAGGAAAAAGGGGGAATACACTCCTGTATTCCTCTGATTTACGGGCACATATTCTATGACCTTCTTGCTGAATAATTCTTTTAGGGTGTTCTTTATTGTTGTTCTCATACTTTCGGACGATGGTACTCTTGTCTCTTGGTCTACCTTGTCCGGAGGGAGAGAGAGGAATTCTATTTGGTATCCTGACCCTATGACATTTAGTACCCATTTGTCCTCTATTGTTTGAGCCCACACAGTTTTGAATAGACTGAGTCTCCCTCCTACGATTGACTGGTGGGCTCGCTGACCATCATAATTGTCTTCCCCTTCCTCGGCCACGAAAGGGACGGAAGGGCTGCTCCTGTCTCCACTGACGTTGAAACTGCTGTTTCCCTGGTCTATACTGTCTAGCTTCTTTAAAGGAAGGTCTTTCTGAAGATGATCCTGAATATTTAGGTCTTCTAATTGACTGTGGTAAAAACACCGATTTCCCTGCTGTAGTCTTGGAAACTAATTCGTCCAGTTTCGGTCCAAAAAGTGATTGACCTTCATAGGGTAAAGATGCCAGACTCTGTTTTGATGGCGCATCCGCCTGCCATTGTCTTAGCCACAATGCTCTTCTACTTGACACCGACAGTGCCATACCTTTTGCTGCTAACTTCAGTGAATCCAACGAAGCTTCCGCCGTGAATTGAGTAGATAGTTTAACCTTTTGCAATGCGTCTATAATATTTTCTCTCGGTATACCATCATACAGCATATCTTCTATTTCTTTGAGCCAAATCCTTTGGGCTCTAGCCAATCCTGTTACTGCTATGGCTGGTCTACAAGCCGCCCCTGCCACCATATAAGCTCTTTTTAAGACGGTTTCCTGCCTGCGTTCCATAGGGTCCCTTAATGTGACGCTATCTTCTACCGCCAACGTAGTTCTTCTTGCTACTCTGGCAAAGGCTGCGTCTACCTTAGGTGGTGAATCCCAACATGCCACCTTTTCCTCCGGCAAAGGATACATCTTTGTAAAAGATTGCACTAGAGAAAATTTCCTTTCTGGATTGTTCCATTCTTCTGATATTATATTAGCCATCCTAGAATGGACATGAAAACACGCTGGTTTTGAAGTTTGCTTGTTAAACATCAGATCTTCTGTATCATCGCTCTCCTCAGGTTTATCCAACACTAACGTCTTCCTCATTGATTTTATTAACTTTTCTACCGAATTTAAATCAAACTCTGAGCTTGGTGCTGAGGTGTCCTCCTCCTCACATTCACCTTCCGATAGCAGCGCTGCACTAGCCGCAGTCAGTGTCTCACGTTCTGTAAGCCTAATTGGAGCAGCTGGAGCCAATTTAACCATAACTGTGTCAGTTACCCTTGAAACCATAGCGTCCATAGCTTGATTCATTGATGATTGAATCATCTCTGCCATAGATGTAGATTGATCTGACGGTCCTCCAAAGAGAGATGTGGCACATTCCAAACAGAATTTCTTATCCCTTAGCGGTGGCTTGTTACAGTTCAGGCACTCCTTTTTCGATCTTTTCCTTGAATCTTCCTCCTCTTCATGGAGAGATGAAGACCTAATCCAAAAAAAATTTTTTTATAAGAGACTATACCTAAAAATATATATATAAGGCTCCTCTCTCTCACACACACTGCTCACCCCTTTGATCCAGACCTTGAGTGCTTCTTAGAAGACATGACAGGCACTGTGGGGGAAAAAAAGCAAATAAGCAGCCTGTAACAATATTGCATACACCTGTCCCAAATGGGACAGTACTTACAGCAAACAGGCAAACTTGGGCCACTCTACTCGGCTCTCTGGCAGCCTCTGGGCAGCTCTCTGGGCAGCTCTCTGTGCAGCTCACTGGGCAGCTCTACTGTGCACCGTTGCTCCGATCTACAGCTGAGCGAACAGCTGATCCCGTGCGGCAGATTTAAAACTCCCGCGCGATGACGTCATCCGTCTGCGCCGGCTCTAATGCGGAAATAGAGCCGGCGTAGTAGAAGTGTCCGACGCTTCTACCAGCCGCGGGAGTACTGTAACCAGGCGGCCACAGTATCCCTGAGAGAGAGGAGCGCCTATACAGACTATCTATTCCCTATCCTGCACACTTCCTACCCGTCCACGCGAGGGACAGGTAAGACTGAGGAGGGGAGGGAGGGACTTTAATTTATACACTTCCTGTCCCTCCACATGGCGAACAGGGTTAACCCATTCGTGCCCACTGCCATGTGAAGGAACAGGAAAATAAAGTTATCATTTGGAAGCTGCAGCTTTATAAATACGGTGAGATTGATGATTGAATCATCTCTGCCATAGATGTAGATTGATCTGACGGTCCTCCAAAGAGAGATGTGGCACATTCCAAACAGAATTTCTTATCCCTTAGCGGTGGCTTGTTACAGTTCAGGCACTCCTTTTTCGATCTTTTCCTTGAATCTTCCTCCTCTTCATGGAGAGATGAAGACCTAATCCCAAAAAAAAAATTTTTATAAGAGACTATACCTAAAAATATATATAAGACTCCTCTCTCTCACACACACAGCTCACCCCTTTGATCCAGACCTTGAGTGCTTCTTAGAAGACATGACAGGCACTGTGGGGGAAAAAAAAAGCAAATAAGCAGCCTGTAACAATATTGCATACACCTGTCCCAAATGGGACAGTACTTACAGCAAACAGGCAAACTTGGGCCACTCTACTCGGC
Organism: Hymenochirus boettgeri; assembly: GCA_019447015.1. Taxonomy (NCBI): domain Eukaryota; kingdom Metazoa; phylum Chordata; class Amphibia; order Anura; family Pipidae; genus Hymenochirus; species Hymenochirus boettgeri. The sequence goes on from CM033472.1 coordinate 75,959,270, forward strand.
TCTCTGGCAGCCTCTGGGCAGCTCTCTGTGCAGCTCACTGGGCAGCTCTACCGTTGCTCCGATCTACAGCTGAGCGAACAGCTGATCCCGTGCGGCAGATTTAAAACTCCCGCGCGATGACGTCATCCGTCTGCGCCGGCTCTAATGCGGAAATAGAGCCGGCGTAGTAGAAGTGTCCGACGCTTCTACCAGCCGCGGGAGTACTGTAACCAGGCGGCCACAGTATCCCATGAGAGAGAGGAGCGCCTATACAGCTATCTATTCCCTATCCTGCACACTTCCTACCCGTCCACGCGAGGGACAGGTAAGACTGAGGAGGGGAGGGAGGGACTTTAATTTATACACTTCCTGTCCCTCCACATGGCGAACAGGGTTAACCCATTCGTGCCCACTGCCATGTGAAGGAACAGGAAATAAATGTTCTTGTTATTGACTGACAGCGTCCTTGTTGTTTCAGCAGCTCATTGTTTGTAGTTGAGCACCACCTAGTGGAAAAGTTGGGAAATTGGGCTTTTAAGTAAATCAGATTGTTTATTTTACATTTGGTCTGTAAAGGATAAATGGGTAAAACAATTTTCCCAACAGTTTTATTTATAATTTAAACAGTGCAGTTATGCAGATTACAGAATTGCCATTACAATGGAAAAATAATTGTTAGAAATGTATTTTTTGACCCTCACCCCCCAAATTCTAGTGATCTGTTGAATATTACATAATAATATACAGAACCCCTCATATATTGCTATATATATTGCTAACCCTTATTGTCTTCATTCTCAGCCACACAAAGGCTCCAATTCAAGGATGATTCTGGCCAAAAATCCATCTACAATGATGATTGCAGTAAATTAAATATAATTGCCAGTCTCCAGGTAGTTCCAACTGTTCTTACTGCAGATTATTATACAATGCTTCTAAGACCTTCTCTTGCCCAGCATTGGCTCATGGAGGTAAAACTGAAACAGCTGCAAGTAACCTTGAACATTAAAATGAGCTGCACTGTTTGCTACGCTGCCAATTTACTGTGTGTGGAGGCTGTGAGTTTATAGAGCAGTCTTCAAGCCATTTAAAACACTCATAATATTGTTTTAAAGGATTATTCTTAGAGATGACTCATTTTTGCATCATCCTACATAATTTATACACCAGTCTCCTAACATTGTGTGTTCATTACTCTAACATATACGCACAGTTCCTGTAAAACGTGTATGTGAGTGAGATATCAAGTGGTTAACCCATTTTATTGTTCCATTCAAATAATTTTCCCAGCAATGCTTTAAGCTTGCTATTAATATTTGGTTACGTTTCTATATCCAGCTCCTTTTTTTCCCTACTATATGTTTTACAGTTAAGAGACTCAAGATTTTAATTGAAGAACGGGAGGTAAAGGAGCTATGTCTTACCACTCTTTCTTCAATTAAACCATCAGGATCCAGGAATGAAGTTACAGAACCTACACAGTATCGTGCTCCTTGCTCTGTTCTTCTGATAGGCACTGACTGAGCTTGTAATGTATGCGCTTGCACCCTTGATGAATGGATGTTTCTTTGCCTTATCCTACCCAGTACAATGGAAAGCATATATTGACTATTCAGGGAGATTCAATAAAAGTTCTTATCGTTAAAAATGGTGCACATTTGGCCCCAACCAATCAGATCTTATGTAACATTTGAAAGCTAACATCTGATTGGTTGGGGATAAATTAGCACCATTTTTAACCATAAGAACTTTTATTGAATAACCCTGAATATGTTTAAATTTCAGTGCAGGCTTTCTGCAATTTTATGGGATATTCAAACAGCAGTAATTTTTGTCAACAATTTTTTTTAATTTAATGCTATTTATAAGGAGTCAAAAAAACTTTTCCCTGCAATTTGCTGTGATATATCTGGCAAAATAGTCAATAAGGTATTTCTAAAGCAGCTAAAGTCATTTCACCAATAAAAAACGTTCACAATTAATTTACCAAATCCAAGATGGCACTAATGCATTGTGGGAAATTTTATAACTTGGCGCCATATTCATAAACGAGCGATATCGCAAGTATCGCTAATGTACAACATTGGCTGTTTGTTAATTAACAAATATCAGTCATAGAATACCATGAGGTAGCAAACTACCACAATGGTATTCTATGGGGATCGTAAATCTACGATTGCGTTATCGGCAATTTACTATTGTTATCGATAATTTATGATAACGATCGCAAATTAGAAGCTGCTAAAGTGAACGGAAAATGAACGAATGGTTTAACTATCTTTTGTTGATTGTTAAAGGTGCAGCATCGCTAAATAGAGATACCGCACCTTTATAATTATGGCCCTTGGTGTAAAACACATTTGTGCACGTTGTCATGTGCTGTGATTTCACAATGTGGATAGCATGCTCTCTCGTTAAGATATCGCATGCGAAGCTCACGGCAGTGCATGGCAGCTCACTAGTAGCCTCTACAATCGGGTCACACTAGTGTGCACTTTTTATAGTGCGATCGGATTGCACTTAAAAGCGCACTAGTGTGGCCTAGCCCTAAGTCCAGATAAATTTGACTCACTACAAAACAATCAAAATCTTTAAAGCTTTAAGGGTTTTTCACTATTCATGGTATTTTGCTATCTATAATCTGAATCTATAACACTGTAAAATATGTGGGGGGAAAAGAAGGATGGGGACCCCAGTGGACATTGTCATGCACTATTGATCAGATAAAGTATTTCTACCTTTATTGTTTATTGTCCAACATACTGTACTGTTCTAAATAATTGGTTCATTGTTCTATCGCTGGAATCCATTTGAAAATATTAGTTGGCAGACACCGAGTTTACATCATAATTAAACTAGTTGCAAATAGGTATATCATTTTTATGGCAACTTGTACAGTTAAAGGATAACTACAATGTAAAAATTTACTTTTTAAAAATGAACAGGACCTGGGGCACAAAAACGCACATCTGTCCAGCTGCACTAGTTACATTTTATTAAGAATGTCCTCCAGTCCCTGGCCTGGTAACCCTTGGCTGGGGAGTACACGGTATCATTGGGTTTGTTGGGCTTCTCGGTGGGACTGCCATTGGTCCCTTTGCTTATTTCTCAGTACAGTCTGATGGTGTGAGGGGGAATGACACCTCCAATAATAGGCTGATTCTTTCTGCATTATGATTCGCTGCAAAACATTTGCATGGCAATTAATCCATCTATGAGCTGGTGCTAAAATGCTTCTGTTAGGGCACGGCCACACTGCAAAGCAAACGCAATCACACACGGAATCGCGTGCGATTTCATTGCGTTTGCGCATGCGTTTTTTCATTAAGTATTGGAAAACGCATGTGATTGCAATTTAAAAGGTGGAACGCAAATCGCAACGCACCCGAAAACGCACGTTTTCGGTTTGTTGCCGCATTTTCGATGATCTGAAGAAAACGCAAGCGCAAACGCAAAAAAAAACCGCAACAGTGTGGCCTAGCCCTTATTGTGACTTTTAAAGAAACCTGTGCAGCCCACAACACCCATGTTAAAGTCACAACAAACTTTTTTATTAGTATTTTGTGTAGGAGCCAGCAGTGTCCCTGTAAGTACCTTACATTTTAGTGCAGTTTATATAGGATTGGGACCTCATTTTGAAGGGCAGGGTTGATATAAGGTGCATTAAAGGATAAGTACACTGTAAAAGCAAGTTAAGTTTAATTGGAAGCAGCAGCTTTTAAAAATCTCCCCCCCTCACTTTTTTTTTCTAGGTCCACCCTGAGCTGATGTAAAGTTGCTGACATCTTGGTTCTGCTTTGTAGACTGCTTATCTCCGCCTTCCGAGACTTCCTGGATCTCCTTCTTATTTAGGTCCCAAAAAGCCACGTCCTTTTGATCCGCACGCACGCGACGTCTTCACGCCACGCCATGCTGTACACAAGCGCACCTTCATGCGCACCTGTCTGTGCACGCACTAACGTCACTTTGCGTGCGCCATGACATCATGCACGCGTGGCAAGGGCGAGCGTGCATAGAGCAAGCGGACAGTGCTTTTTGGGACCTGAATAAGAAGGAGATCCAGTAAGTCTCGGAAGGTGGAGCTAAGCAGGAGGGACCTGGGGGGGGGGGGGGGGGGGGGGAGAAAAGATCTTTAAAAACTGCTGCTTCCAACCAATTAAACTTAACTTGCTTTTGCAGTGTACTTATCCTTTAAATGGCACCATCCAACATTACACTGCTGGTGTTTTCCAGTACCTATCCCCTCATATACATGACCACATTGAGAAGGAGTGAGAATCAGGATCCCTCTACCTGCCTGTTCACTGGAACACAGAAATATTATATTAAATAGTGAGCACTGCATCCCTAGAACAATGAATAGTTGTAATATTTATATATAACACATAGATCAGACTAAATTAAATAATTTACTAAATGGGATTGTATTAAATTCAATTAACTATTAATCATGCCCCAGTGCAATAAATACGTCACCACCATAAAGTGCTGCAACAGTGAGATACAAGGCAGGTCCATTCACTATTTTCCTTCTCCCTACATTAGGAGGTGAGTGTAACCAGTTGGAAGATTTGTTACTATCAGCGAGATACAAGGCAGGTTTATTCACTGCTTTCCTTCTCTGTACATTAGGAGGTAACAGTGTATCCAGCTGGAAGATAAACTACTATCAGTGAGGTACAAGTCAGGTCCATTAACTGCATTCCTTCTCTGTACATTAGGAGGTGACAGTCAGTGGCGTAACTAGGAATCACTGGGGCCCCCAGCAAATCTATGATGGGGTCCCTATCAGTGCTTCATCCACAGTAGTTTTCTGGGAGGAGGCTATACCTGTCATAGGTAAATAAAAAGATGGGGCTCCCTTGGCTCCCCCTCCGCCCTGCGGTTGCTCTCCCTGCTCCCCTGTAATTACACCCCTTGTGACAGTGTAACCAGTTGGAATATTAGTTACTTTTGTTTCTTTTTTCATCCCATGGCAGGTTCAGGCTTTACCAATTGTAAAATGTTACCCCTCTGCTTTTTCTTGGCTGGCTGCTTGCATTTAAGAAGATAAATTTATCAGATACATTGTCTCTCTACTATTATTCCAGTAAGCAATTCATGTTATATCAAATATGATATATGCCACCCCTGTAGATCCTGCTGCCCTCGGGCATACCCTATGTGGGAAATCCAGCTGTTTTTTAATAGCTAATAGTGTGTATGCAGTAAAGGTTCAGGCAAATACCTAGATCTCTAATGGGAAGGGGGGGGGGTGTGTGTGTCAGGGGCCCAGGCCAGAAACATGGGGCCCAAGTTGCAATTTGGCTGCTGCAGGAAGAAATTATTTTCCATTCATATTGTTTTTTATTTCCTTTCCTCTTGATAAGGACATAGATACAAATATAGTATGGTATAGGATAGCGTATAGTATTTGAGGTTGAATAAAGACATACGTCCATCCAGTCCAACCCATCTAGGGATGAAATAAGGGCTGTTAACAGGCAGTAAAATATCAGGTTAGCGTTGGTTTTACACTTAACACTCTTTTAAGGGTAGTTCCACCTGTAAAACTAATTTTTAATATGCTGCTCCCCATGTCCCCCAGCCAACCGCATAAATTTGGCCCCCAAACTCTTATCTACCTCCCTTGTTCCTCCGCCGCACTGCCGGCCCTCTGCTTTGAGAATGCAAACAGAGGGGCGGGACTGGCAGTCGCGTCTGTGATTGGCTGAGCGGAGCCAATCAGGACGCGGCTGCGGTCATTCAGTGCAGCGGAGGAAGAGAGAGGTAAGTAAGAGTTTGGGGAGCTTTTTGAAAAAAAAAAATAGCGGTTGGGGGGGGGACATGGGGGAGCAGCATATTAAGGGGATTTGTGCTAGGGGGAGGGATAGTAGAACGGGAGGGAGAGGGAGGGAGAGGGAGGGGGGAGAAGGGCTGCAGTACGCATGGAAATATCTAACGGAAGGCCAGATAAGCAGGCAGAGCCCTGCTATCCTCCTGGTGGTTAGTTTTGGGACTTTGGGGGGGGGTCTACAGGAGAACCCTATGGAGCTGGGATGTGAGGTAAGGATTAAACTACACTACATGATGGGGCCAGTAGTTGGGGGGATTATAGTTTTGGGGGTGGACATGCCCTTTAACAACGACGGACACACAATGCAAAAAATAAGGTAGGTAGAAGGTAAAGGGAGACATTACCTATGCACCCTTTACCTTCCTGGTTCCCAAAATGCAGCAACTGTTACAAGCTCCATTGTGGGAACCCAGAAGGTAAGAGTAGTATAGTGGGACATATTAACCCCCCTTCATACGAGTTTAATAATGATTCAAAAGTGTTTATTTTAAAATTTTGTGGAAAAAGGATCAAGATATCTTTAGTCATGTTTTCCAAAAAGTATTGAAACTTGTCATCTAAATGAATCATACTATCAGTATGTCTATATTATGTATCATTTTACCATATCCCTTCTAAGAATATGACCATGGTAAACCTGCTACAGAGGAACATAGTATAGTATAGTATTTGAGGTTGAATAAAGACATACGTAGAGACTGGAAAAGTTACAATTATGTACGCTGGAGAAAAGGCGCTTGCGTGGGGGTATGATTATGTGTATAAATACATTAACGGGCCATACAATAAACTATTGGGGCATTGTCACCAATGGAACATGTTAAAGGATACGAGGACATTCCTTAAGACTTGAAGAAAAAAGGTTTAGGCTTCAAGTTCGGAAAGGGTTTTTCACTGTGAGAACGGTAAAGCTATGGAACTTTATTCCATTGGACGTTGTTATGGCAGGTTCATTGGTCAGTTTAAAAAAAGCTGGATGAGTTTCTGCAAACAAGGAATGTACAAGTTACTGGTATTGATACATAAAGTAGAGGTGATCCAGGGAATTCGATTGCCACTTGGAGTCAGGAAGGAATTTTTCCCCCCTATAAATTTGGTGGGGGTTTTTGCCCTCCTCGGATCAACAGTTAGGCAGGGAATGAGGATATTGCTAGAGGGTTGGACTGGATGTACGATGTCTTTATTCAACCTCAAATACTATACTATACTATGTTCCTCTGTAGCAGGTTTACCATGGTCATATTCTTAGAAGGGATATGTAAAATGATACATAATATTGACATACTGATAGTATGATTCATTTAGATGACAAGTTTCAATACTTTTTGGAAAACATGACTAAAGATATCTTGACCTTTTTCCACAAAATTTTAAAATAAACACTTTTGAATCATTATTAAACTCGTAGAAGGGGGGTTAATATGTCCCACTATACTACTCTTACCTTCTGGGTTCCCACAATGGAGTGTAACAGTTGCTGCATTTTGGGAACCAGGAAGGTAAAGGGTGCATAGGTAATGTCTCCCTTTACCTTCTACCTACCTATTTTTTGCATTGTGTGTCCGTCGTTGTTAAAGGGCATGTCCACCCCCAAAAATATAATCCCCCAACTACGGCCCATCATGTAGTGTAGTTTAATCCTTACCTCACACCCAGCTCCATAGGGTTCTCCTGTAGACCCCCCCCAAAGTCCCAAAACTAACCACCGGAGGATAGCAGGCTCTGCCTGCTATCTTGCCTCCGGTAGATATTTGCCATGCGTACTGCAGCCCTTCTCCCCCTCCCTCTCCCCCCTCTCCCTCCCGTTCTACTATCCCTCCCCCTAGCACAAATCCCCTTAATATGCTGCTCCCCCATGTCCCCCAGCCCCAACCGCATATTTTTTTTTTCAAAAAGCTCCCCAAACTCTTACTTACCTCTCCTCTTTCCTCCGCTGCACTGAATGACCGGCAGCCGCGTCCATGATTGGCTGCCGCTCAGCCAATCACAGACGCGACTGCCAGTCCCGCCCCTCTGTTTGCATTCTCACAAGCAGAGGGCCGGCAGTGCGGCGGAGGAACAAGGGGAGGTAAGTAAGAGTTTGGGGGGCCAAATTTATGCGGTTGGGGCTGGGGGACATGGGGGAGCAGCATATTAAAAATTAGTTTTACAGGTGGACAACCCTTAAAGGAAGTGTTAAGTGTAAAACCAACGCTAACCTGATATTTTACTTGCCTGTTAACAGCCCTTATTTCATCCCTAGATGGGTTGGACTGGATGGACGTATGTCTTTATTCAACCTCAAATACTATACTATCCTATACCATACTATATGATCTATGTCCTTATCAAGAGGAAAGGAAATAAAAAACAATATGAATGGAAAATAATTTCTTCCTGCAGCAGCCAAATTGCAACTTGGGCCCCATGTTTCTGGCTGGCCCCTGACACACACACCCCCCCCCCTTCCATTAGAGATCTAGGTATTTGCTGAACCTTTTAGCATACACACTATTAGCTATAAAAAACAGCTGGATTTCCCACATAGGGTATGCCCGAGGGCAGCAGGATCTACAGGGGTGGCATATATCATATTTGATAACATGAATTGCTTACTGGAATAATAAGTAGAGGACAATGTATCTGATAAATTTATCTTCTTAAATGCAAGCAGCCAGCCAAGAAAAAGCAGAGGGGTAACATTTTACAATTGGTAAAGCCTGAACCTGCATGGATGAAAAAAGAAACAAAAGTAACTAATATTCCAACTGGTTACACTGTCACAAGGGGTGTAATTACAGGGGAGCAGGGAGAGCAACCGCAGGGCGGAGGGGGAGCCAAGGGAGCCCCATCTTTTTATTTACCTATGACAGGTATAGCCTCCTCCCAGAAAACTACTGTGTGATGAAGCACGATAGGGACCCCATCATAGATTTGCTGGGGGCCCCAGTGATTCCTAGTTACGCCACGACTGTCACCTCTAATGTACAGAGAAGGAATGCAGTTAATGGACCTGACTTGTACCTCACTGATAGTAGTTTATCTTCCAGCTGGATACACTGTTACCTCTAATGTACAGAGAAGGAAAGCAGTGAATAAACCTGCCTTGTATCTCGCTGATAGTAACAAATCTCCAACTGGTTACACTCACCTCCTAATGTAGGGAGAAGGAAAATAGTGAATGGACCTGCCTTGTAGCTCACTGTTGCAGCACTTTATGGTGGTGACGTATTTATTGCACTGGGGCATGATTAATAGTTAATTGAATTTAATACAATCCCATTTAGTAAATTATTTAATTTAGTTGATCTATGTGTTATATATAAATATTAAACTATTCATTGTTCTAGGGATGCAGTGCTCACTATTAATATAATATTTCTGTGTTCCAGTGAACAGGCAGGGAGAGGGATCCTGATTCTCACTCCTTCTCAATGTGGTCATGTATATGAGGGGATAGGTACTGGAAAACACCAGCAGTGTAATGTTGGATGGTGCCATTTAAAGGAATAGTACACTGCAAAAGCAAGTTAAGTTTAATTGGTTGGAAGCAGCAGTTTTAAAGATCTTTTCCCCCTCCCCCCCCCCCCCCCCCAGGTCTCCTGCTTAGTCCACCTTCGAGACTACTGGATCTCCTTCTTATTCAGGTCCCAAAAAGCACTGTCCGCTTGCTCTATGCACGCTCGCCCTGCCACGCGTGCATGATGTCATGGCGCACGCAAAGTGACGTTAGTGCGTGCACAGACAGGTGCGCATGAAGGTGCGCTTGTGTACAGCATGGCGTGGCGTGAAGACGTCGCGTGCGTGCGGATCAAAAGGACGTGGCTTTTTGGGACCTAAATAAGAAGGAGATCCAGGAAGTCTCGGAAGGCGGAGATAGCAGTCTACAAAGCAGAACCAAGATGTCAGCAACTTTACATCAGCTCAGGGTGGACCTAGAAAAAAAAGTGAGGGGGGGAGATTTTAAAAGCTGCTGCTTCCAATTAAACTTAACTTGCTTTTACAGTGTACTTATCCTTTAATGCACCTATATCAACCCTGCCCTTAAAATGAGGTCCAATCCTATATAAACTGCACTAAAACGTAAGGTACTTACAGGGACACTGCTGGCTCCTACACAAAATACTAATAAAAAGTTTGTTGTGACTTTAACATGGGTGTTGTGGCGCACAGGTTTCTTTAAAAGTCACAATAAGGGTAGGCCACACTGTTGCGTTTTTTTTTTTGCGTTTGCGCTTGCGTTTTCTTCAGATCATCGAAAATGCGGCAACAAACCGAAAACGTGCGTTTTCGGGGGCGTTGCGATTGCGCGTTCCACCTTTTAAATTGCAATCACATGCGTTTTCCATACTTAATGAAAAAACGCATGCGCAAACGCAATGAAATCGCACGCAGCCGTGTGTGATTGCGTTTGCTTTGCAGTGTGGCCGTGCCCTAAAAGCATTTTAGCACCAGCTCATAGATGGATTAATTGCCATGCAAATGGTTTGCAGCGAATCATAATGCAGAAAGAATCACTATTATTGGAGGTGTCATTCCCCCTCACACCATCAGACTGTACTGAGAAATAAGCAAAGGGACCAATGGCAGTCCCAACGAGAAGCCAACAAACCAATGATACCGTGTACTCCCCAGCCAAGGGTTACCAGGCCAGGGACTGGAGGAACATCTTAATAAAATGTAAATAGTGCAGCTGGACAGATGTGCGTTTTTGTGCCCCAGGTCCTGTTCATTTTTAAAAAGTAAATTTTTACATTGTAGTTATCCTTTAACTGTACAAGTTGCCATAAATGATATACCTATTTGCAACTAGTTTAATTATGATGGAAACTCGGTGTCTGCCAACTAATATTTTCAAATGGATTCCAGCGATAGAACAATGAACCAATTATTTAGAACAGTACAGTATGTTGGACAATAACATAAAAGTGTAGAAATACTTTATCTGATCAATAGTGCATGACAATGTCCCTGGGGTCCCATCCTTCTTTTCCCCCCACATATTTTACAGTGTTATAGATTCAGATTATAGATAGCAAAATACCATGAATAGTGAAAAACCCTTAAAGCTTTAAAGATTTTGATTGTTTGTAGTGAGTCAAATTTATCTGGACTTAGGGCTAGGCCACACAGTGCGCTTTTAAGTGAATCCGATCGCACTATAAAAAGTGCACACTAGTGTGACCCGATTGTAGAGGCTACTAGTGAGCTGCCATGCACTGCCGTGGCTTCGCATGCGATATCTTAACGAGAGGCATGCTATCCACATTGTGAAATCAACAGCACATGACAACGTGCACAAATGTGTTTTACACCAAGGGCCATAATTATAAAGGTGCGGTATCTCTATTTAGCGATGCTGCACCTTTAACAACAACAAAAGATAGTTAAACCATTCGTTCTTTTCCGTTCACTTTAGCAGCTTCTAATTTGCGATCGTTATCATAAATTATCGATAACAATAGTAAATTGCCGATAACGCAATCGTAGATTTACGATCCCATAGAATACCATTGTGGTAGTTTGCTACCTCATGGTATTCTATGACTGATATTGTTAATTAACAAACAGCCAATGTTGCATTAGCGATACTTGCGATATCGCTCGTTTATGAATATGGCGCCAGTTATAAAATTTCCCACAATGCATTAGTGCCATTGGATTTGGTAAATTAATTGTGAACGTTTTTTATGGTGTGAATGACTTAGCTGCTTTAGAAATACCTTATTGACTTTTTGCCAGATATATCACAGCAAATTGCAGGGAAAAGTTTTTTGACTCCTTATAAATAGCATTAAATTAAAAAAATTGTTGACAAAATTACTGCTGTTTGAATATCCCATAAAATTGCAGAAGCCTGCACTGAAATTTAAATATTCAGGGTTATTCAAAAAAGTTCTTATGGTTAAAAATGGTGCTAATTTATCCCCAACCAATCAGATGTTAGCTTTCAAATGTTACATAAGATTGATTGGTTGGGGCCAAATGTGCACCATTTTTAACGATAAGAACTTTTATTGATCTCCTGAATAGTCAATATATGCTTTCCATTGTACTGTGGTAGGATAAGGCAAGAAACATCCATTCATCAAGGGTGCAAGCGCATACATTACAAGCTCAGTCAGTGCCTATCAGAAGAACAGAGCAAGGAGCACGATACTGTGTAGGTTCTGTAACTTCATTCCTGGATCCTGATGGTTTAATTGAAGAAAGAGTGGTAAGACATAGCTCTTTACCTCCCTCTTCAATTAAAATCTTGAGTTCTAACTGTAAAACTATAGTAGGGAAAAAAAGGAGCTGATATAGAAACGTAACCAAATTTAATAGCAAGCTTAAAGCATTGCTGGGAAAATTATTTGAAGGAACAATAAAATGGGTTAACCACTTGATATCTCACTCACATACACGTTTTACAGGAAACTGTGCGTATATGTTAGAGTAATGAACAACACATGTTAGGAGACTGGTGTATAAATTATGTAGGATGATGCAAAAATGAGTCATCTCTAAGAATAATCCTTTAAAACATATTATGAGTGTTTTAAATGGCTTGAAGACTGCTCTATAAACTCACAGCCTCCACACACAGTTAATTGGCAGCGTAGCAAACAGTGCAGCTCATTTTAATGTTCAAGGTTAATTGCAGCTGTTTCAGTTTTACCTCCATGAGCCAATGCTGGGCAAGAGAAGGTCTTAGAGCATTGTATAATATCTGCAGTAAGAACAGTTGGAACTACCTGGAGACTGGCAATTATATTTAATTTACTGCAATCATCATTGTAGATGGATTTTTGGCCAGAATCATCCTTGAATGGAGCCTTTGTGTGGCTGAGAATGAAGACAATAAGGGTTAGCAATATATATAGCAATATATAGGGGTTCTGTATATTATTATGTAATATTCAACAGATCACTAGAATTTGGGGGGTGAGGGTCAAAAAATACATTTCTAACAATATTTTTCCATTGTAATGGCAATTCTGTAATCTGCATAACTGCACTGTTTAAATTATAAATAAAACTGTGGGGAAATTGTTTTTACCCATTATCCTTTACAGACCAAATGTAAAATAAACAATCTGATTACTTAAAAGCCCAATTTCCCAACTTTTCCACTAGGTGGTGCTCAACTACAAACAATGAGCGCTGAAACAACAAGGACGCTGTCAGTCAATAACAAGAACATTTATTTCCTGTTCCTTCACATGGCAGTGGGCACGAATGGGTTAACCCTGTCGCCATGTGGAGGGACAGGAAGTGTATAAATTAAAGTCCCTCCCTCCCCTCCTCAGTCTTACCTGTCCCTCGCGTGGACGGGTAGGAAGTGTGCAGGATAGGAATAGATAGTCTGTATAGGCGCTCCTCTCTCTCAGGGATACTGTGGCCGCCTGGTTAAGTACTCCCGCGGCTGGTTAGAAGCGTCGGACACTTCTACTACGCCGGCTCTATTTCCGCATTAGGCTGGCGCAGACGGATGACGTCATCGTGCGGGAGTTTTAAATCTGCCGCACGGGATCAGCTGTTCGCTCAGCTGTAGATCGGAGCTACGGTGCACAGTAGTGCACAGAGAGCTGCCCAGAGAGCTGCCCAGAGGCTGCAGAGAGCCGAGTAGTAGAGTGGCCCAAGTTTGCCTGTTTGCTGTAAGTATGTCCCATTTGGGACAGGTGTATGCAATATGTTACAGGCTGCTATTTGCTTTTTTTTTCCCCCACAGTGCCTGTCATGTCTTCTAAGAAGCACTCAAGGTCTGGATCAAAGGGGTGAGCTGTGTGTGTGAGAGAGAGGAGTCTTATATATATTTTAGGTATAGTCTCTTATAAAATTTTTTTTTGGGATTAGGTCTTCATCTCTCCATGAAGAGGAGGAAGATTCAAGGAAAGATCGAAAAAGGAGTGCCTGAACTGTAACAAGCCACCGCTAAGGGATAAGAAATTCTGTTTGGAATGTGCCACATCTCTCTGGGAGGACCGTCAGATCAATCACATCTATGGCAGAGATGATTCAATCATCAATGAATCAAGCTATGGACGCTATGGTTTCAAGGGTAATGACACAGTATGGTTAAATTGGCTCCAGCTGCTCCCAATTAGGCTTACAGAACGTGAGACGACACTGACTGCGGCTAGTGCAGCGCTGCTATCGGAAGGTGAATGTGAGGAGGAGGACACCTCAGCACCAAGCTCAGAGTTTGATTTAAATTCGGTAGAAAAGTTAATAAAATCAATGAGGAAGACGTTAGTGTTGGATAAACTGAGGAGAGCGGATGATACAGAAGATTGATGTTTAACAAGCAAACTTCAAAACCCGCGTGTTTTCATGTCCATTCTAGGATGGCTAATATAATATCAAGAAGAATGGAACAATCCAGAAAGAAAATTTTCTCTAGTGCAATCTTTTACAAAGATGTATCCTTTGCCGGAGGAAAAGGTGGCATGTTGGGATTCACCACCTAAGGTAGACGCAGCCTTTGCCAGAGTAGCAAGAAGAACTACGTTGGCGGTAGAAGATAGCGTCACATTAGGGACCCTATGGAACGCAGGCAGGAAACCGTCTTAAAAAGAGCTTATATTGTAGCAGGGGCGGCTTGTAGACCAGCCATAGCAGTAACAGGATTGGCTAGAGCCCAAAGGATTTGGCTAAAGAAATAAAGAATATGCTGTATGATGGTTATACCGAGAGAAAATATATAGACGCATTGCAAAAGGTTAAACTATCTACTAATTCACGGCGAGGGAAGCTTCGTTGGATTCACTGAAGTTAGCAGCAAAAGGTATGGCAATGTCGGTGTCAAGTAGAAGAGCATTGTGGCTAAGACAATGGCAGGCGGATGCGCCATCAAAACAGAGTCGGCATCTTTACCCTATGAAGGTCAATCATTTTTGGACCGAAACTGGACGAATTAGTTTCCAAGACTACAGCAGGGAAATCGGTGTTTTTACCACAGTCATTAGAAGACCTAAATATTCAGGATCATCTTCAGAAAGACCTTTCTTTAAAGAAGCCGACAGTATGACCAGGGAAACAGCAGTTTCAACGTCAGTGGAGACAGGAGCAGCCTTCCGTCCCTTTCGTGGCCGAGGAAGGGGAAGACAATTATGATGGTCAGCGAGCCCACCAGTCAATCGTAGGAGGGAGACTCAGTCTATTCAAAACTGTGTGGGCTCAAACAATAGAGGACAAATGGGTACTAAATGTCATATGGTCAGGATACCAAATAGAATTCCTCTCTTCCCTCCGGACAAGGTAGACCAAGGACAAGAGTACCATCGTCCGAAGTGATGAGAACAACAATAAAGAACACTAAAAGAATTATTCAGCAAGAGGTCATAGAATATGTGCCCGTAAATCAGAGGAATACAGGAGTGTATTCCCCTTTTCCTAATTCGGGAAACCGTCGGGCAGTTTCAGAGCAATTTTAGACCTCAGATTTCTCAATACCTTTCTCAAGAAGAAGTCTTTTCGGATGGAGTCATTAAGATCGGTGGTGTCGCAAATAAACAGATTCGAGTGGATGGCCAAAATAGATCTAAGCGATGCATATCTACATGTCCAATATTTCCAGGACATCGGAAATACTTGAGGTTCAGATACTGGGAGTCCATTGTCAATACACGGCTCTTCCGTTCGGGCTAGCATCAGCACCCAGAGTATATTCATAATAGCCCAGCTTCGTCTAAAAGGGGTACACATGTATGCTTATTTAGACGACATACTGGTAAAGGCTCCAGACCCACTACGCTAAACAGTGAACGTCAACGAGTTCTGACGGCTTTGCAGAAACATGGGTGGCTTATAAACAGGGAAAAATCCCAGTTGAAGCCAGTCCAGCAGATAACATATCTAGGGGCAGACATATGTACCGGAGATTTCAGGTGTCACTGCCTCCGGACAAGCAGAAGGATGTGATATTACAAGTAAGGAATCTGAGGAAACATCCTGTGATTACAGCAAAAGGGTGCAACAGATCCTGGGAAATTAATATCAACCATAGATATGATCAAGTGGGCATGATTCATATCAGACCCCTACAGTTTGAATTTTTACAACAGTGGAACAGATCAGAGAAGTTCCAGAATATTCTGTTATACAAATCCACAATCAGATCTCTGAATTGGGGGATACACAAAATAAATTTCAGCCAATTCCGTTGACTGCTCCCACACTGGGTTCTGTCACCACGGATGCCAGCCAAGAGGGTGGGGGGCTCATTACTTACATCACATGGTACAAGGGGTCTGGTCAAAGAAAGAGAGAAAATACTCATCAAACCACAGAGAACTCCAGGCAGTGTATCTGGCATTAATCTCCCTACAGAATATCTCCAGGGAAAGATGGTGAGGGTACACTCGGACAACAGACGGTAGTGCTACATAAGGAAAAAAGGGGGAACGAGGAGCAGTTTGCTATGGAAAGTGGCGGAAAAACTACTCAGTTGGGCAGAGAACAATCTGTTAGATATCAGGGTTTAGTTCCAGGGGAGAGAAAATAATAGCAGACCGTCTCAGTCGAAGGAGGATAAGTCCAGGGGAATGGAGATTAAATCCCCAGGTGTTCAGGAAAATTACCGAACTTATGGGGTCATCCCCAAATAGAACTGATGGCATCCCAGCCAATACCCAACTGAGGAATTTTTGTTTCCAGGTATCAGACTCGACAGCAGCTCACGTAGATGCATTTTCGATTCCATGGAAGTTCAACCTATCTTACATTTTTCGCCCTTTCCACTGATCACCAAAGTCTTGAAGAAAATCAGACAGGATCAGGCCAAAATAATTACCATTCTCCCTTGGTGGCCCAGGAGACCATGGTTTCCGGAGGCCCTTTATTTATCAATCTCCAAGCCGAGGAAACTGCCAGTACAACACCTATTGACATCAGGGCATGGTGGAACATCCTGGATTACAGAATTGGCATTGACGGCCTGCTGCTGAAAGGGAACCTTAAAAACAAAGGGTTTGTCAGATGCTGTAATAAATACACTTCTGGCAGCTAGGAAAACCACCACGTCTAGAACATACTACAGGGTATGGAATATTTTAAAAAACTGGTGTGACGAAAGACAGATTGATTTCTCCATGCCACCGTAAATGTTGTAGAGTTTTTACAGTCAGGGCTAGAAAAGGGCCTAAGCTTGGCCACTTAAAGCCCAAAACTCTGCATTATCGGTGCTAACTGAAAAACATCTAGCAGCAGACCGTTGATAACAAGATTCTTTCAGGCGGTAAAACATTTAAGACCAAAAGAACAATTAAGCCAGCTCCCGGGATCTTCAGTTGGTATTACACATATGAGGAACCTCCATTTGAACCACTACAAACAATTCCGTTGCATGCTAACAATTAAGACAAACCTACTTTGCCGTAACATCAGCACGTAGAGTAGGGGAGATATCCGCACTAAGAGCCTCAGGAAGTTACGTTAACTTCTTTGAAGACAAAGTAGTTCTTGATGGGTGATACGTTCCTACTAAAGTAGTTTCTATTTTCATGTAAACCAGGATATTGTGTTACCAGCTTTTATCCAACACCTCAAATGAGCAGGAAGAAAAGTGGCACACCTGGACATGGTAAGATGTCTTCAGATATATCTACAAAAGAACGGCAGTATACGCAAGGAAGAGATTCTTTGCTTTCTTCGTATGCGGGAAAAAGAACTGGATATAGACCAGCCAAGTCTACAGTTGCAAGATGGATTGCATCTGGGATTAAAAGGCTTACAAACAGGCTGCGGTAGACCTCCTTCAGGTATAACCGCACACTCACCAGGGCAGTTTCAACAACTGGGCTGCAAAGCGGGCGCTTCGGCAGAAGAAATTTGTAAAGCAGCGCATGGTCGTCTTCTCAGCCTTTATAAGCACTATAAATTAGATGTATCCTCAGCAGCCCTATGGGTTTGGTACAAAAGTACTAAATACTGTTACTCTGTAAAATAAATTTGATTACAATCCTCCCTTTTTTCTTATTAATGCTTGGGTATGTCCCATTCGTGCCCACTTCCATGTGAAGGAACAGGAAAACAGAAAATTTTCTCATACTTACCGTAATTTTCTTTTCCTGGACTGTAGCATGGCAGTGGGCACGACATTCCCATCCCTAAATCTCAGTAAGTCCACGCTCAGGACAGGTAAAACTGAGGAGGGGAGGGAGGGACTTTAATTTATCAATCCGTGTCCCGTCCACCGAACAGGGTTAACCATTCGTGCCCATGCCATGCTACAGTCCAGGAAAAGAAAATTACGGTAAGTATGAGAAAAGTTTCTGTTTATATATCACATCTCCGTAGCACCGAGGCAATACAACTGGTGATGAAGGAGTGGCACCTGACTAGAGCACAAATATATATGATATATATATATATATTATTATGATTATATATAGATTATATATATGTGATATATATGTATATATATATATAAATATATATATATATACTAAAATCCTCAAGTGCTATGTCGTTTGCATTTAATTTTTTATATATATATAGTATATATATGATATATATATATATATATATATATATAATATATATACAAGGAGTGTGAAGCACTCCAATTAGGCTAATTTACAACTACATTTAGCGGAAGTGCTACTGATTGGTTCAAACATTCATACAAACATGGAAAAGATAATCAATGCACATTCCTAGGCTCCATACATATTCATATTTATGCCACATGGCATACTTTATAAACAAAGGGGTTTTAGTATAAATTACTGTGATCACATGAATGAAAAGCCTTCCAACCACATCAAGGTAACCCCAGTCTGGAAGGTCCTAACTTCTAACCTTTTTAAATTTCTTTTACTTCAACTATGATTAGCAAACTTTGCATTTCTCATTCTTACACACTGGATCCATATAACATGCTTTCTCACTTCCCCCCAGCCCTTTGGGTTTTTAAAATGAGGGAAGACACCATCCAGTGCTTTATATTAAAGGCAAGGACCCTCCCATAAAAGGGGCGTGTAGGCAACGTTTGGCCGAAACGTTGCTACACAGTGATGTATTAAATATAAATATTTGGATGAAGAGAAGTCCTGAGAGTGCGTTGAATATATAAGCTTATTTTATGAACTTTGATCCACACAACAGCACCCAGGTGTGAAGTAAGAGGGTGGTGGGGAGAGTGCCTGTGGCTATACACTACTATATAAATATATATATATATATATATATAGATATATATATATATATATATATATTATATATATATATATAATATAAATGTTTGCATTTCCTTCTTAGTATGTAATTTTCTAGGAACACTAAAGATTTTTGAGCTTGTCATTGATATAGTTATTCCTGCAAAAAAATAAATAGACAAAGAATACAGTAATTTCTCAGAGTCTAAACATAATTTAGGGGCTATTTGTAAAGGGTTGTTGAGAATTCTGTATCAATGGGTTACATCATAAACAGTCCACATAGGATCTGGATGTTTTTATAATGAAAAATTAATTCTGTTGATGAAGACAGTTATAAATATATTGGCCTGTTTATATTAGTTACAGTGGCCTGTTTATATTAGTTACAGTGTCCTGTTTATATTAGTTATTGTGGCCTGTTTACATTATGCTTGTGAAGCACAGCACACACAGACACTCACATTAATAGAGCTTTGTGCAGCTTTTCAAGCTCATTTCAAAGTTTATTAAAACGTAAACTTTCTCTTTTATAGGACAACTCCACTCTCATAAGAACATCTTTTTAGAAAGAATGGCCTCTTTAAAATATGTTAATATATCATAGTTGTCCTATGAATTCATGCTGTATGCCTGCTATGCTTTGGATGCCTCATGGAAACTGACCAGTTTAGAAACCTGTACTGAGTCTGTACTGAGCCTGGGCATGCTCAGAAGAGGCATCTAGGGGATTAACATTCAGTTATTGGCTGTGATGTTAGAGATGGCGGTTCGCGGACCCGAACCCGGATCAACCGCGGATTCTCCCGTCCGCGAACGGGCGATTATTCCGGACTTTCCGGACTTCCGAAACTTACGAACTGCGGATTTTTTTTTTTTACGAAAATTTTCGAAAATACGAGTATCTCCGTAATTACGAGGATCTACGATACTTTCGGGATCCGGAAAAAACGAAGATCCTCGTAATTACGAGGATTCGCGTAATTACGAGGATTCACGTAATTCACGTAAAAACGGTAATTCGTGTAAATTTTTCAAGACGGAGCAAGCCACATGATCCAAATTAGCAATGGCAGCTATCATAGTACGGAAAGCCTCGTTTTTTACGGAAATCCTCGTTTTTACGGGAATCCTCGTATTTTCGAAAAATACCGTTTTTTTAAAGTCACCGCGCGGACTGTACTTTTTAGGTATTGTTGGCATTTATACGTGCTTCTAAGGCCATTACCCAGGTCCTGAGTGGTTAAGTGTACGTTACCAAGGCTATTTAGACCACTTTTAATGCGGATTTTGCGAACTTTCATTTTAATACGTTTTAACGGGTCCGCTCGCGGATTTTCGAATTTGGATTTTTTCGAAAATCCGCGGATCCTCGCGCGGACCGGATTTTTAAAGTTCGGACATCTCTAGTGATGTCAACTGTCAAAATCAATTAATGGACAAACAGCAAAATTGTGCAGGATTTCAGGTTAGACTTATATATTCAGATTTAAAATTATTATCATTTAGGGTTTTGGGGGGTGATTTTGCTGTATGAAAGTTTTCATTTGGGACTGGACTTGCCCTTTAAGTTCCAATTAATACTTTATAAACAGACTTAGACATTCCTATTAAGACATTAAAAAAGTCAAATGTAACCTTAAGCTGCAAAATATTACTTGACAATTGCGGAAAATAATTAATCTTGTAAAGAAATCTTTACTGTTTTAAATTCCAAAAGCATGTCCCCTTTAAATACCCCAAAAATTTTAAGGGAACCCGAAAACCACATCACTAAATGTATAAAAAATGCAATTGTACACATACGTAACTGTCTAGGGCAGCTTAGTAAAGTTTATTTCATGTAGGCAGAAAAAAGTAAATTAAATATGAAGGTGTTATTCAACATTAATACTATGTTATTACTATGTGTTAAATGAACTGAAGTCTTTAAATTTAGCATCTATGTCACATACAGACTGCATGTATGTAGTTAATGTCACTTGGGTTTAAAAAAAGTTAATGCTGAATTGATTTTATCCAACTTGCAAAGCTCAGTGTTAAATGATCTTGTATGAAACGTGTTTTGTGCAGGCTCAGAAGCCCATAAGCATGAGGATATTATAGGTGTGGGAGATGTGCTTGTTTACTAAAATAACTTTCCCAGGAGGCTTCCCGTTATTTCATTGTCAAAAGCTCATGTAGTGTGTAGCAGCCATTTTCCTGTATTGCTGTAAAAGTAATCATGTTATTTTAGAAAATGCCATACAAGCACATTGATGCAAATATTGTCCTTCGGAGAGATTCTCTTGGTTTTTAAATATTTAAATTTTTTTGAATGTTTGTGTTTTTTTGTTTCTAAAGTGTTACGTTTCTGACCAAAATGTGTTTCTGGTCAGAGTGAAATATAAATCCAACATCATCCAGGAAGAAAACTCTTAATAAAGCTGTTAAAATTTTACAAGGGTGATATTTACTTGTCCATAACAATAACTGTTTCAATATTAATAATTGCATTTTTGTTTGCTGGTTCTATCACTATTTAATTGATGTCATTTTGTTATTTCATTTCCATTTTATCTCTGGGCACTGGTATGCCATACACAAGGGACTAACCTATGCTTAATCGACTAGTTGCAGTCCAAGCCAAAAGCTAAAGGTGATCACTAGAGATGTTCACTGGCGAATTCTATTTTTTTTCAGGTTTTTTGGATTTCTAAAAAATTAAAAAATCCATAACGTAAATGGACACATAAGAAGTGAATGGGAGATAAAAATCTGAAAGTTCTGAATAAATTTAAGGTATTATAATGGCAAATACTAAGTTAGTGTAGAACCAAAAATGTTTTTTTTTCTTCATGATCAAGATATTTTAAATTCACATATTAGAGCATATTGGAACTGGCTTTTGTACTTCTGTTAAACCTTTGTTCAAATCAGCTCTCTGACCTGATGAAGAGGGGTTACCCCTCGGAAAGCTGTCAACTAATTAAACTGTTAGTCCATCGAAAAAATACAGTACTCTTATTTTTACATCTACATATTGGTCCAATACGGCACTACAATACTTTTCTATAGAATATTCGGGGTTCACAAATTCAAGTTCAAGGGTTTTTCACTGCATATCACAAATCATGATCTTCTAGCCAGCTTAACATTCTGTGAAAATAAAGGTTTAAATAACTTGCAACATTGTATATTCTACGTTAGCAGTGATTAGAGATGGGTGAAACTGCTAAATCTCGTTCCGCATTTGGATTGCGGATTTTCAACAAAATTTTAAAAATTTCGTTAAAAACCCATTAAAGTCAATGGAAGAAAAAAATCCGCACAGAGGCAAGGTTAAATGCAGTGTGTACTTACTGTACATGGCTCTGGGGCCTGGAAATGGTCTGGGGAAACCGTAAACTATCCAGAATTTTAATACAATAACTTTCCTCAAGATTGCACTGTTTTTCGAAACTTCCCACATTCTATTTTTAAGCCACTTTTGAAAATGTAAGTTTTCAAGAATTTTTTGATTTCCAGGAATATTTCTTAAAAAATGATACAGTTACTTACTGTAAAATGGCTCTAGGACCTCGGATATGGTCTGAGGAAACAAATCAGATTATTTCGGAAAGAAATCTGATTGTAAACAATTCTGATTGAAAAAAGAATCTTATGATTAGTATACCAATCAGATTCTTCTGAAATATTTGATTGTATCTAATAAGAATTGGTTACAATCAGATTCTTTCATAGCGAATCTAATTGGTATGCTTTCTGGAAGAATCTGATTGTAACTAGAGACTTACGAAAAATCCATTCTTCTCGAGGATTGTGGATTATCAAAAAAATTTGAAGTTCGAGAATCAACGAAATCTGCCATTAAAATCAATAGGGGGGGGGGATTAGGAAATGTCTGCCTAAAATAATGGTTTAAATAGCAATGGTAACTTACTGAAATGGCTTCAGGAACCTGGAAATGGTCTGGGGAATGTGTATCAATGCCCACAATCTTTAAAAAAATACATTGTGGTACCGGAAATTTAGTGCTTCCCCGTGTTTTCAGCGTTCGTCCTAAACACGTGACTTATCGAAATACATGATTTTCCAGGGAAGAAAAACAAACTTTCTGCCTGTCCAGTGCAGTCTGCAGCATACTACTCCTAGTGGCCATGACGTTACATAGATTGTTACATTGTTAATGAGCTGTGAATTAGAAGCAGCAGTTTTTTTGTTTCAAAAATTGTATCCAGTCTGACCTGTGATGGACAGCACAGCAGCATAGAGATCTGTATCGACAGTAACCCCACAGCTGCCTTTAGTGATGCTGAGACTGGGTTATATACAGTACTTACTGTACTTACTCCACCGTGGGAGCTTAGTGATCAGGATTGTGGACATTAGGCAATCCGGAGGTGTTTGCATAGCGACTTTTAACATGTTATTAACAATGATATCTCCCCAGGGATATCATTGTGTTCCATGTATTGGAGATATTTGGTACATAAAGGGCATGCCCACCCACAAAAAAAAATTCACACATAGATTAAGCACCCCCAACCTAAACCTAAGTTCCATTTTACTCACCTTCTCTCAAAGTGCCCAGGGAACATAGTTCCGGTGCTAGGTGCCGCCCCCTGACTCTGATGCCGGTACGAAGTGCGCAGCCGCTGTGTTTAAATTGGGTGTGGCTTTCTCTGTGGCTAGGTTGTTGGTGGGCGTAGCATAAAGTGTTAAATTTGAATTCCTATTATATAGGTATTTAATAGTTCCTCAGACAGTGAATTAGCAATCATGTAAATTACATAGATATACAACCCTTTCTCAAACAGCTTGTGTTTCCACTCATATTGCTCCTTCATGCTTGCTCAAAATCAATATATTATACCCGTGCTATAATGTTGTTCAACTGTTACAATACATTATAATGTAACTTTTCCAGTCTCTCTTCATATCAAGCTCCCCCAATCCCCTTATTAATTTAGTTGCCCTTCTTGAACCTTTCCATTTCAAAGATGTCCTTTTTGTACACAGGATTCCAAAATTGCCCTGCATATTCCAAATGAGGCCTTACCAATGCTTTGTAAAGAGGGAGAATAGCATTTTCCTCCCTTGAAACTATATCTTCAGACTGTGCCTCCTGGTACTGCTTTTACCTTTGTTTGTTTGTTATCCACCTAACTCCCAAGATCCCTTTCCAACAGGGATTCACTTAACACAGAGCCATTTATAGTAAGCAGCACAAGTCCAAAGCATCACCTACATTTATCAACATTGAATCTCATCTGCCACTTAGCAGCGCAATGTGACAATCTATCTAGATCCCCTGCAACGATTGCACATCCCTGAAGTTTTTAAGGTGACAAAGTTTTTGTGTCCTCAGCAAACACAGAAACCTTGCTACAATACACTTCCAAATCATTAATAAATAGATTAATAGAAGCGGCCCCAACACTGAACCCTGTTGCACCCCACTTTAAGTTCATAATGAAGAAGCCCCATTAACAACTACTCTCTGCATCCTATTCATTAACCAATTTTCTATTCATGTACAAATGTGTACATGGATAGACCAACAGACCTTAACTTATACATAGTTGCCTATGGGGAACTGTATCAAAAGCTTTTGCAAAATCCAAGTATACTACATCTACTGCTATGCCAGAGTCTAAATCTCTACTCACTTCCCCATAAAAGCCAAGCAAGTTGTTTGAGGCTTAAGCAGGAGAAAGCAGAGGAAATCTCAGAGGGGTGGAGCTTAACATTCAGCAAACCAGTAACAAGATGTCAGAACTTTCAAGGTACAAAGCTAGGCTCTGGAGGGACATAGGTAAAAAAAATATGGCAACATTATTCTTAAAGCTGCAGCTTCCAAATAAACATAACTTGATTTTACAGTGCACTTATCCTTTAAGTATTAGCAGTTGGGTTACAAAAGTAATTCAGGTCCTATTGGGTGGTGACAATTTCTCCCCACTCACATTACTTCAGTGCCAATTGTCATTTTACTGGGCTATTTAGGCCTTAACATTGTGGTGCCCCTGTGACAGTGAGCAGGGCCATTTTTAGGCATAGGCCACCTAGGCAAAAAACTGGGTGCCTATGTGATCCAGGGTGCCTATTAGTATAGTATTTGAGGTTGAATAAGACACACGTCCATCTTTTTCCTAGCATCTTCATGTCAGCTTTTACTTGCTGCAGGGATTCCCCCACCATGAAGCAAACTGAAACATTTGCTCAGGGCACACCCTTGCAGAACACTTAAAAGGCAACAGTTAAAAAAATCTCCTTCCTGCAATAGCATTTCAGCACCACTCCACCAATCAGTGTTATGTCAGACCACCAGTCAGTTTAGTCATCCCACTACACCCCCTCACAAGCCCCACCAATGTTCCCTGATAAAGCCATTCCGCTTCACGTGCACTACCCATTTGCCAATAGGTTGCATTTAAAAGTTGTTTTTTGGGTGTCAAATCCCCTAGGAACACCCCTGACTTGCTGTGTTAGAACTCTCTTCTTTTTCTGCTGTAATTTGCAACATTGTAGAGAGTACAGAGCTGAACTCCACACAATTATTTAGCAACAAATGTTGCAAATTAACTGAAGGTGAAGGAAGGAGGGAGGATGATGAGCTCAGCTAATAGTACTGAGGAGAGCAGCTAAAATGCCAGGTAAAAGCTGCTGCAGACTTTATAACAGTGGCCCCTGTGACTAGCAGCCATGAGATCCATATCCCTGCTCTTTTCCTTACATCCAACTCTCCAATTAGAACTTAGAGTAGGTGAGGAGTGAACAATTCAATGGAGGGACAGGAAAGCAGGTACATACTGTATATGTCAATGCTGGCAGCTGGAAGGGTTAAAGGTAAAACTCTGCTAGCACTGAAAGTGTTAATGCCAATACTCTGGGAAAGTGCTGGCACTCAAAGTATTAATAGGAGAGTCTGTTGGCATTGAAGGGTTAATGGTAATACTCTCTGGCACTTTAAGGGTTAACGGCAATACTATGGGGAACTCTGCTGGCACTGAAGGGTTAATGGCAATACTCTGGAAAAGTGGTATCATTGAAAGTGTTAATAGTAAGTCTGCTGGCACTAAAGGGTTAACAGTAATGTACTGCTGGCACTGAATAGTTAAACATCTCAGATCTCACCAAATTTCCCTGTTTGCCCTACCGGCTGGAAATTTCTGGGTGCCACATACCGTGATCCACTGAAACCTATCCTGTCCTTCCAAACAGTATTTCATTTGTGGCCATTGTCACTGCATACGCACAAATATATGTATACATGCCCGTCTCACTGTTACAGCGTGCGCCTCTTACAAACTAGTAAAGCATTCCCACTATAAAGAACAGCGCAATGGACAGCATCAGAAGGAAGAAACCCAGCTGTAGTTTGACAGGCCAAGGTGGTTTTTATTTTTTGGGGGGGGGAAGGGGCGCACATAGGTGAGGGTGCTATCGGCCAAGGCACTAAAATGGCCCTGACAGTGAGTTAGGCAGCATCCAAAAAGTGGGCAGGGTCTTTCTATGATAGAATAGCTTTGCTGTGGTCCCTGATTGTCTACCCACATTTTGTTTAACTAAAGCTAAGTTAAGTTATATAAACCCCACTGGTTACTTGTTATTGGCTCCTTCCCAGCTGCCCCATTTCTTCTCTCGACAGTGACCTTAACTTTAGGCTGCTCCCCCTTACTATATTATTCATGTAATTGCACCTTGCCTATGTGCTTCTCAGGGCCACATCTACCATTATGTAGATGAGACATTTGTCTCAGGGCGGCACCCCTTCACAGAAGGGCGTCAGACAGTAGTGGTAAAAAAATTTTTCCCTTGACTTGTCAAGAAAAAAATAAATTTCCCAGAACATATGATGTTGTTAAATCATTTTATATGGTTAGGTTAACTTTAGTTAGTTTGTTAGGCTAGGTTAGGTTAGTTAAGTTAGTTAGTGCCCTGCTGAAAGAGTTTACCTTCACATGGTGGTAGGATTACAAATCTTTTGGATAAAATATTTTATACTACAGAAAGTATGGCATTTCTAATGTATTGAACAGTTGAACCAACATGTATAGCACAGGGTATAAATTATATGATTTGAGAAGCATGAAAGGAGCAATATGGTAGTGGAAACAACAAGTGTTTGAGAAAGGGGGTAATATTAGTGTACGCTGGAAAAAAGGCGCTTGCGTGGGGATATGATTACTGTGTAGAAATACATTAATAATAGATCTGGGGCATTGTTCACCAATAGAACATGGCAGAGGACACAAGGAAATCCCTTAAGACTTGAAGAAAAAAGGTTTAGGCTTCAAGTTCGGAAAGGGTTTTTCACTCTGAGAACGGTAAAGCTTTGGAACAGTTTTCCAGTGGACCTTGTTATGGCAGGTTCATTGGTCAGTTTAAAAAAAAAAAGCTGGATGAGTTTCTGCAAACAAGGAATATTGCAAGTTACTGGTATTGATACATAAAGTAGAGTTGATCCAGGGAAATTTCCGATTGCCACTTGGAGTCAGGAAGGAATTTTTTTCCCCTTCATAAATTTGGTGGTTTTTTTTGCCTTTCTCTGGATCAACAGTTAGGCAAGAAATGAGGATATTGCTAGATGGGTTGGACTGGATGGACATATGTCTTAATTCAACTTTTTTTAAACTATACCATACTATAAATTCTCATGTCAGTCCATAATATTTAATATTCCCAAGCAGTGTAAGCAGCATGGCAGCTCCCATTGATATGAATAAATTAAAGTGTGTAAAAGAAAAATTTCCCTTAACTGCCAGGTAGGGGAAATAGATGTAATATTCAAAATTAAAATTTCATGTGACATTTTATATAACAATGACTGTCTACCTATACCCTAGCAATCAACACTGCCTTTTATCCTTACTTCTTTTTGTTGAGAAGTCAGGCAGGCATGGCCCCTCTGGACCTAATCCTCACTAAAGATGGTCAAAACTGCTAAAAAAATTGCTTAAAAACCCATTAAAATATATTTAGGTGCACAGGTCCGCCTAAATATAAGGAAAAAATATCAATGGTAACTTACTGTACATGGGTCTGGGACATGGGAGATGGTTTGAGGAACACATACATATATCCAGAACTTTAAATAAAATAACTTTCATCACAATTGCACTGTTTTTTCAAGCTTCTGCATTCTATTTTCGAGGCACGTTTGAAAATTCAAGAAAATTGAAATTTTCCGTGAATTGTTGAATTTTCAAAACTTTTTGAATTTTCAAGGAATTTTTAAAATTTTGATACAGTTACTTACTATAAACGGCCTTGGAAATGGTCTAGAGAACAGAAAATCAGATTCTTTCTGAAAGATTCTGATTGAAACCTATTCTGATACCAATTAGATTCTTTCTGAAATAATTTGATTGCATACATGCTTTGTGGAAGAATCTGATTTTAACTAGAGATGGCAGAAAAAATCAAAAATCCACAAAATTTGCCATTAAAGTCAATGTGGGGGGAAAAAAACGTACATTTCTGCCTAAAATGTAAATAGCAATGGTAACTTACTGTAATTGGCTCAGGGACCTGGGAAATGGTCTGGGGAACACGTATCAATGTCCACAATCTTTTAAAAAATACAGTCTATTATTTAAATCTATGTGCTTCTGTGTTTTCAGCATTCGTCCTAAACACGCGATTTTTAAAACATTCGCATTTTTTCTGAGAAAAAAAACCCAGAAACCTTTCTGCATACTCAGTGAAGTCTGCTGTTCTAATTCTCCTGGTGTCCGTAGACTGTGTTTATATACAGTAATTACTGTACCCAATCCACTTTGAGGGAGCTTAAAGGACATCTCTACCCTCTTTACAAACGTTTAATATCTTGCAGGTCATGCCCTTCCACCCCCAACCGCTATAAAGGGATTTTTAAAATCATTTACAAACTCTACTTACAGCTCCTCGATCCAGCGCTGTTCTGGTCAGTCTCCCTTGTCTACTAGCCTACAAGCAGACTGGCAGCCGCAGCTGTGATTGGCTGAGAGGTAGCAAATCACAGATGCGGCTGCCATCAATACAGGATTACGCTGGAACGAGGATCTGTAATTAGAGTTTGCAGTCGATTTTAAAAGTTCCATTATAGTGGCTGGGGGTGGGAGGGCATGGCCTGAAAGATATATAAAGCATAAGGCATCTATAGTGAAAAAAACACATTGCCCCTTTGCAAAGTTAAATTCATGTACTCTGTGCTACCTTAATCCTATCTATGTTAGTGACTTTGTTTAACCATGGTGTCAGATCTGTGTGCAGCACTCCCCCCTTCCCCCTCCCCTCTGTTACCTGCTCCATGTCTCAACTCCGGCTAACCGACAAGCTTAAAATGTGCAGTAGGAGTTAAAAGTTCAACATCCTGAAAAACACACCCACGCACAGTGGCCAATAGAAAGCAAGCTGTCCTGGAGACACGGAAGAAGAAGAACAGTACAGTTTACGATCTCTCTCTTTGTGACCCATCATCAATCAGTGAAAGCTATTAAGAAGGGGGGTCAAGTGATGCCTTATATCTAACATCAAAGCTACCTTTCTCCCCCTGCTAATGCTGTTATCTCTATGTTTATTACAGAGCAGGGAGGGGGGATCAAGTCACAGGGATTTGATTGACAGTCCAAGTAGGAGTAGAGGAATGCAATCACATATTCTTCTAACTGGTGTATCTCAGGACAGAGAGGGAATCTGAAAAAAGTGAAGACACTCTGGGGGTTGTGGGGAATTATAGAACACATGGAAAGAAAGAAAAAAAAGTTCATTTTTCCACTATAGATGCCCTTTAATGGTAGATGATCAGCAGCCAGGGAGGGATCGGGAAGGAGGGGGGGAAAGGGTTCCCCTGCGCATGCCAGCACCCAGCAGCAACTGAGAGGACAGAGCAGAGGCAGAAACCTTTTGGACAGGAAGACAGCTCCTAACCTACAGTTTCCTGGACTTTGAAGAGGCATAACAGGAGAACCATAAGGATGTAAGGTAAGGATTTTATTATATTATATAGTGGGGCCAGTAGTTGGTGAATTTTTAGTTTGGGGGGTGGATATGCCCCTTTAATGAGCAGGATTAGGGACATTAGGAAATCCTGGAGGTGTTAGTATAGCTGACTATCAACATTGTATTCAGAAAATTCTGTCAGATCAACCATCGGTGTCACAGCTCTGCCTTTGAAAGACACTAATGATAATGCAGTGCAAATGTGGATGTCTCAGTTAATATCACCTATTTTAAATAGGGCCCCTAGACCTCAAAAAGGCCTAACACTAAATTTGTCCAAAGGACCTATAGGGAGGACTTTTGGGTCCCATTTGTGTGAATACAGGGGTGGTTAACAACAAGTGCTAGTCCACCACACTGAAATTTACACAAAAAGCTCAAAAGCAGAGGAAAAAAATTCTCTCCAACTCAATAAACAATAAACTATCTGGGGCATTGTTCACCAATAGAGCATGTCAGAGGACACGAGGACATTGCTTAAAACTTGAAGAAAAAAGGTTTAGGCTTCAAGCTCGGAAAGGGTTTTTACTGTGAGAACGGTAAAGCTATGGAACTGTCTTCCAGTGGACGTTGTAATGGCAGGTTCATTGGTCAGTTTCAAAATAAAAGCTGGATGAGATTCTGAAAACAAGGAATGTTGCAAGTTACTGGTACTCCTGTACTGTCAGGTCTCCTGTCTAGCTGCAATTTATACCCAGAGGTTGGCACTAATAAAAATAGCTGCCATTGGTGACGTTGAAAATCCTCAATAATTTGTGAATCTTCGAAAATTCGCGAAATAACAAAAATGCCAGAAAGCGGAATTCTGGAAAATCCTCACATTACACCAGGGAACTGGGTTCAGATCCGCGATCCAGTCTATCTCTAGTTAGTATATCAATTAGATTATTTCTGAAAATGTCTGTAACTTATCAGAATTGGTTACAATCAGACTCTTTCAGAGAGAATCTGATTGTCTGTTCCCCAGACCATTTCCCAGGTCTGGCCAAGTAATAAGCAAGGTCAGTTCTGAAGTAAAAGATACAATGTTGCAAATGCTTAGAGCTTTGCTTCAGCAGAATGTTAAGCTGGATACACAATAGTAAAGATGACAGACAGAATCTTTAAAGGAGAATTAATACTTACCTCCTTCTTGCTCCTCTCCACAGGTTGAGGACCTAAACCGATAGGTCTGTATAATGTCATTAATGGCAAAATATCCAAAGACAGATTGCAACACAGGAAATTGGGCCCCCCACATTAACAAGCACTGCTCTGCAATAGTGAGGCTGAGGCTAAGGCCACACTGGTCCGGACGGCAACATGCATACAAACGCATAAGACCAACTTGTATCTGTGCAGAAGACAACACAGATACCAACTATAGATACTGCTTTTATTTTTTCAATTTATTTTGAAAGTGATATTACCATTTTATTTATACTTATTAAATAAATGACTTTGTACTTCTAGTGGGAACCAGCCCTTGTCTTTGGAAAAGTAGAATATAAGGAACACGGGAGGTGTGGACCAGCTACTATTGACCTATTGGGAATAATGGGAACACATTAGGACATAAGTTAAAGGTGTTGACACATTTTGATATATTTTAATTGCATTATTTATTAATTTGATTGCAACAAGATTTTTTTTCTCTTGACTTTTATCCAAAACCTGAGTCACCTGCACAACCTACATGAAAATAACCTAATCAACCTTATACAAGGGGAGAAAGGTCTGTGTGACTCAAACAAACATAGGATACCAAACCACTGGCGCTTAGAGACTGAGATAAATTGGCCGGTATGTTGTTTGCATTTATGATCTTATATAAGTTATAAGTTAACTTTTTCAATGATTTAGGAATGGTTGCAACAAAGTGGAGGGTCTAGAGTAGAGTTCTCCATCGGGTCAGGTACCCAATTTGGGGTCAGGTTCGGGTAACACGTATTGGGTAGCGGGTCTGGTAAAGAGAACTGCGGTTCGGGTCGCGGGTACAAGAATTCCAGTCTGTAAAAAAAAGTGGTTTAAACTCATAGAGAGGTGGAGGTATCAGTCCCACTCATGCTTCTCTTGCATCAAGGTGCCCAATTGCTAATCTCAAGTGATAAAACATTGTTCTTAAGACCACAGTGCACGTGGTTTCAAATACAATGTTTTTACATACAATGTTTTTAACTAAGATGTAACATATTGTGATATATAATATAGTATGCACTTTATTTAGCACTTTACAGGGTTAATTATTGAGGAAGGTGTAAGAGGGAGGGCACTTATCTTTATCAGTGGTGGGAAGTGACGTGCTTGACATCCTGAAGATGACCCATGTCGGGTTGAAACGTTTAGATAGCATGTTTGCACAATAAAAGTTTGTTTGTTACAAAGTAAAAGGAGTTCACCGGTTCCTCTGTTTTATATATTATATCTGTATGTTAAATACCTAACTAGATTGTAAGCTCTACGGGGCAGGGATCTCCTTACCTCTGGTGGCAAAGTTCTTTTACTTCTATTTATATAATTTATATATTTATGTACTGAACTATCTATGTGTTTGTTCCCTTTGTATGACTTTATTGTATTTTGTTACTGTACAAAGCTGCGGCCCCAAGACATATATATGTATATATTAGTATTAATTGCCCTTTATATTTATAGCTATAATGTAGATGTCAGGGCACACTCCACTCCAACCTTTCACTGCCCCTGGTACTACCCAGAGATACACATACAGTCCTATATCAAAAAGATAGGTGCTATATTTTTGATATAGGATATATATATATATATATATATATATATATATAGTGTATTTATATATATATATATATACTGTATATACATGTAATTTAAGCAGAGATTTTTTTATTTAATCTAGCCCCTGTATTTAGCCGCGCTATGGAGCCTTTGAAGTTACACAAACACTCAAAAGCCACATGGGGCTGTAAGGGAAGGGGCCAAGGGGGGCCTGCAAATGAAGGGTTCATGGGGCCCATGAGTAGAAGGGACCAGGGGGGCTTGCAATAGGAGGGGGGCTGCAAGGGGAGGAGGAGACACAGGGCAGATTGACTGTCATCCACTGACATGGTTTCAGAGTAGGAAGCAGAAAGTGCAGGGGACCTGGTGATGCTGCTGCCATATCACACAAAATTGTAAATATCTTCAAAATTAGTCAAAATAATTCTCAGGAGAGCAATTCCTATCAATTTACCTAAAGTAATTTTTGGCCCGCAGTTCCCCTTTAAGGAACCTTTTAAAATGATTAATTTAAAGGAGAACTAAACCCACATTTTTTATACTCTAGAATCTGAACATATTCCCTTTAAAAACACCAATAAATTGGAAAGTAGCAATACAGTAAATAGTGTTAAAGTAAATGTTGCCACTTGAAGAACTGGTAACATTGTATGTATGTATAGTAACTGGCCACACCCCTGATCTCAGTAACATGCTCACTAGCCTATTTTGTCCTGTAAAAGGATTGGCTAGAGGCTACTAGTGGGTGTGACCAAATGTACCAAAGTGCAGTATCTTAGGACTAAGCTTGTGTAAAGAATATAATGGTGAGTGACCACACTGTGCAATACTAGAACACTGGAAAATAAGACACAAACCTCATGTTAGAAAGTTACATTGTTAGAAAGTTACAACCATATTAAAATGAGATGTGGGACACTGATTACTGCTTTTATAGGAGATCTGCCTTCTAAACCAATGTTGTTCTGAGCCTGGGGGCTTTTTGTTATGCTTAAATTAATCACTTTAAAAGGTTCATTAAGGGATCCATATTTCTGTGGATTTGTATACTTAAACAACTGGATGCACCAGGGTCACTTTCCAACCAAGGGGATTATATGGATTGTGCCTTTCTGTTGGTATAATAAGAATAAGGATAGAAATCGTGGAAGATGTATCTATGTATAATTTTATTTATAAAGCGCCACTTGGGTATGCATCGCTGTATATTACAAGGGGATAAGTGCAAGCCATTATGCAGATAGATAAAAATTAAATTAAATACAATTTCATAAATCGGTTAAGAAAGCATATATATAAATTATGTATAAATTGATATAAGTGCAACAAGCCTTGACACATTAGGAATGAGATCCCTGCCCCAAAGAGCTTACAATCTAAGTACAATCTAAGATGGTGAAGATATATATAATGTATATATTGTAACCTTCTCTATCCTCATTTCTCATTATACCAAAATGTCTCTTCTCAATTCCACAGCCATGTTCTCCCCATTGAATACAGTAAAGCCCCAAACTTACAAGACAATATGGCTGATGCTTTATGTTGAATACAAATTGGCAAATGCCAAATAAACCTATTTTGGAGCAATGTAATACTGGTTAGTGTGGCTTGAAGACGGAATCAGCAGTGCTTGCAGCATTTTTTTGTTTGCAGCAATATAAGCAATGCAATATTCTTTTAGACAAAAATAGAATATTCTTGAAATCAAGGGGTGCACCTAAAATGATGCTCACGGCACAACCCTGTAGTCCACATGAAAGGCGGCATTAATTTCATGTGTGGCCTGTGGGGCTGTGGGTGTCTTTTCATACAAGATCCTGCCTCTGCGTGCCTGCCATCACATCTTCTCAGGCAAATTAAGTAGTCATTGTGGGCAAACTTGTATGTACCAGTCACTGAGGGCAAACTTGTAAGCAAATTTATGTACCAGTTGCTGTGGGCAAACATTATGTACTAGTCAGTGAGCAAACTTATATTACCAGTTACTGTTGACATACTTTATGTACTAGTCACTGTGGGAAAACTTTATGCACCAGTCACTGTGGGCTATCTTTATGTAACAGTCACTGTGGGGAAACTTAAATGTATCACTGTTGGCAAACTTGTGTGTACCAGTCACACTATGGGAAAACGTATATGTACCTGTACCACTGTGGGCAAACGTGTATGTACCAGTCACACTGAGGGCAAACTTGTATGCACAAGTCACATTGTTTGCAAACTTGTATGTACCAGTCACTGTGGGCACACTTTATGTACCAGTTGCTGTGGGCAAGCTTTATCTACCAGTCACTGTGGGCAGTCTTTGTGTACTACTAGTCACTGTTGACAAATTTATATGTACCTGGGCATGAGGAATTCTTATATATACAAGTCTGTGGAGGCTGGGCATAAGGGTATCTTACATTTACCAGTCTGTGACTTTTCTCTTATACTCTAATACTCTAATACTTCAGTCAGTCAGGGACCATAAAGCATTTTCAATATTTAACCTACATGTGTCAACTACATACAAGTTATGATATATATGTAGACATTAAACTGCATATTAGTATTTATTTTAATGCCTGACAGTCATCTGTCAGTTTCCAAGGTGTCTAGATTTGAATGTAGAACCTGTCAAACCAATGTTATTTTAAACATCAATGGTTTTGCCTCCAATCTTGGCTCCTGTTCCCATCCTGGTGGGTGGTCTTGTGATCCTTCACCAGTGGCAGTGACATGGGTATCTCTGAGCATGCTCTGCCAAAACTCTCTACAATACTGAAAACAAATCAAAGACTGACAGCATTGTTCCCTCTGATGATGCAAAAGCGCTCTCAGCCCGGATTTCCCATCACTTTATTTCATGAAATGACATCAAAAAATTCAGGCTTAGTCAAGTACAAAGTTTGTTTTTTAAAAAGTTGCCTAACATGTTTCAGACACAAGGCACTTGTGGGTTTGATCATAGACAAAACTAATCATATTAAGAGTTTCTGCAACTATTAAAATCTGCCAAAGCATCATCATTCAAATTGTTTTAATGTATATATATGTATTTAAAGGTTAAAATACAGAGGTTTAGGTTCCCATTACATAGTGCATCACTTATTATATTATATGTAATACATATAATTAATTTTGAATAAAGACATACATATATCTAGTCCAAGCCTTACACCCTCTTCTTTAACCCTTCCTCTGGATTACCCCCAGTTAATCCAGAGGAAGACAAAAAAAACAGCTAAAAAAAAAAAGAAAGGAAGGGGAT
This sequence comes from Hymenochirus boettgeri, assembly GCA_019447015.1. Classification (NCBI taxonomy): domain Eukaryota; kingdom Metazoa; phylum Chordata; class Amphibia; order Anura; family Pipidae; genus Hymenochirus; species Hymenochirus boettgeri. Next base: position 75,995,163 of record CM033472.1, read on the forward strand.
TTCAAACGGCAATCGGAAAGTATCCCTGGATCAACCAGATCTGCAGTATATTATTAATACCAGTAGTTCTCAATATTTTTTAGTTTTAGAAACTTATCCAGGCCACTTTTAAAGCTATTCAAAACAAACTTGCCATTACCACATCTGCTGGAGGACAGTTCCACAGTTTCACTGTAAAGAAACCTTTCCTAACCTGAAGATGAAATTCTTTTCTTCTAATCCTAAAGGATGTCCACAAGTCCTCTGATATAACCTACAGTATTAGTGAACATTGTACCAGAGAGTTTATTGTAAGGCCCATTAATATATTTGTATATAGTGATCATATAACGTCACTTCTACAGTGTAAACAGCCCTAACTTGAATCTATTCCCCTCTTTATACAAGACAATATCTTGTTTGCTCTAGCCATTGCTGTCTGGCATTGTTACAGCTTAATCTGTTATCTACTAGAACCCCCAAATCATTTTCCATTAGAGATTCACAAGGATTGTTAAACCCCAAATGCATCACCTTACATTATCAACATTGAATCTTAGCTGCCAGTCTGCTTATTAAAAAATTATATTCCCTCCTTTCAGGGTAACCATTTGCAGGAGTGTTGAGCTGTCAAATTACAGATCATGCAGACAGCTCACCACTCTCAAGTGCACAGACATGAGTATCTCCCATCATGTTAGAGATAGGAAAGGTAGTCTTGTAAATGAAAAAATGAAAACCCGACAGTTATTCTTTAACTGCACAGTTTGTCCAATAGGATCCCATTTCTGTTGCTACCTCCTTTTCATCCAATGAAAATACACATGCAAATAGTATATACTGTATTCTCATTTAACTGGCCCAGGGGACCATGTGTACTTATTAGCACATGTGCCTATTATGTACATGCCCTCTCCGCACCTCAATAAAGGAAATAAAATGGAATTCTCTCCACCATCTTTCTCCATTGAGTTCACAATTCATTTTCTATTTGGATATAAATGTATATATTTTCAAAATCTTTTATTAAGTTCTATTAGAAATACTGTAACAGCTCGTTGTCACTAAAATAATCCAACATATAAAGAAGAATAAGGTTACCTGGCAGGATAACTTCTGCCATTATATTTATTGCACTTACTGTATTGGGGAAAAAAGATGTTTGTAAACAATACTTAGGAATAAGGCATAGTGCCCCTTTAATATCAAACAGATTTTATGTACCCTACAGGCAATGCCATTTATCATTTTAAAAGCAGACTCTTCTCCTGGAAAAATCCTACCCTTTAATCTCAGCATCTACCTTACAAACTATAATATGTATTAAACACATTTTCATGGGATTAATTGAATGTATATACCCCTTAAAGCCACCTGGTCCCCAGAAGGTTTTCTGGTGTATTGTAAGATCTTGGACACAGCAGAGGTCAGTGGATAAAAGAAAAGTACAATAAAATGGTATCAAGCAGAGTAAGAAGCAATGCCTTCCTTTCTTTTTAATTCATATCTTTTTCTATTTCATTTGTCTTAGTTACAGATCTGACTGTGTACATTATCCTATTTGGAAAAAGATGTTTTATTTGCTATATACTGCTCTGAGAATCTTTCACACAAAATAAAAACTGAATAAACAACATTTGTGGTTGTTTGCTCTATTGCAATTCGTACCGCCAATCTGTAAATGGAGCAAAATGGTCTTATCTCAAACAAAGCAAATATTAAGCCTCATTTTAAGATTGTTATAAGTACAAAAGATTTTTTTTTCCAAAGGTCTTCTTAATCCATGACAGCAAAGGCAAATGTGGATAAATACATTGTGAGTCTCCATGGGTTAAGACATTTCTATACCACTGCAGGAGACCAGTATTTTAGATTAGTTTGGTTAACACTACAGTTGCAACATGCTGGTTTACTAAATTCAAAAAAAGAAGACAGTGTTTGACAAATAATTACATTACAGCAGTTTGTTTCTTTAGATGAAGACACATCATTCATTGATATACGTAATTTATTGTACACTATCACACAAAACAGTCTCTAGATTTTTGTTATCACAAAAATATCATAAAATCTCTTCTAGAATCAAGTATGATTTTAATTATTCAAGCCACATGCACATGGCCCATCAAAATCTACTTAATTTGCTTTATAGGGCATACAATATATTTACCATTCAAAAGAACTCTTTAGTGTCTCCCCAATTCTGTGACAGAGCTAATGATGTGAGGCCAAATAATCAGCCATATCATAAGCCCTACCCCCCAAAATCTAGCTACAAGAAAACTCTAGGTATAAGCCTGCAATCATTCTCTTTGTCTTTCTTTGCCCATGGACACCAAGAGGAATTAAATGTTCAGGTGGATGCAAAATGATTGGAAATTAGTGGGGCTTATGATGCTGCTGCTGATGTGGCAGTACATTAAGTGGGTTATGCATCTTCCTACTGTCCCTGCAGAAGGATTCCAGTAGGCATACATTGTTCTGCTCTGGCTTCTTCCGCATAGTCAGCACTCCAGTTCATTACCTAGCTTAATCAGCTCTCCAGTTCATTACCCAGCTTAATCATCTCTCTTGTTCATTGCCCAGCGTTAACAGCCCTCTAGTTCATTACCCAATGTTAACAGGCCTCTAGTTCATTACCCAATGTTAACAGGCCTCTAGTTCATTACCCAATGTTATCAGCCCTCCAGTTCATTAGCCAGTGTTGTCAGCCTTCCAGTCCATAAGCCAGATTTAGTTAAATAACAAAAATATGCTCGCACAGAGTAAGTATACCTATGTAGGGAATGTGGGTGCACATGTCTAAACACTTATATTAAAGATTAAAGAATGGAGCAGACTAGGCACACCTCATACAATAGTGATAGCAATCCCTTTATTTAATATCATCTGGGAAACAATGTGCATATACAAACCAAAGTTAAAAACACTTAAAATCCAATAACCAATACAAAACCACCATGTGAAGACCCTAGTACATCGACTCACTGGCTCAGGTGGCCATACACAAAACCCCCTACTCATAGATCACATAACAGAAGTTATACTCAACTGTCACCAGTCACTAACAGTCACCAGTCCACGGGGGATCAGTAGCGTGTTGAGAAAGCCTTGTGCGAAACGCGTTCGGCGTTCCCCACCGTTTCTTCCCCATGTGACCCGCTCGATATATGGTCCTAGTGGCACGCTACTAAGCCGCTACTGATCCCCCGTGGACTGGTGACTGTTAGTGACTGGTGACAGTTGAGTATAAATTCTGTTATGTGATCATGAGTAGGGGGTTTTGTGTATGGCCACCTGAGCCAGTGAGCTGATGTACTAGGGTCTTCACATGGTGGTTTTGTATTGGTTATTGGATTTTAAGTGTTTTTAACTTTGGTTTGTATATGCACATTGTTTCCCAGATGATATTAAATAAAGGGATTGCTATCACTATTGTATGAGGTGTGCCTAGTCTGCTCCATTCTTTAATCTTTAACATAAGCCAGATTTAGTCAGCCCTCCAGTTCATTACCCAGTGTAGTCAACCCTCCAGTCCATTAGCCAGTGTAGTCAGCTCTAAAGTTCATTACCCAGTGTAGTCAGCTCAACAATGTAAAATTGCCTCAAAAAAGTGGGTGTGGTTTGGAAAAGTAGGCACTCCTTACATTTGTCCCTCTTTGGACTTTCCAAATGTTGGGAGGTATGACACCACATATATTGCTGTAACTTTGAATAGATTGCAGCTACAAATATGATACTGACAGGAGAGTGCTTTAAATGCACTTTTAGGGAACTTTAAAGGCTTCTATGGAAGCTATATCTAGCTTTTTTAGGAATGCCTAACAAAGGTAGTTTGTACCCGATTGATCACTCATCTGAAAATTTGCTAGCATTGGCTGAAGACCGGAGGGACTGGATCTTGGTTGGTTGCTTTATAAGCAGTGAATAGCAAAAAATGTCTTTGAGGGGTAACTGTGGTCACTAATTGTTTTGAACTAGTTAGCGTAAAAAGATTTCAAAATTTGTGAGATGTCATCACTGGAGATGGGATCCGGGTCCGACTCGGACCCAAATCCGACACGGAACCCCTCGGTTCCAAAATCCAAATGATCCATCCGAATAGAAAATGTGTTCCGTTTTCTGATCTTTGGGATTTTCATGATATCCGGGAATCCGAAAACGGAACGAAACTAGTGAGTTTCCGCCATCTCTAGTCATCACAAAGGCCTCATTTGGAATATGCAGTGCAGTTTTGTAATCCCATATACAAAAGGGACATCTTGGAAAAGGAAGGAGTTCAGAGAAGGGCAACTAAAATAATAAGGGGAATGGAGAGGCTTGAATATGCATTTAGGCAAGTTATGGCTGTTAATATTGGAGAAGCGGCAATTGTGTGGGGATATGATCACTTTGTACAAATACATATATTAATGGGCCATACAATGAACTCTCTGGTCATATCATAGGACTCGTGGACATCCTTTAAGGTTGGAAGAAAAGAAGTTTCATGTTCAGGTTAGGAAAGTTTTCTTTACAGTGAGGACGGTGAAACTGTGGAACTGTCTTCCAGCAGATGTGGTAATGGCAAGTTCATTGAATAGCTTTAAAAGTGGGCTGGATAAGTTTCTAAAACTAAAAAATATTGAGAATTACTGGTACTAATACATATACAGGGAGATCAATAAAAGTTCTTATCATTTAAAATGGTGCTAATTTTGCCCCAACCAATCAGATCTTATTTAAAGGGCAATTATAGTGAGAATTTTTTTTTTTCTTCTAATGTATCCTATAAGTAATCCCAACCACCAGGGTGCCTTTAGTTTTCTTTAAATTCCTCATAGTTCCCCAGATATAAGCCTTTGAATATGCTATGATTTGTAGGAGCTGCTACACCTCATCTGTCACTCAAAGGCACACACCCACACAATCCAAAGCTCCCATGCAGTACTGTCACACACTCCCACACCCACACTATAAGTACCATGTGCAACACATAGTCAAATGCTGTAGTGCTAAACACAATTAATAAACCAGTAACCCAGCAATATGAGCATAACACACTATAAAACAGCCCCTCCCCCCCCCAAAAAAAATCTTATATACATACATAACCAGTGACTCAAATGGACATCACCAAGTAAACACTAATACAGTGTATTTAATAATACACTAATACAGTATGTATAATAATTAGGGATGGCCGGTTCGCGGATCCAAACCCGGATCCGCCGCAGATTTATTCCGTTCGCGAACGGCGGATTTTTCTGGATTTTCTGCCTTCCGAACTTCCGAACCGCGGATTTCTCGTTTTTTCGAAAATTTTCGAAATTACTAGATTTCTCGTATTCTCTTCATTACGTATTTTCGATCCTTGAGCGGACCGGATTTTGCGAAGTTTGGACATCTCTAATAATAATACACTAATACAGTATGTATAATAATACACTAATACAGTATATGTAATAATACAGTAATACAGACTATATACCATATATGAAATATATAGACTAAAGCAAATGAAATGTATCAGGACAACAAGCAGTTTCACTGTGTTTGTGAAGGTCTCACTAGAGCTCTGCTACACTGACTCTCTCTTTAGTGATAAAGTTCCTTTATCAAGCTGAGTGCAATTTTAATCTAAACACAGGATCAGACTAATTAAACACATACAGGGTTATTCAATAAAAGTTCTTATCATTTAAAATGGTGCTAATTTTGCCCCATCCAATCAGATCTTATTTAATATTTGAAAGCTAAATATCTGAAAGCTAATATTTTTGCCCTGGTTAGGGCAAAATTAGCACCAATTTAAATGATAAGAACTTTTATTGAATAACCCTGATAGTATCAATCAACAGGTTTAGTTTCTCTAGAAATGACAGGTCTAGCTTTTCTTAAAGGCATACATTTAAAGGAATATCATAAATATACATCTTACTGGCAGATTCAATAAAATTTCTTATCGTTTAAATTGGTGCTAATTTTGCCTCAACCAATCAGATATCATTTAACATTTGAAAGCTAACATCTGATTGGTTGGGGCAAAATTAGCACCATTTTTAACGATAAGAACTTTTATTGAATAACCCTGATAATCTTTATTTAGGTCTTTTGGCCACAATGTATCATGTCTGTGTATCCAGGCTATTTCACGCTGTCTTAACCTGGTGACTCCGTCTCTAGGACAAACTGACAAGAGGGAGAGACAGTCTCTAGTTTGAGCAATGTGAAGTAGCCTGGATACACAGACTTGATCATGTGATGAGTTGATAAAATGTGCTTTATTCTTGTTGCTCAGCTCACGTGTAATTAAAATAATAAAATTGAATTATATGCAAGAGTGCCGCATCAAATATCTATTCTAATGTATCTGAAGGGGCTGTAGATTTCCCCTATTGTACATGCCCCGACCAGTGGGGAGTAACCCACTGATTGGAAAGGAAAGTGGCGAGTGCTGACCTATTGCTCTACTAATATGTATGTATGTATCTGCACCTGTTTGTTTTAATAAACAGACACCTTAATGTAAATATGCTTTTTTCAGTCCATCATTATTAGAATATATATATATTTGATTACTGAGAATCAAACAATGAAATAAAGCAACATGCATTGTCTGAAGGAAAAAACTTTTGTTGATCATTTAATGGCAATTTCCTTTGCTCCAGCAAGATATTTAGCATTTTCCTTTCTTCCCCCTTTCTCTGAATGTTCCTTATTAAAATGTCTTGTTGCTGGTGTGGTGCTCATATAGAATTCTAGTCAACAACTCCTTACCTTGCCAATGACAGGGATATCAACAGAACCCCAGGTTTCAGTTCCCCAGTGATCCAAGCCTGAGGCTAAATCAGCTGTAATCATTCCAGAAACTGGAAGTAAAAAAGAACGTTAACAGTAGCAGCTAATCCAAAACACAATTAAGTTATATTATTAAACCTTTCACATTTAGCAGTATTTAAATTACCCTTCGTAAGGCTATGTGTGAAATCCGTTGGCAGGAGCTGGCAGAGCACAGAAATGTGAAGCTATTAAAGCACAATAGTACAGTGAAACAATAATGAAAATGTAATCAACACACGTATGTACTTTATTTTCACTGAAAGAGGAAAAAAAACATTCAATGACAAAAAAAAACAGAGCCAAGTGGACAATAATTAAACGTAAATCAACAGAAATCCTTCGAAAAAATATTATTTTATCAGGTATTTTTATCATAAATGTCCCTTTCATAATTTGATAAAGCATGCATACGTCTGCCTCCATGAAAAAAAAATCCTCCATTTTGTTCTTTCTTCCTTGCTGTGTTTTTATGGCCTTAACAGCTTCATATTTTCCTGAAATGCCTTCCAGTAATGGCTTTGACTCCAGCAACATGAGTTGGTGCTGTAGCCATAAGGGAGATTTCGCTCTCTTTCTTTTTTTTTTTTTGAAGACCAGAATCCCCATAGGAATGTCATTTCCAGTTACAAGTGTTTCATTTACCACTAAGCTTAGGGAAAAGAATTCTACATTATCTTTTAAATAAAAACAATTCATACACAGCCTAAATATTGTATTTTTATTTGCCAGCTTAAATATATATTTTAGCTACTACAAATAAGACTCGCTTAAGGTTGAATAAATAGTTGATTTTTGTACTAACAGAGATCAATCGTGGGGAAGCACTGCCGCTTCATGCACATGATGTAGACATATCTTCCATACTTATTGTTGTAGTGAGGAGCATTTGTTTTGCTCTTGTACGTTGTACAAATTCTTCTTTGCGTTTGGGATCACACAGACCAACTATGGACAGGATTGTGGGGAAATCATTACTGGCAATTCTAACTAGGAATGGTGACATTCTAATAAGGTCCAGGGTAATAGGTTGTGTTGAAACTATTTCAGTGATATAGTAATGGCTGTTGAATAAGGAAATCCATCCATCTAAGTCCAACCTTTACTCATTAACGCTACATACCAATTGATCCAGAGGAAGGCACACAAACACACAAAAAAAAACAGCTGCAAGGGGGGGCAAAAAATCCTTCCTATATACCAGTAATATTCAATATTATTTAGTTTTAGAAACATATCCAGCCCATTTTTAAAGCTATTCACCACATCTACTGGAAGTCAGTTCCTCAGTTTCACTGTTTTAATTTTAAAGAAATTTTCCTAACCTTAAGATGAAAACTTCTTTTCCTCTTATCTTAAAGGATGTCCATGAGTCCTCTGATATGACCTATTAGTAAACAATGCACCAGACAGTTTTTTATATGGCCCTGTAATGCTACATCTGGACACGGTTTCTTCCAGGTCTTATGGCGCAAGGTATGCGTGCTGAGAGTGGATAGTCCTACAAAGCAAAGTACAAAATAACAAAGAACTGAAAAAAGGAGAGGAAAAAGCAGAAATGAGCACATAGTTTACAGGCAAAGAAAGAAGGCATGGGGCAGGTATAAAAAGGGAGCAGGGACCAATAAGGAAGAAGGAAATGCAGAGGGAATCAGCTGATAGGAGGATAAAGATTTAAATCCCTAACCATTTCTTTCCTTACTTAGGTAGCTGTAGCTGCCTGCGAAGGGGATAAAAGGCACTGTTCGCGAAAGTATGGAAACCAGCGAAGTTTCCTGAGCATGTGCAAGTTCCGGAAATCACTGAGCCCAGCCAAATGCTTGGACAGTGCCCAAGGGGAACTACAGAAGAACCCAAAGGACTCAGACGATGGACCAATAAGGAGTGAGCACTATGTCGAAAAACCAACATAAGCATGAGTTTCAATTGTAACATGTGGAAATATATTATTAATTCGTTATTGGCTACACTTCCTAAAGTAGAAGGAGCAGATAACCTTGCAATGTGTATGGCCACATCAATCTTTATACACTTCAAAGATCTTACTACCAAATGTTAATGGAATCTGACATGAATTTGCAATGAAGTTGCATGTTGGCCACCTTTAGACTAGCATTGGATACCATTGGATTAAATGGACTTAACTAAATAGCCAGTTTTCTGTCTTGAAATAGATACTGATGCTGATGGTAGTTTGGAGGCCATTTTCATGCTGGTCACATGGCCAATAATCAGCAAATCCAATAATCAGAACCAACAGGATCTGCTATTTTCTGCCAAGTATATGGTCAGCTTTAGTCTGTAAGCACTTTGTAACAGAATCAACTCTAGTCAAATAGCTCCATTTTCTACTAGTCCCCAGATCTGGAAATTATTCTCCCATTTGAATCCCATGACTTCAGTTCCTTCATCGCTAATTACCAGCACCACTGCTGCCTACTGCTACATTCATTCTCCTGTGTCTCCTTAATCCTCCCCTAACCCCACCAGTGGCACCGCTACCTCTTTACTTTCTTCATGTCCTAATGTACCAATTATTCCATTTACCTGTCCCACTGTAGCTCCTTTCTTCTTTGGCCTCTTTATGTTGTTCCTTATCTATACTATCACCAGTGTTATTACTTAGCACAATATCAATAACAATATTTGTGTAGGAAATAAATTCTGTTGATAAATTTTACCACACACTTTAATGATACAAACAACTGTTTGTTGATTTACGTGACATTATTTGGTGTGGGGGGGGTGATCCTTGGATACTTTATTTACCTTATTATATTGCCGTCATTTCCATAGAATTTACATCTTTCCTACATTTTGAAAACTACCAATAGTAGCCAGCGCCATTCCCAAGGGGATGATTGTGTTCATATGCAGCTTTATCTAAAAATTAATCAAAATATTTATGCATTGCAGGACACTGTGTCATACAGATATTATTTATATTCCTGTTTAAGTGAAATGTCCTTCATTTTCTCCTTGTAAATTCACTGAATATGAATTAGATTTTATCGGGCCCATAATTCATGTTCTAAAAATCTGTCTGTTTATCTCCTGTGTTGTTATTATGTTTTGCTTCTTACTTAATGACCTGCCTATATGTTTTTTGATACAACCAACATCTTAAAGATGCATCCAAACACTGCCAATTTATCACAGATTACACAATGGATTATACTGAAATCTGTGACAATCAACAAATACCAATTCCTGATCTCAACACCCTATTCCCAGGTATATGCAGAGGTAGCTATTAGTTCCATATACTAAACTATAATTAGGCAATATTGACTGATTGAAACCAGTCCCATTAATTGCATAAATTAATGTTGAAACGTAAGTAAAGGGCACTTCTTATATCCTGCAGCTCTCTTGAATAAAGAGAGGTATGGATTCAAGGGAGAAAAATGTTATTCTCCCTCTTTACAAAGCACTGGTAAGGCCTCATTTGGAATATGCAGAGCAATTTTGGAATCCTGTGTACAAAAAGGACATCTTTGAAATGGAAAGAGTTCAGAGAAGGGCAACTAAATTAATAAGGGGATTGGGGGAGATTGAATATGAAGATCCAGAGGAAGGCAAAAAAAACCCTCCAAATTTATGAAGGGGGAAAAAATTCCTTTCTGATTCCAAGTGGCAATCGGAAATTTCCCTGGATCAACTCTACTTGTATCATGTATATGTATCAATAGCAGTAACTTGCAACATTCCTTGTTTGCAGAAACTCATTCAGCTTTTTTTTGAAACTGGCCAATAAACCTGCCATAACAATGTCCACTGGAAGACAGTTCCATAGCTTTATCGTTCTCACAGTGAAAAACCCTTTCCGAACTTAACTTTTTTAATTAGTTAATTAATAGTTTATTGTATGTATGGCCCATTAATGTATTTATACACAGTAATCATATCCCCACGCAAGCGCCTTTTCTCCAGCAAACATAATTGTAACTTTTCCAGTCTCTCTTCATATTCAAGCTCCCCCAATCCCCTTATTAATTTAGTTGCCCTTCTCTGAACCCTTTCCATTTTAAAGATGTCCTTTTTGTACACAGGATTCCAAAATTGCACTGCATATTCCAAATGAGGCCTTACCAATGCTTTGTAAAGAGGGAGAATAACATTTTCCTCCCTTGAATCCATACCTCTCTTTATACAAGACAATACCATGCTGGCTCTGGCTGTTGCCGCCTGGCACTGCTTACTACCAGTTTTTTATCCACCAAAACTCCAAGATCCCCTTTCCAACAGGGATTAACTTAAAGGATAACTGTATTGCCTCAATGCATTTTTTTTAAAAATTGCATTAAAAAGAGTAAAGATATGCAGCCCTCCCCATACATTTTTTTTCCTGATTTTGAGCCTCTCTCTGCCTTCAGTTAGCCTTCAATTAGCCATGATGTGAAGGGGGCGTAACAATTCTGTCAGCCTCTAACTGTTACTCAAAGCTAGCATGCGAAAAAACACTTCTCCACCCGTGATCAGCTTGATTATGTAGACTGTATCCTAGCAACTGGACATTTCAAGTTTATTTAACTGGCAGAGGAGGAGGAGAGAGGTTGTAACAGACATACCCACCAGCCAATGACAAGTGCTTTGTTCAGCTATCCTAACTTCATTATTAATTTTATCTAGTTTCTTACACTACTTGTTACAGTTTTTATAATCCCTAAAGGCCCTTTCTATTCCCTTTGACTTAAAGGTTTAAAATGCCTTTTTCTTCCTTTACATTTGCCTCTTTACATCAGAATTCAGCCACATGGGTGTTGATTTATTTTTTTTACATTTACTTCCCAAGGGTATAAATTTAGATGTGAAATGGCTTAAAATTCCCTTAAACACAGTCCACTTCTGTTCAGTACCTTTACCTGATAAAACTTTATCCCAGTTGACATTCTGAAGAGTTACTTTTAACCTGGGAAAACTTGCTTTCCCGAAATTAAAAGTCTTTGTTAACCCAGCGCACTTTTTCTTTTGATAACACACTCCAAACTCCAACCTATAATACAATCCACAATGTTAGATATTACCAGATCCAACAGAGCTCCTTTTCTAGTAGGAACTTCAACCACCTGTGAGAGAAAATTGAGGAACTCATCGCCCTTTTTTGTGTTGGCAGTTCCACTCCACCAATCAATGTCAGGGTAATTAAAGTCCCCCATAATGAGAAAACTCCCCAAACTTGCAACCCTTGCCAACTGTATATGAAGCTGACTTACTTCCTGCCTGCTAGCATTTGGCGGCTTATAGCAGACACCAACAATGACATTACCCCCTTTCCTTTTTCCTAATTCCACCCATATTGCCTCCGCTTTAACATCCATATCGCCAGTTATCTCTTCTTTTAAATTTGGCTTCAATTCTTTTTTAACATAAACACATACTCCTCCCCCTTCACTTTTTCCTATCCTGCCTAAACAAGGAGTATCCTTCTAAATTTACAGCCCAGTCGTGAGAAATGTTCAACCACATTTCTGCTATACCTACTACCTCATTCTTTTCATTCAACGCCCTTATCTCCAATCCACCCATTTTGTCATCCAGGCTTCTCGCATTTGCAAACATACATTTTAGATTAAGATCCTGTAATTTATTCATACACTTCAATACACATGCCTCCCTATCCCCTATGCTAGCCCCACCCCCCTTTCCACCAATCACTGGCCAATCTACACACTGCTTTCCTTCTGGGCTATCTATCCCAGTGAGACTGATAATACCCCCCAACCTAGTTTAAAATCTCCCCCAACCCTCTAGCCATCTTCTCCCCTAAAACAGCTGCACCGCCATCAGTGAGGTGCAACCCATCCCTACTAAAGAGCCTGTAGCCACAGTTTGGCATGTAGGGTCTCAGCAGCAGATTACTCTATCTACCTTACTCTATCTACCTTGCCTGGCATTCCCGATCCAAAGTTCATCCTCCCTTCTATTAGAGATGGCAGTCCCCTGGGTGCTCAAGGGATTAGCCCACTCTATACATGCTAATTCCAAGCTGTCTTCCTCCACTTCATCACCTAAGGCAGCAAAACTGTTGGGATGGGCAAGCTGGGAAGAAGCAACCCTACCCTTCCATCTCCCACTTCCCTTAGTAACAGTGGCAGCACTACACTGCAGCACAATGGGGCACATGCCCTAGTTCACAGATGCTGTGCCCCTAAAGTGCCCCCCTTCCCAACCATCCTGGTTTCTTGCAACTTAACTTAACTTGCATTTAAAAGGCAACTGTGGTCTCAAAACAAGTATTTCCTTTAAAATGAGCCGACAATCTGTCTGGAGCCTGTGAGAAATTACATTGGAGTGAATGTTCATACTTCTTGCTTTCAGTAGGTTAAGTGACATGACCTGACCTCTGCCCTGCTTGCCTGCCCCGGGGGGAGAAGCATGCTCAGTTAAGACTTAATGATGGGGAAATCAGGAAGTACCTGGAAAAAAATTGACAATAGAGAAGGGGAGCCTATTAATGCAGACAGAGGCTGGTCACATGGCTGAAAGCAGGAAGTAATATTGCTGAACCTTTCTAGCAATAACTTCTCACAAATGTTATCAATAGATGTAATTTAGGGTTTATTTTTAAGGTACGATGGAAAGGCTTTTTATATAATCCTTACTAGTTTGGAAGAATTTGAGACCACAGTTACCCTTTAAGATCATGCACTGGCAGCCGTGTCTAAATCCTGTAATTTTATGTGCCCGCTGTCCCCCCAGATGTGCCAATCCCTGTAATGCTGCAAGCTGCCCCCTTAGACTCTCCACCTCAGCTTCCAAATGGGCAAGCCACTTACACCTGACACAGACATGGGTCCCCTGGAACATTTGCTCCAGGTTCCTATACATTTGGCAGGGATGCACATTGCATGGTTCCGACAAAACTGTCCCTTCTAATACACAACACCAGCACAGTGACACACCAACCTTGTTTAATTGCCCTTCTTGTCGCAATGTCCTTCTTTTTCTATGTCCTTAAGGGTAAGGTCGTTTAGAACAAAGGACTTCGTACACGTTCCACTCAAGTACGTTTACACTCATAGGAAGCTTCTTTTTGTTAGGTCCAACCAACAGATCCAACCAATGTGAATCCTATTTAACTAATTGGCCCCAACCCCCACACCAATTAGTGCAAGAGCCAGGAAGAGAGGGAAAAAACACAAAACACTTAACCCTTTCACTACCTGTTTGCGAATACAACAGGCGCAATACTAGAATATAGAAGCCCAGTGCACCCCTTTAACTAGAAGAAAGAAAGATGAATCTGCTTGCTGTACACATAGTCCTTATGACAGCACACTACCGAACACAAACAATTCTTATTTTCAAACTTACTTTCACACAAACCATACAACCATCAAATGATTAAATGTCCTTCTTTTTCTATGTCCTTAAGAGCAAGGTCTTTTAGAACAAGGGACTTTGTACACGTTCCACTCAAGTTAATTTCCACTCACAGGAAACATCTTATTGTTAGGTCCAAACCCATTATGGCCACTCATATCACACACACACCTCTATGTGGATAGTGCCCAGGGTGAGATCCAAAACAGTGTGGTCCTTACCCCTGGGTCTTACTTTATCACTGAGAATGAGCCCTGCAAAGTCAGCTTTGTGAACCCACATGCAGGGCTCCCCTGCCCCGGCTTATGGCCGGACTAATCAATGGAAAGATTGAATACCGAAAAGTGAAGGGGGCGTGTCTGGAGCTGGCTTTTAGAAGAAACTGGCTTTGGAGGGATCGTTCTGTTTTAAATACCTTTAATAACCTCTAGCAGTTGGGGGGGGCATGGGGAGCTTTAATTGCTCTTTAATGTTACCCACACACCATTGATTAATAAATCAATATTTTAAGTAATACATTAAAAAGTATAAATGTATTAATAAATGTATAAACCACCATTTGTTTGCAAACATCCCATTTTGTTTTTAGGCATTGTGGTCGATCATATCTATAATTCAAGCTCTACTGGGTTGATTTGTGTTTTTCTTTTCTTCTGCTAAAAGGATGTCCATACACAGGCCTGTTCTTTTGTTACTCTATGCTGCCCATCAGTGCACATAAGCTAAACTGTGGAAACCTGTTTTGTGCAGTTTGTAAAGATTCTTTGAAAGGTAATATCTGAGCTATATGGATACAATAGATAAATCTCTGGATCTGAATGCAAAATGTCAGCTGCACTCAATTTGAAGTTGTTCTTTAGATCATGGGGAGTAGAAGGAAATCACAGCATTGGCCAGCAGGTGAAACAATTTTTTATGTCTGAACATGTGAAGAAAACATCCTAATCCTGATAAAAAAAATGAATGTAATGTTTGTGGTTTTGGACACGTCAAAGACATTAAGTGATGAGAAATGTTTCTGCTTTTGTAATAAAGGCTGTAAATATCCCATGTACGGTACAGCATGGAGGATCTCCCTTTTCCATGAAAAATTCATATATTGGGATTATTTTTTGCAGTTAACAATAAAGCATTTAAAATTAGGGCCCAATTGTTTATCTGTCTGTATTTTCTAATAACAAGAAGGGGATATGATGAATTGCAGACAATATGGCTGTTTGGGCCCCTGGTGATTACTATAGCACTAATAGCTGCTCTTGGATCTACATTGTTCACAAGGAAAATGACTTTATGAATACCGTATATACTCGAGTATAAACTGACCCGAGTATAAACCGAGGTACCCAATTTCAGCTAAAAATCCTAATAAAGTTATTGACCCGAGTATAAACCGAGGGTAGAAACTTGGCATTCAAGATGTTTGGAAACTACAACTCCCAGCTAATAAAGCATGCTGGGAAGTTTAGTTTCCAAACATCTTGAATGCCAAGTGAGGGTGGCATTCAAGATGTTTGGAAACTACAACTCCCAGCATGCTTTTTAGCTGGGAGTTGTGTTTCCAAACATCTTGAATGCCACCCTCACTTGCATTCAAGATGTTTGGAAACTACAACTCCCAGCTAATAAAGCATGCTGGGAGTTGTAGTTCCCAAACATCTTGAATGCCCCCCTCCCCCTCAGTTCAGTTTGTACCTGTGGGCTCTTCTCCCTGTGGACTCTCTTCTCCCTGTGGGACTCTTCTCTTCTCCCTGTGGACTAGCTCGTCTCCCGTGGACTCTTCTCCCTGTGGACTCTTCTCCCTGTGGACTCTTCTCCTGGACTCTTCTCCCTGTGGACTCTTCTCCCTGTGGACTCTTCTCCTGTGGACGACTCTTCTTCTTCTATCTTCCTCCATCCATCCTGGCAGGTACGGTATCAGCATTCCGGCAGCCGCGCGCCCATTCCTGTACCGGCGCGCCAGCTGACGTCACTGCCCGGCGCCGGGCTTGGCGCCGGGCAGTGACGTCAGGCCGGCGCCCCAGTGCAGAAAAGGATCGCGCGGCTGCCGGAATGCTCAGGTAAGTGGTTGACTCGAGTATAAACCGAGTCCGAGTTTTCAGGCTGATTTTTCAGCCTGAAAAACTCGGTTTATACTCGAGTATATACGGTAGGTGCATATCTCCCTGAATAGAGAAAAGGCTCTCGTCCCTATTATTTTATGTGAACTTGCACATACATTTCTTAGATTAGATGTTTGTCTATACACCTGCGATAGTGAAATTTTCGAATTTACGATTTTTCAATGAAAGCTACAAGGGTTCAAAAATTTTCAAAAAATCTGTTGGATCCATTTCCGAATCGAAAGCAGGTTAGTTTTGAAACAGCTCTTGAAGGGAGCTGTATTTAATGAATGACATATTTACCTTAGTATCTGACCCCTTTACCAAGCACAGCGCCATTATAAATTTTCCCCTAAATTTCTTTTTAATAATATCTGTAAGGGTCTTGATCAATTTAGCCATTAGTACCAGAAATAAGGCTTTCAAGAATACCTAATTCTCATCTCCAGACGCTACTATATTTTACAGACAAAAGAGGGAACATGTCAATGTACAGACTATACAGAAAATACATCTAATCCCAAGAGAAAACAAATAAACATTCAATGAACACATGGAAACTAATGTCATATCCGTCAATCTTGTTTGATGGCAAGTAAAAATATTATTCACTAGACATAAAGGTGATTATTCAGACCTAAGTATATATGCCTTAATAGGCATTTGACGGACAAGGTGGTCTTTAGATTATGTACGTACAAGGAGACATTGACTACTGGTATTATCGTTTGTGTATCATTTTATACAGTATATAGAATGGGGATGCAGTCTATAACATGCCATTTCCCCCTGATCACTTTGTAAGTTGACATAGATACATTTAGTGACACAAAATCTATATTTAGGTGATGCAAACCCATTTTTGTTGCAGCAAAATCTATTTTTTATTACATATATTTTGTCACTACAAAAATCTATTTTGTTACCAGAAAATGTATCTTGTAGGGGCATAATACATAGTAACATAGTAATTGAGGTTAACTAAAGATATACATCCATCTAGTCCAACCTTTTCACACTCCTTTTTAACCCTATGTTAAACAGTTGATCCAAAGAAAGGCAAAAAAAAAGGGGGGGGGGGATACCTTCCAGACTCAAAAAGGCAATCAGAAAACAGAATCACCAGGATCAACCAGAACTACAAAATATGTATTAATACCAGTAATTCTAAATGTTTTTTAGTTTTAGAAATCTATCTTGGCCACTTTTAAAGCTATTTAATGAACTTTCAATTAGCACATCTGGTGAGGTCCACTGTTCTCCCTGTAAAGAAACCTTTGCTAACCTGAAGATGAAACTTCTTTTCTTCCAAACTTAAAGGATGTCCACGTGTCCTCTGATATGACCTAACTTGTCTAATTTGCCAGTATATTCAAGCCCCTCCATTCAATTTATTCCCAAGATGTATGTTTATGATGACTATTGATTTTGCAATCTTCTTACATAAGAAATGGGGAAAATCCTTTCTGCTGTAACTTCAGTTTAGCAAGAGGACTGTTAACTGTGACGTTCCATGTATTCCTTCAGCCCAGGTACCCTAATCTAACATTAACTCCTTACTGGGAGGCTTGTAGCGCCTACCTGGGATCGGTTGCCCCCTGGACTTAGGGTGTAGGGTATCTGAGCTGAGGCTGGGAATATACCAGAAAACCAGGAACTCACTAGGCGGACAGGGCACAACCAGATAAGTGCTAGCCAACAGTGTGGTACCAAATCAGTTAGCAGGAGCTGAGTCAGGGATGGAGCAAGAGGTTGGAGCACAGTATATCAATCAGCGAGGCAGGATACAGAAGGATTAGGAAAAAACAAGGTCAGAGTCAAGCAAGAGGTCAGGACAGGGCAGCAGCAAACAATTGTAAACAGAATGTCAGGCAGAGATCGGTACACAGAATAAACTAGACAAGATAACACCACAAGCAAGGGTAAACCACAGGCTATAAAGGGAGGTGAGGGTCAGAAGGGAATATAAAGGGAGAATAACCAATGAAAATAGAGGAGAGGAGAGAAAAGCCAAAAGAAAACAGAGGGGGGGGGGGGAGGACAAAACAATTCAAACTAAAACACAACATACACACAGAGCTAACAAGCCTCACACACTCACACAGATCCAAACAACCAAACTGACAGGCAATGGATAGTGACAGACAGAGGCTATGCAAGCTGGAGACGGCTCAGAACACCTGCACGCCTACACATGCTAACACTGCAAGAAGGGGGCATTCCCCCAAAACATTGTGACGTGTGATGTGTGGTTCACAATAAAAGTTTTATAAAGATTTGGAGTGCGACCCTCAGTGATCTTTTTTTCCTGAGGATCTTGCAGATCCTGTCTGTCATCTTTTAAAGATCTGGCAAGTGTGTACCCAGCATAAAAGAATCACCACCAAGAACAATAAACTTTAAATTGAAGCCAAATCTAAAAGATGGAATAGATGGGGACATAAATGAAATGGCAGAAACAATATGGGTGGAGCTGTGTACAGGAAGCAAGAAGGTAGGTAAATTAATTGTTGGAGTATGTTATAAGCCACCAAATGCCGGGGAGGAGGTGGAAATGAATCTCCATATGCAGTTGGCAAAGGCTGCTGGTATGGGGCATGTTTTGGTTATGGGGGATTTTAACTACCCTGACATAGATTGGAGTAAGGGAACTGCCAGCACCTCAAAAGGTATAAAGTTCTTAAATTTCCTATATGAGCATTTTCTTTCACAGATGGTAGAAGTTCCTACTAGGCAGAATGCGTTGTTGGATCTGGTGATATCTAATAACCCTGAGCTCATTTTGGAGATGAAGGTAATGGGAAGCTTAGGGAATAGTGACCATGATATAGTGTCATTTAATATAGGTTGCAAAAAACTAAAGTGCACTGGGTTAACAAAAACCTTTAACTTTAGGAAAGCTAATTTTATGCTGTTAAAGGAATCACTCCTGCTCATAGACTGGGGGGAATTGTTTCTAGGTAAAGATACAGAGCAGATGTGGACCACTTTTAAAGGGATATTAAACTATTACATTTCTAAATCTGTACCTTTAGGGAACAAGTGTAATAAAATAAGGTCCACTCCTGCATGGCTTGGAACGAGGTAACTCAATAATGAAGTCCATGGTAATCATGCCCCAAGGGTGGTCAGGGGCAGGCAGGGGAGACAGTAATCCGTACGGTCTCTGTCTAGGAGTTTTGAATCTGGCACAAGTCACACAAGAAGCCACAAACTGTTTACAGTCTTTAGACATATTTGGCCAAAAAAAATTTCTGTTAACCAAATCCAACTTCTTGTGAACACCAAAATGACCAGCCAATGCATGAGAATGACAATATTGAAGTACCGCAGATCTGGCCAAGTCTGGAACAAATATTTTGTTATTTTGGTAAAATCCATCTTGGGAAAGAGAGGAAGACTGAAGAGATGCTTCTTTGATGGTTTTGACTATATTAGTATGCAACAGCAGAAAATTTGATTTGGAAAGAACCATAGTAGGTTTGTCTGATATATTGATTTCAGAAAATTGTCTAGAAAGGGCGTCGGCCTTGCCGTTCTTTGATCCTGGACGAAAAGTTATATGAAAGTTAAATCTTGTAAAAAAAAAGAGCCCATCTAGCTTGACGCGGTTTTAATCTTATAGCAGACTGTAAGTATTCTAGGTTCTTATGATCCGTGAAGATGGTAATAGGATTATTGGCACCCTCGAGTAAATTCCGCCACTCTTCGAGGGCCAATTTTATGGCCAATAACTCCCGGTCTCCTACATCATAATTCCTCTCAGACTCAAAGTTTCCTTGAAAAAAAAGCAACTGGATGTAGTAACGCCTTGGGTCCGTTACGTTGTGAGGGTATAGCTCCTAGAGCAACTTCCGATGCATCAACCTCTAATGTAAAAGGAACAGTTGGATCTGGATGAATAAGAACAGGGGCTGATGTAAAAGCAGATTTCAGACGCTCAAAAGCTGTTTGAGCAGAATCCGTCCAACAGAACGGGACATGAGTTCTGGTCAGAAGAGTCAATGGCAGAATGATAGTAGAAAAATTCTTAATGAATCTACGGTAGAAGTTAGCAAATCCAATGAATTTTTTAACTTGTTTCCGGGTAGTTGGAGTAGGCCAACCCTGAATAGCGGAAACCTTTTGCGGATATATAATTAGCCCTTGTGATGAGATGATGAACCC
Source organism: Hymenochirus boettgeri (assembly GCA_019447015.1). NCBI lineage: Eukaryota > Metazoa > Chordata > Amphibia > Anura > Pipidae > Hymenochirus > Hymenochirus boettgeri. The sequence goes on from CM033472.1 coordinate 76,015,553, forward strand.
CAAGAAGGGTATTGAAGGCTTTTCGAACTCACACTTTTCCAGTTTGGCGTATAGCCCATGAATTCTAAGACGGGAGAGAACTTTCTTAACCTGGGTACGATGTTCCTCTAGGTTAGAAGAAAAAATCAATATATCATCCAGATAAACGGCCAAAGAGTCATCTACAAAGTCACGAAAAATGTCATTGACAAAATGTTGGAATGTGGCAGGTGCGTTGCACAGACCGAAAGGCATGACTAAATATTCAAAATGCCCGTATATGGAGCGGAACGCCGTTTTCCATTTGTCCCCTTCCTTTATTCTGATCAAGTTATAGGCTCCACGAAGATCCAACTTGGTAAAGACCTTAGCCGTTCTCAACCGTTGAAATATTTCAGGGAATAATGGAAGAGGATCCCTATTCTTAACCGTGACATTATTGAGAGCTCGGTAGTCAATACAAGGCCTAAGAGAGCCGTCTGTTTTCTCAACGAAAAATATACCCGCCCCTGCTGGATATGTGGAATGGCGAATAAATCCCTTCTGTAGATTCTCCTCTATATATTCAACCATGGCATGCCTAAAAAAAGGGGAAAAAGAGAAAAAGGCAGTACATCAAAACATATAAATTCTGAATGATGGTTAATTTTGATTAATACTGGGACAGTCTCTCGTAGTACAGGACCAGAGGAAATTTTAGACCCGTCTGCCAGATCAATAAAGAGAGGAGAAGATTTGGGATGAGTAGGGATCTTCCATTCCTTGGTAAGGGATTCCAAAATAAAGCAGCTACAGGCCCCGGAGTCAATAACGGCTTGGACGGTGAACATCAGGCCGGTTCCCTGTAATGAGACATCAATAGATAGGTAAGGTGCTGAAGCCAGATAAGACGGACCAGAATGCAAAGTAGGAACCTTACTCGTAGGTCTGATTGGGCAGCCCTGAAGCAAATGACCAGACTCCCCGCAGTATAGACACAGGTTTAGACGGCGTCTTTGGATCCTTTCCTCAGGAGACAGAGAGGGATGAGTTAACCCCAGTTGCATAGGGACAGGTTCCGAAAAGCCTGAAGAGGAGGAAGTAGTAAATGCATCACAGGAAGGACAAGAAACACTCATTCTTTCTAATCTCCTTTCTCTTAATCGGCGATCAATTTGGACCGCTAGATCAATAAGATCTTTCAGCTTCTCTGGGACTCCAGTGCGTGCTAACTCATCTTTAAGGGTTTCTGACAGTCCGATTCGGAACTGATATATAAGAGCCGCTTCATTCCATTGAGTCTCAACACTGATTCTGCGGAAATCGGCCACATAATCTTCCACCTGTCTTCTCCCCTGGGACAGGTTACAAAGTGCCGCCTCAGCTGAGACAGCTCTACGTGGATCATCGTAAATTTCTCCTAGGGCAGAAAATAAATTACCTACAGAGGCCTAGCCTCTGTAGGACTGTTTTGATCCAAAAAGCGAAGGGCCCAGGCTTTGGCTCAGAAGCAATGAAATAATGAAACCTACTTTTACCCTTTCTTCAGTGAAGCTTTTCGGGCGAAGGGAAAAATACAAATTACAGGAGCTTTTAAACTGACCAAATTTGGAACGATCTCCGGAAAACCGGTCAGGGAGCGGGATCTTAGGCTCAGCAATGGATGGGTTATGAGGAGTTCCAGGGGACATGGCGTTCAACCTAGCGTCCAATTGACAGTATCCCTGTCTGGCTTCTTGCAAGGCTCCACGAAGTTCAGCGACTTGTCGATATAGGTCCTCCACTGGGCTGACGTCTCCAGTGGGATTCATCTGGCTGCCAGTTACTGTTACGGAATCTCCAAGAATATGATGACACAAGCCAACCTATATCATTAGTCCATGAAATGTACATGTGTCTACTCCAAGAGAGAGAGAAGCTTTCTTGATGTACAGATAATGTTACAAAGCATTTCTGTCTGGACTGAATTTCATAGGAGAAAAAAAGGGATGGGGAAGACTTTTTTGAATATACTGCTATTGTTACGGAATCTTCAAGATAAGACCTCTATGAGACCCCCTCTGGACGCGGAGTCTAAGTACCTGCCGGTCTTCACCAGAGCCTCTAATGGTGAGGATGTTTTGCAGCGAACAGATACCATGTCGCGACTTCAGAGGAGAGAATCACAAAGGCCAATCCCACAATGTGGAGAGGCAACAGAGTTGGAGATCGGAGTAACTAGGAGGTAGGAACTGTAGAAGGTATGAAGAATAGGAGGCAAGTGCTGTGGTAGATATGCAGACCAGAGATAGGAGCTGTGGTAAATATGCAGACTGGAGGTAACTGGAAGTAGGGGCTGTGGTAGATATTCGGACCGGTGGTAGGAGCTGTGGAAGATATACAGACCGGAGGTAACTGGAGGTAGGAGCTGTAGTAGATATTTGGACCGGTGGTAGGAGCTGTGGCAGATATGCAGACCGGGCATAACTGGAGGTAGGAGCTGTGGTAGATATTCAGACCGGGGGTAGGAGCTGTGGAAGATATGCAGAGCGGAGGTAACTGGAGGTAGGAGCTGTAGTAGATATTCGGACCGGTGGTAGGAGCTGTGGCAGATATGCAGATCGGAGGTAACTGGAGGTTGGAGCTGTGGTAGATATTTGGACCGGTGGTAGGAGCTGTGGCAGATATGCAGACCGGGGATAACTGGAGGTAGGAGCTGTCGTAGATATTCGGACCAGTGGTAGGAGCTGTGGAGGATATGCAGGCCGGAGATAACTAGAGGTAGGAGTTGTGGTAGATATTCCCAAAGAACTAGTCAGGTTATAACAGAAGAGCTAGGGTTCAGAGCAAAACAAACTCTGAACTGGCAGCAAGAGGCAAGCTGCCAGGAGGGGCCTAAATAGGCCCCAGTGACTTCATCACTGCTGGACGCGCGACCCCGCGCGCGTCCGCCGGCCTAAATGCGCACCGGAAGAAGATGGCCGCTGGCAGGGTCGAGGATCGCGCCGCCCACATCCCCGCGTCACTGAAGACGCACAGGCGCGCGAGTGAGCAGTCCGTGTCAGAGGCGCGCCCCTGCGCGCGACCGCCGGAGAGGGACCCTGGCCTCGGGAAAAGGTAAGTACAGCTATTCTTTTCTTAAGATGCCCAAATACTGACTTAGATTTGCAGATTAATACATAAGTTTTCAGCTTTTTTTGCTATTTGCAAAATAAATTGTAATAAATGTCTTGTTTTAGAAACAGAAACTCAAAGTCTAACCTTATGGTAACTGTAGGTAAAAAATAGGCTACAAGATGTGTTGAAGGACGTGTCTTAACGCCTGTTCTTCAATTTCTGTTACAGGATCCAGGATGGCGTGCGCTCTGTAACAGTACAATGTCCTGCACAATATAGGTATACGTCGGACTGTCAGAGGTAGCTGTGAGGGAGTGCGCTCGCAAATAAGTTTAAACACTGCAATCCTGGCTCCTGTAACAGTAATTGAAGAGCAAGAGGTAAGACATAGGTCCATTACCTCCCATTCTTCAATTAATGCAAAAAAGGGAAAGTTTACTTTTCAAGTGAACCACTCCTTTAAATTATTAAATAGTATCTTGCTCACAAGAGAAAGTGTTTTTCGAACATTCAGGGTTATTCAATAAAGGTTCTTATCGTTTAAAATGGTGCTAATTTTGCCCCAACCAATCAGAACTTATTTAACATTTGAAAGCTAACATCTGATTGGTTGGGGCAAAATTAGCACCATTTTAAACGATAAGAACTTTTATTGAATCTCCCTGATTGTTTATATCTGTTGTATTCAATTAGATCAACTGGACTTGAAATGTAGTTCTTGAAGACGTTTCGCTAGTTATCCGACTGGCTTTCTCAGAGACTAGCGAAACGTCTTCAAGAACTACATTTCAAGTCCAGACTGTGGGATACTGAAATGCTGGAAAACCCCACGTTAGAAAGGTAAGTTTCCTAGCACCTACATCAAAATAAGTGGTGAGACACAGATTACAAGAGATGAAGATTGGGTCCAATTTAAAGCAGGTTCCAAATTGAATATGCTGGTTGCAAAGTTCCAACAGAACTTTGAGAACTGTTGGATTCGAACATTTTCAATTTTATAAAAATGATCCAGCCACATGATCAGAAATCACCAACTACAGCAGTGCCAAAAAAGTCAGCGTACAAGGCACCATTTTGTCAGTGTTTAGCACTACCGTGTGTTTGCGATGCGATCCACGCAATGTTACCTAATTCAAACTTGTGCTTACGTTAATCGCATGCACTCTGAAAATGGATTGCAGCCCAGTGCATGCAATGTGGCCATCCACATTGACATGCACTGTGCTGTGATTCTCTAATGGATGGCAAGCTTGTATGGCCTAGCTCATGGTGACCAAGACACTATGATCGCAGTTGAACGATCTGTGGATTGTAAGATTGTTTGCCTGTGTATAGATGATCAGAAGGTACAAACAATGTAGGAGAGCGACAGGCAGAGATTGGACTGCAAAAATACTTTATTTGGTGTACTGGAGCAACATGGTTTGGAGCTATATCCTCTTATATCAAGTATGGACGATTGGCCAACTATGGTGCAGTAGTTTACCAATCGGATATTTTTTTAAAATCTACAGAAACAATCTACAATCTTTAACGATAAAGAGACAATTTTGTCGGACTGACAGAATCTCCCCTTTATTTTTATGATTGTGATTATTGTTTTTGCTGGACAGCTTGTTGCCCCTTTTAGGCACCAGGGCTCCATTACAATTCAAATGTTTAAACTTGCCTCATTAGAGATACCTGCTGGTACAGAGCAAAACCTATGGTGATGACCCTGGGTACTTTTAAGAGGAGGTGGGAGGTTGATGGAAATATAGCTTCCTTTTAATAAAACTATGCAGAAAATGTATAATAGTGTGTTACCCCCAAGCAGAGAAAATGTACCTTTTTCACATTTTACTGCCCAGACTCCTGCAGCTCACCAAGACTCTCCACCCATAGCTGCAACTTTTCACCAAGGTTAGGAACCTATGTGTTAGGCAATATATATTAATTACAAAGATTAGTGTTCTGTGTATAGTAGCCTTTTATCAAACTATAATACATAAGTGTGATATTTTATAATGGGAGCTGCAGTGGTATATATCCTTATAAAAATCACTCAGCTATGTCACTAAGTGACTCATTTCTTATATTTCTTATATCACACTACTCCGCCCATTCCAGTGTTCATGCCTGGACAATGACTCAGCATTTTTTGCAGTGTTCAACTTCACTAACAACCTGCTGGAGCTGCTTCCTGTCACTTCATAACCAATGTCTCTCTCCTCCTCCACAAAGATTTGTTTAACCACATAGATGCTGGGCTGGGATGTTCCTTTCTACTGGGTTTAAGTTACAGAAGGTAGCTTGAGGGGTTTAAATTAAGGTGTAAATAGGGACAAGGCTAGAATTTAAAATGTGAATGGGGTGAAGGAATCAGATAATTATGTATTATAAGAAATAATGCGCCCCTTAACATTATAATATAAGGACATTACGCCACCACGGAGTTCCCTGTCCTGTATAAATGGTCAGGGAACTCCTCGGTGGCGTAATATCCTTATATTACACTGTAAGGGGCGTATTATCCCTTATATATGGAGATACCTAGTTACCATCAGTGTTTCTTGATTTGGCAATAGGAAATGTTTCACTTGTCTATTTCACTGCGTTATTCTGATTTTATGAATTTTAGCATTATCAGTTCTAAATTTTTTGCCACTGCTGAAAATTTTCTCTTTATAATTACGGTCAAAAAATAAAGTTTAAAAAAAAATGAGATGTAAGGGTGTTGTTTTGTTTTTTTTTTTTTTTTTATTTTAATTATTAAAAACTATTTATATTTCATTTAACAGAATTTGATTCTGTATATAAAATGAAGACTGAAAAATTAAAACAAAATCAGGCCTTAAAGTAAATTATGCAGTTTCCACATAATTGTTATTCTTTTATATATAGTAATCGAGGTTGAATAAAGACATGTGTCCATCAAGTCCAACCTTTTAACCCTCCTTTTTAACCCTACCTAACACTTGATGCAGAGGAAGGCAAAAAAAAAAAACAGCTCAGGCGAACATTCCCAGAGTGGGTGTGCCGAAAAAGAACACCCCCCCGAGGGATACAAAAATATATAATATGCACACTGAATGAGGGAGCGATAGGGAAACAATATCCCAAAAAATATTTATTACAGTAGACACATATACATCAAGCAAAGAATATATACATAAACACAGCTGGCCAGCTTCACAATAAATAAAATATATCCCTAAATATCCCAATAAATAACCCCAAGTAAAACCACTACTAGATATATATTGTAAGGGGGGATAAATACCAGCAATGCAAAGCAAATAATACAAAATGTATAAAGAATGTAAAATACGGGTCATGTCCACTATAAAAGGATAAAATCCAGTCCCAATATCTTAAAAGATATGGATCCGTGCAAACAGTTCCCGATCCTCATATAGAAGCCCATACACAGGGAAGTCAAAATGTGTGCGCACACAAAAAAGTGTATCAAAATGTGTGCACAGAAAAAACTCCAGTAACCCGGCAACAATAAGATACAGTTGGATACAGTTAAGGAAGCATGATACTACACCGTTCCAGATGCCCTTATAAATCCTCCGACATGTAGGGAAGTTTTAAGCCGTAGCTCCCAGTTCCTCGGGATACTTGTGGAGGTGCAAAGACATCTGCTGGATAATTGCAACTTCCAATGCTGGTGTAGTAGAAACAGCTAAGATGTCCTCGATCTCCCTGGCAGTCTAACAAAATAACTGGCAGTGGCCGTCGGCTCTTGAGATCTCAGGAGAACTGACAAAGATACACAGGGTCTTGGTATCGTCGAGGTGTGTGTTCCAAACAACTGTAAACGTACCAGTTGTAGGAGCAACACCACTACACGTTTCAATAGGAGCTTCCTCAGGTGGTGATGTCATGATGCTCCTCCCTCTTTTTTATAGGGCAAGTTCCTTCAAAAAACTAACTCTATTAGTAGAATTTGACTGAATGCATTAATACTGGCATATCCCCCATCAACATTAATCTATATAGACATATCAAACCCCTTCTTAACATTCATAAGAATGGGACTAGTTCCATTTGATCATTAAGGCCATTTGGTTGCATAGTCTGATGTATAAATATAAGGGGTTGTTTTATCTTCAAAAGTTCTTGATCCACATCCCCTCCCCTCCCATAAAAATGTTCATTAAGTTAGTGCCATGAACATACTCCCTTCAAATGAGGAGTAATGTTCCTCTTTATAGTGCTTATAAATATAAGGGTATTTCCCCCTAAAGAAGATAAAGGAATTTTTAAAAAGTGTATCCTCAGTATTATTATACTCGTTGTTATATACCTTCACTGCCCGTCTGTGCTCACCAATTCTAACCGTGAGTTTTCCCAGTTTTCCCTATGTACCATCTATTACAAGGGCACTTAATTCCATATATAACACCCTGTGATTGGCAGTTTTAAAAAGTGGTCCAAGTGTGTTTTCTATTCCCTATCATAATACAATCCCTACCCATACCCACATATTTGCAGTTTATGCACTTCCCGCATTTAAACATCCCCTTTAATATTTGCATACTTACATTTTTAATACCTTCTTTATCCCTTTTTCCAGGTATTAAGGTTGGGTAGAGGATATTCTTCAAAATCATAGGTTTCTTGAAGATTATATTCGGTTTCTTTCCCACAATTTTCACCATTGCCTTATCCTGCTGCAACACTGACCAGTGTTTATTAAAAATCTTAAAAACTCTTTGACTGTCTTTACTAAAATCCAAAATAATAGCTGGTTTATTCTTATTTTTATTTATCTTTGTTTTCGGGATTAACAGAGAATTTCTATCAGTTTTCCTGGCTCTAGCTATCGCATTATCTATACAAGTCTCAGGATATGCCTTTTCCTTGAATCTATCTCTTATTAATTCGGTTTGTTCCAAAAATGTATTTTCATCTGAGCAATTACGTTTCACTCTTAACATCTGCCCTACCGGAATACTTTCTAACCAAGATGGTTTGTGAGCGCTATCGAAATCAATATATGTGTTTCTGTCAACCTCTTTAAACGAAGTACTGGTCGTTAATGCCCCATCCTTAACCTGTATTAGGAGATCCAAAAAGACCACAATTTTAGTACTATGAACACTTTGAAATTGGAGGTGTTCATGTGATTTACCGATAAACAAGAAATATTCCTGTAGCGCATCTGGGGTGCCAGTCCACACCATAAGGATGTCATCTATGTATCTTTTCCAGTATAGACAGTCCCTCTGTCTGTGGGCACTAGAGATCGACTAGACCCTCAAGCCGAACTATTCGAATTCGAACGAATTCGGACTTCTCGAACTATCCCGGACCCGGATTTTCGATATTTTTGGACTTTCGATAAATATCAAATGTTCGATCGTTCGAATGTGCAAGTAAAATGCCTATTATACCTATACGTGAGCATCGAATCCATGAGTAAAGGGTCCATTAAAACCTATACGCGAGCATCGAATCTGCGAGTAAAATGTTCATGGTATCTAGGCGCGAATGTGAGCATCGAATCCGCGAGTAAAGTGTCCATTAAAACCTATACACGAGCATCGAATCCGCAAGTAAAATGTCCATGGTATCTGGGCGCGAACATCGAATCTACAAGTAAAGTGTCCATTAAAGCCTATACACGAGCATCGAATCAGCGAGTAAAATATACATGGTACCTAGGCGCGAACAAGCTCGAAAATAGCGCGAGTGAGAGTAAAAAATGTCCTGGATATTTGAACATGTTCCCCAGACCATTTCCCACGTCCCACAGCCATTTACATTAAGTTACCATTGAAATTTTAATTGTATTTCATTAGAACTTTTAGAACTATTTGACTCCCATTGACTTAAATGGGTCCGTTTTCGAACTTTCGAACTTTCCATATAGTTTGAAAGTTCGAAAACGGACTGAACTTTCGAAAGTTCGGCCATCTCTAGTAGGCACCCCAGATGCATTTCTCCTCCCAAAAGCCCACAAATAGACCAGTGTAACTGGGCACGAAAATAGTACCCATCGCCACCCCAGTACGCTGGATATAATAGTTACCCTCGAATGTAAAGCAATTATTGCTTAAATTAAAGTCTATACATGTCATAATAAACTATAATAGTATTATTGTAATTCCCCTCCTTTCTGAGGAAATATTCTGAGGTTTCTCTCCCCTCCTTATGTGGTGTAATGGAATATAGAGAAACGATATCCATGGTAACTAGGTACAATTAGATTCCCATTTTGAGATTATTAAGAGAGTTCAGAACCTCCATCGTATCCCTAAGGTAGGCTGGAAGTTTCCTTACTATCAGTGCTACAAAATAATCTACAAATTTAGATAGATTTTCAGTAGGGGAACCTATCCCTGAAATTATAGGTCTCCCCGGAGGGTCCTCCCGACTTTTATGTATTTTGGGAAGATGATAAAAGACAGGTAACCTAGGCTTAGAGTTCCGTAGAAAACCAAATTACTTTTTGGAAATAATCTTCGTTTCTTTCCTAACCTGAAGATGAAACTTCTTTTCTTCCAATCTTAAAGGATGTCCATGTGTCCTCTGAGATGACCGATTAGTAAATAATAATATGCACATTATTATCTGTCGTGTAGCACCCAAACTGCTTATAGACAATTTTAATCATGTCCAATCTTTATTTTCATACTTTTATGGAATGGTAGACATGCTCCATTAGCAACACTCATGAAAGCCATGTTTTTTATGTGTGTCCTTGATATTTTGAGCGCAACACATGCCACGATCACATGGTGAATCGTGCCTTCCAAGTAATGAAACAAATCCATTTTCCATTGAACTCTGAGACTGCATGATCTAAATTCACATCGCTAAAATGTAAAACCATACAGTACATTTGCGAGCTATAATCTTTTATAGATTCATTTTTGTCTTCTAAAATATTGAAAGTGTAATTATTAAGAACATTCCATTTAGAATGTAATTGTTCACTTTCTTGGCATACAGAACAGGTGAAAGCTTTATATACAAGGAGCAAGCAAATATTTCAGAACAAAACCATGAGAGCAATTTTGCTGCCCCCCATATAGATTGTAGCTGCAGATACCAGTATGTGGCAGATAGGTGAAGGCTTCTGAAAGCTTATGCATGTTGGTGAGTTAATAAAAGATAGAAAACACTGCTGTTTTTATACACACACTAGAAAATTTCTACTATTATTCAGGCTTCACTGTTTGTTTAGGAGACTTTTTTAAACAGAAAAAATACACTATTAACATACACCTAAAGGAGCACTAAACTTTTAAGCTTTAATGTTAATGCCCACTTTGCCCCTGGGCCCCCCACCATCACTGGGTCTGGTGGGATGTAGTTATGTCACTGGGAACAATACTAATTAAACTGCAAATATTGAAAAGCTAAGAAATATAGAAGTGTCAGGAACAGGAGTGCTGAAATATGTTTGCAGAAGTCCTATCCTATGCTGAAATACTTATCCTGTGATAGAGAGAATTCTAGAGAGAATGTGAAGTGAACTGCATACAATAGCACATTTAAATGTGTAATCTGATCGCACATTAAAAAGCAAATGCTAATTTTGGTCAATTGGTCTGGCCATACTAGGGGGCATATTTATAAAGCTTCGTTAAGTTTTCGCGGCCTTTTCCCTGACATTTCCACATAAATCACATTTAACGTGATTTATTAATGTCCGGAAACGGCCGCGAAAAGTTAACTTACCTGTTACCGCCGCTTCTATTTATAAAGACTTTAACAAAAACAAAGAGGTGGATTATGGGAGCTGACCTCTAGTACCCACACGTTAATTTCAACCTACTGTATAGCCAAAGCAAATGGAGAGGAGAGACACATCTTGTATCTTTGTAAATGTGCTGTTACTGTTGGGTAGCCTATGAATTGGAAAATGAATGTGTTCTTTATTTTGTGCCATAAATTATAAAAATGGATAATGAATGTTCACATCACTGGCGTAGGTACCAGGGTCGCAAAAGTCACAAATGCGACCTGGCCCGTGTAACTGGGGGGCCCGCAACCATAGCTCCCAAATGTACCACCACTTAGGGACTGTCTTGAGTCGCAATGTCCCGGTGTCGGCTCTAAAATTTGAGCAAAGAAAAAAAACCGGAAGTGCAGTGGGAGGGATTTCTGGACTCAAAAACCAGAAACTTTAAGTTGTTATTCGTATATAGAGTGCCGTGTCTGCTTAATGTTCTCCTGCTTCTACTTGCAGCTGGTGATATCTTCCCTAATCCCGGCCCCACTCCCATACCGCACCTGTTTGATCAACCCATCCCCACCCTAATGTCTACTGTCCATAACGCTCCTTCATCCACTGGTACCCTAAACACACACAATATCACTAATGTACCTCTTCTTTCCCTTCCCCCTGCTCCTATATCTGGGGCCTTGTGGAACGCACGGTCTGTTTGTAATAAACACGTACACAACCTATTCATCTCCAACTGCTTTACTTTTCTTGGTCTTACCGAAACATGGCTGTGACCCTGATTCTGTTTCACCTGCCGTGCTCTCATATGGTGGTCTTCACTTCAGCCACACCACTAGACCCGATAATAAATGTGGTGGGGGGTTTGGTATTCTTCTTTCTGAGCACTGTACTTTCAAACCCATCACGCCCTTACCAACCCTCTCCCGTCTATCTTTTGAGTTCCACTCAGCCCGTGTTTACTCTTCCACGTCCCTTCAGATTGCGTTTAATTATCGACCACCCGGCCCGACCACCACTTTTTTCTATGCTTGCTTGTCCCACTTTCTATCCACTGACATCCCCTCAATTATCTTAGTGGATTTCAATATCCCCATTGATACCAACACCTCTGCTGCCACTAAACTTCTCTCTCTTACCTCCTCCCATAGCCTTACCCAATGGTCCTCTGCCCAGACCCATTATAATGGGCACACACTGGATCTGTTCCGTATCTAACTTCTCCAACTCTCCCTTTCCTCTGTCCGATAATCTTAGTATAGTATAGTATTTGAGGTTGAATAAAGACATACGTCCATCCAGTCCAACCCATCTAGCAATATCCTCATTTCCTGCCTAACTGTTGATCCAGAGGAAGGCAAAAAAAACCCACCAAATTTATGAAGGGGGAAAAAATTCCTTCCTGACTCCAAGTGGCAATCGGAAATTTCCCTGGATCAACTCTACTTTATGTATCAATACCAGTAACTTGCAACATTCCTTGTTTGCAGAAACTCATCCAGCTTTTTTTTGAAACTGACCAATGAACCTGCCATTACAACGTCCACTGGAAGACGTTGTTCCATAGCCTTAGTTCCATAGCCTTAGTTCCATAGCCTTACCGTTCTCACAGTGAAAAACCCTTTCCGAGCTTGAAGCCTAAACCTTTTTTCTTCAAGTCTTAAGGGATGTCCTCGTGTCCTTTGACATCCCCACGCAAGCGCCTTTTCTCCAGCGTACATAATTGTAACTTTTCCAGTCTCTCTTCATATTCAAGCTCCCCCAATCCCCTTATTAATTTAGTTGCCCTTCTCTGAACCCTTTCCATTTCAAAGATGTCCTTTTTGTACACAGGATTCCAAAATTGTACTGCAAATGAGGCCTTACCAATGCATTGTAAAAAGGGAGAATACCATTTTCCTCCCTTGAATCCATACCTCTCTTTATACAAGACAATACAATGCTGATTCTGGCTGTTGCCATCTGGAACTGCTTGCTTCCTTTAAATTTGTTATCCACCAAAACTCCAAGATCCCTTTCCAGCAGGGATTCACTTAATACAGAGCCATTTATAGTATAAGTAGCACAAGGATTTTTAAGTCCAAAATGCATCTCCTTACATTTATCAACATTGAATCTCATCTGCCATCTTGATATGAAGAGAGACTGAAAAGTTACAATTATGTACGCTGGAGAAAGGCGCTTGCTTGGGGATATGATTACTGTGTATAAATACATTAACGTGTGTATTTAATACATTAATACATAAACTATCTGGGGCATTGTTCACCAGAGAAACATGTCAAAGGACTGAGGACATCCCTTAAGACTTGAAGAAAAAGGTTTAGGCTTCAAGCTCGGAAAGGGTTTTTCACTGTGAGAACGGTAAGGCTATGGAACTAAGGCTATGGAACTAAGGCTATGGAACACGTCTCCAGTGGAGTTGTAATGGCAGGTCATTGGTCATGTTCAAAAAAAAGCTGGATGAGTTTCTGCAAACAAGGAATGTTGCAAGTTACTGGTATTGATACATAAAGTAGAGTTGATCCAGGGAAATTTCCGATTGCCACTTGGAGTCAGGAAGGAATTTTTTCCCCCTTCATAAATTTGGTGGGTTTTTTTTGCCTTCCTCTGGACAACAGTTAGGCAGGAAATGAGGATATTGCTAGATGGGTTGGACTGGATGGACGTATGTCTTTATTCAACCTCAAATACTATACTATACTAAGATTATCGGACAGAGGAAAGGGGAGTTGGAGAAGTTAGATACGAACAGATCCAGTGTGTGCCCATTATAATGGGTCTGGGCAGAGGACCATTGGGTAAGGCTATGGAGGAGGTAAGAGAGAGAAGTTTGTGGCAGCAGAGGTGTTGGTATCAATGGGGATATGAATCCACTAGATAATTGAGGGGATGTCAGTGGATAGAAAGTGGGACAAGCAAGCATAGAAAAAAGTGGTGGTCGGGCCGGTGGTCGATAATTAAACGCAATCTGAAGGGACGTGGAAGAGTAAACACGGGCTGAGTGAACTCAAAAGATAGACGGAGAGGTTGGTAAGGGCGTGATGGGTTTGAAAGTACAGTGCTCAGAAAGAAGAATACCAAACCCCCCACCACATTTATTATCGGGTCTAGTGGTGTGGCTGAAGTGAAGACCACCATATGAGAGCACGCAGGTGAAACAGAATCAGGGTCACACATGTTTCGGTAAGACCAAAAAAGTAAAGCAGTTGGAGTGAATGGTTTTGTACGTGTTTATTACAAACAGACCGTGCGTTCCACAAGGCCCCAGATATAGGAGCAGGGGGAAGGGAAAGAAGGGTACATTAGTGATATTGTGTGTGTTTTGGGTACCAGTGGATGAAGGAGCGTTAGGGACATAGACATTAGGGTGGGGATGGTTGATCAAACAGGTGCGGTATGGGAGTGGGGCCGGGATAGGAAGATATCACCAGCTGCAAGTAGAAGCAGGAGAACATTAAGCAGACACGGCACTCTATATACGAATAACAACTTAAAGTTTCTGGTTTTTGAGTCCAGAAATCCCTCCACTGCACTTCCGGTTTTTTTTCTTTGCTCAAATTTAAGAGCCGACACCGGACATTGCGACTCAAGACAGTCCCTAAGTGGTGTACATTTGGGAGCTATGGTGTCGGGCCCCCCAGTTACACGGGCCAGGTCGCATTTGTGACTTTTGCGACCCTGGTACCTACGCCAGTGATGTGAACATTCATTATCCATTTTTATAATTTATGGCACAAAAAGAACACATTCATTTTCCAATTCATAGGCTACCCAACAGTAACAGCACATTTACAAAGATACAAGATGTGTCTCTCCTCTCCATTTGCTTTGGCTATACAGTAGGTTGAAATTAACGTGTGGGTACTAGAGGTCAGCTCCCATAATCCACCTCTTTGTTTTTGTTAAAGTCTTTATAAATAGAAGCGGCGGTAACAGGTAAGTTAACTTTTCGGCGCCGTTTCCGGACATTAATAAATCACGTTAAATGTGATTTATGTGGAATGTCAGGGAAAAGGCCGCGAAAACTTAACGAGCTTTATAAATATGCCCCCTAGTATGGCCAGACCAATTGACCAAAATTAGCATTTGCTTTTTAATGTGCGATCAGATTACACATTTAAATGTGCTATTGTATGCAGTTCACTTCACATTCTCTCTAGAATTCTCTCTATCACAGGATAAGTATTTCAGCATAGGATAGGACTTCTGCAAACATATTTCAGCACTCCTGTTCCTGACACTTCTATATTTCTTAGCTTTTCAATATTTGCAGTTTAATTAGTATTGTTCCCAGTGACATAACTACATCCCACCAAACCCAGTATGGTGGGGGCCCAGGGGCAAAGTGGGCATTACATTAAAGCTTAAAAGTTTGTGCTCCTTTAGGTGTATGTTAATAGTGTATTTTTTCTGTTTAAAAAAGTCTCCTAAACAAACATTGAAGCCTGAAATATATAGAAATTTTCTAGTGTGTGTATAAAAAGCAGTGTTTTCTATCTTTTTATAACTCACCAACATGCATAAGCTTTCAAGCCTTCACCTATCTGCCACATACTGGTATCTGCAGCTACAATCTATATGGGGGGCAGCAAAATTGCTCTCATGGTTTGTTTCTGAAATATTTGCTTGCTCCTTGTATATAAAGCTTTCACCTGTTCTGTATGCCAAGAAAGTGAACAATTACATTCTAAATGGAATGTTCTTAATAATTACACTTTCAATATTTTAGAAGACAAAAATGAATCTATAAGATTATGCTCGCAAATGTACTGTATGGTTTTCATTTTAGCGATGTGATTTTAGATCATCGTCTCAGAGTTCAATGGAAAATGGATTTGTTTCATTCTTGGAAGGCACGATTCACCATGTGATCGTGGCATGTGTTGCGCTCAAAATATCAAGGACACACATAAAAAAATGGCTTTCATGAGTGTTGCTAATGGAGCATCTACCATTCCAAAAGTATGAAATAAAGATTGGACATGATTAAAATTGTCTATAAGCGTTTGGGTGCTACACGACAGATAATAATGTGCATATTATTATTTACTAATCGTCATCTCAGAGGACACATGGACATCCTTTAAGATTGGAAGAAAAGAAGTTTCATCTTCAGGTTAGGAAAGAAACGAAGATTATTTCCAAAAAGTAATTTGGTTTTCTAGGAACTCTAGCCTAGGTTACCTGTCTTTTATCATCTTCCCAAAATACATAAAGTCGGGAGGACCCTCCGGAGACCTATAATTTCAGGGATAGGTTCCCCTACTGAAATCTATCTAAATTTGTAGATTATTTTGTAGCACTGATAGTAAGGAAACTTCCAGCCTACCTTAGGGATACGATGGGGTTCTGAACTCTCTTATAATCTCAAAATGGGAATCTAATTGTACCTAGTTACCATGGATATCGTTTCTCTATATTCCATTACACCACATAAGGAGGAGAGAACCTCAGAATATTTCCTCAGAAAGGAGGGAATTACAATAATACTATTATAGTTTATTATGACATGTATAGACTTTAATTTAAGCAATAATTGCTTTACATTCGAGGGTAACTATTATATCCAGCGTACTGGGGTGGCGATGGGTACTATTTTCGTGCCCAGTTACACTGGTCTATTTGTGGGCTTTTGGGAGGAGAAATGCATCTGGGGTGCCTACTAGAGTGGCCGAACTTTCGAAAGTTCAGTCCGTTTTCGAACTTTCAAACTATATGGAAAGTTCGAAGTTCGAAAACGGACCCATTTAAGTCAATGGGAGTCAATAGTTCTAAAAGTTCTAATGAAATACAATTAAAATTCAATGGTAACTTAATGTAAATGGCTGTGGGACGTGGGAAATGGTCTGGGGAACATGTTCAAATATCCAGGACATTTTTTACTCTCACTCGCCTATTTTCGAGCTTGTTCGCGCCTAGGTACCATGTATATTTTACTCGCTGTTATTCGATGCTCGTGTATAGGCTTTAATGGACACTTTACTTGTAGATTCGATGTTCGCGCCCAGATACCATGGACATTTTACTTGCGGATTCGATGCTCGTGTATAGGTTTTAATGGACACTTTACTCGCGGATTCGATGCTACACTTCGCGCCTAGATACCATGAACATTTACTCGCAGATTCGATGCTCGCGTATAGGTTTTAATGGACCCTTTACTCATGGATTCGATGCTCACGTATAGGTATAATAGGCATTTTCTTGCACATTCGAACGATCGAACATTTGATATTTATCGAAAGTCCAAAAATATCGAAAATCCGGGTCCGGGATAGTTTCGAGAAGTCCGAATTCGTTCGAATTCGAATAGTTCGGCTTGAGGGTCTAGTCGATCTCTAGTGCCCACAGACAGAGGGACTGTCTATACTGGAAAGATACATAGATGACATCCTTATGGTGTGGATGGCACCCCAGATGCGCTACAGGAATATTTCTTGTTTATCGGTAAATCACATGAACACCTCCATTTCAAAGTGTTCATAGTACTAAAATTGTGGTCTTTTTGGATCTCCTAATACAGGTTAAGGTGGGGCATTAACGACCAGTACTTCGTTTAAAGAGGTTCAGAAACACATATATGTGTTTCGATAGCGCTCACAAACCATCTTGGTTAGAAAGTATTCCGGTAGGGCAGATGTTAAGATGAAACGTAATTGCTCAGATGAAAATACATTTTTGGAACAAACCGAATTAATAAGAGATAGATTCAAGGAAAGGCATATCCTGAGACTTGTATAGATAATGCGATAGCTAGAGCCAGAAAACTGATAGAAATTCTCTGTTAATCCCGAAAACAAAGATAAATAAAAATAAGAATAAACCAGCTATTATTTTGGATTTTAGAAGACAGTCAAAAGTTTTTTAGATTTTTAATAAACACTGGTCATGTGTTGCAGCAGGATAAGGCAATGGTGAAAATTGTGGGAAAGAAACCGAATATAATCTTCAAGAAACCTATGATTTTGAAGAATATCCTCTACCCAACCTTAAACCTGGAAAAAGGGATAAAGAAGGTATTAAAAATGTAAGTATGCAAATATTAAAGGGGATGTTTAAATGCGGGAAGTGCATAACTGCAAATATGTGGGTATGGGTAGGGATTGTATTATGAATGGGAATAGAAAACACACTTGGACCACTTTTAAAACTGCCAATCACAGGGTGTTATATATGGATTAAGTGCCCTTGTAATAGATGGTCCATAGGGAAAACTGGGAAAACTCACGGTTAGAATTGTGAGCACAGACGGGCAGTGAGTATATAACAACGAGTATATAATACTGAGGATACACTTTTTAAAAATTCCTTTATCTTCTTTAGGGGGAAATACCCTTATATTATAAGCACTATAAGAGGAACATTACTCCTCATTTGAAGGGAGTATGTTCATGGCACTAACTTAATGAACATTTTATGGAGGGAGGGGATGTGGATCAAGAACTTTTGAAGATAAAACAACCCCTTATATTTATACATCAGACTATGCAACCAAATGGCCTTAATGATCAAATGGAACTAGTCCCATTCTATGAATGTTAAGAAGGGGTTTGATATGTCTATATAGATTAATGTTGATGGGGGATATGCCAGTATTAATGCATTCAGTCAAATTCTACTAATAGAGTTATGTTTTTGAAGGAACTTGCCCTATAAAAAAGAGGGGGAGCATCATGACATCACCACCTGAGGAAGCTCCTATTGAACGTGTAGTGGTGTTGCTCCTACAACTGGTACGTTTACAGTTGTTTGGAACACCACCTCCCGATACCAAGACCCTGTGTATCTTTGTCAGTTCTCCTGAGATCTCAAGACCGACGGCCACTGCCAGTTTATTTGGTTAGCAGGCCAGGGAGATCGGGACATCTTAGCTGTTTCTACTACACCAGCATGGAAGTTGCAATTATCCAGCTGTCTTTGCACCTCCACAAGTATCCCGAGGAACTGGGAGCTACGGCTTAAAACTTCCCTACATGTCGGAGGATTTTAAGGGCATCTGGAACGGTGTAGTATCATGCTTCCTTAACTGTATCCAACTGTATCTTATGTTGCCGGTTACTGGAGTTTTTTCTGTGCACACATTTTGATCCACTTTTTGTGTGGCGCACACATTTTGACTTCCCGTGTGTATGGGCTTCTATATGAGGATCGGGAACTGTTTGCACGGATCCATATCTTTTAAGATATTGGGACTGGATTTTCCTTTTATAGTGGACATGACCCGTATTTTACATTCTTTATACATTTTGTATTATTTGCTTTGCATTGCTGTATTTATCCCCCTTACATATATATCTAGTAGTGGTTTTACTTGGGGTTTTTATGGGATATTTAGGGATATATTTATTTATGTGAAGCTGGCCAGCTGTGTTTATGTAATATTCTTTGCTTATGTATATGTGTTCTACTGTAAAAATATTTTTTGGATTTGTTTCCCTATCGCTCCCTCATTCGTGTGCATATTATATATTTTTGTATCCCTCGGGGGGGTGTTCTTTTTCGGCACACCCACTCTGGGAATGTTCGCCTGAGCTGTTTTTTTTTTTGCCTTCCTCTGCATCAAGTGTTAGGTAGTTAAAAAGGAGGGTTAAAAGGTTGGACTTGATGGACACATGTCTTTATTCAACCTCGATTACTATATATAAAGAATACACAATGTGGAAACTGCATAATTTACTTTAAGGCCTGATTTTGTTTTAATTTGAGTTTGTTGATGTTGGTTTTCTATATAGTTTAGTGATGAGTCGTCTTCTTTCACCTCCTATAGTCACATCAAGAAACTCACATGTCGTTTCGGATATAGCGTACGTCAGAAGAAAGATATTGTGGGGATTTTATTCAGTATTTGTAAAAATTCTATAGGAGGATCTTAGGGCTGCCAATAAAGAAATATCATCAATATATCTAAGCCAGAATCGATATTTTGGCGTATGATGACATTGGTTCGCCAAGTGCTACCGTCCCTCCCCACCAACCTAGAAAGGGTTGGCTATGAGGGTGCACACTTGGCGCCATCGCTGTTCCCTTTGTTTGTAAGTAGTACTTCCTGTCAAAAGAAAAAAGTTATGATATAAGATAAATCGCAATAATTTAATTAAGAAGTCAGAGTGAAGTTGCTGCTTATATGCGCATGACGGAAGTACTTAGTGCTGAAATACCATCCCCATGTGCGATATTAGAATATAAAGATTCCACATCACATGTGACAATAAATGCCCCTTGTGGTATATTGATCTCTTTATTTGTTTTATAAAGGATGTGGTATTCTTTTATATGATTCAAGCGTCAATCCATGTGGTTGTAGGAAATAATCCACATACTCACATAGGGGTTCTAGAAGACTTCCCATTCCAGAGTGAATTGGTCTCCCTGGTGGTCGTGCAGGTTTTGTGGACTTTTGGTAAAGGTAAAATGTAGGAGAGTAGTGTTGGATTTTGAAATGACAAATACTCTTTTTCTGCTAAATTTATCACTCCTGCCTCATAGGCATCATCTAATATTTGCGCAAGGACGTTCATGTAGCCTCTTAGGGTTGAAGGAAGAGCCTATAGTTATTTATTTTCTTAGTTGTCTGTGGGTCTGCTAGTATATAGAGTTTCATCCCATAAGACTATAATTACCACCTTTATCGGATCTCTTTAATTACAATATCTTTTAGATTGCTTATTCTTGAATGGCCCTTTTCTTCCATTCTAGTTAAATTATTAATATACCCCATTGTCACTTGTATGTCTAATGGATTCCATGGTAAAATTAAAAAAGATTGTTAAGCAGGAAATTCCGAGAAAGGTGGTGTAAATTTAGATTATTTTTAAAGGTCCTTACCTTGTGCGAGTCTGCATAATTCGCTTAGGGCTAGGTCGCTTCATTCACATCTATATCCTCAGTGCCTTTTTCTAAAATGTGCTTTAAGTGCAATCTTCCTGCAGAATAGGAAAAGATCCTTAACAGCTTGTAAAGTGATTTAATTAGTTGTCGGGCAGAAAGACAGCCCTTTCTCTAAGACTGACCTTTGTGCAGGTGTTAGCGTGTGATTAGAGATATTGATTATTTGAGAGTTTCTCCTGTGTCTCTTTACATGCACTCTCCCTCCGAGTAGTCTCTTCTTGAATCTTGGCCTTAGGTTTCTTCTTTGTACGCCCTCTCCTGATCCTCCTTCGTCTAAAAAATGGTACTGGAAGTCTGTATCTGTGAGTCTATATCTTGACTCAAAGTTCCATCTGCCACAGAGCTATCTACCTTCCTGTTCCCTCTTGTTTAGTTTTATGTCTCCATTTATATATCTGACCCTTTGCAAAGTCGACTTATCTCTACTTAGTTAGATTTTTTAAGATCAATGATCTCATGCCTCTATTTTGTTTAACTCAAATTTAAGTTTCTTAGTTATATCCTCAAAATCTTGTTTTTCCACTTTTTGTTGTAGTAAAATTGTACATCTACAATTAATTTTTTATTATTTTCCAGTTGTACTTTATCATGTTTAACCAAGGTTTGCATTAAACGTATAGCGCATGATTCAATATTCCTTCCCATTCTTCCTTAAATTCTTAGTAGGTTCCCATGATGGTAGTACTTTACTCCTTAGACCTCTTGGAGTAAGCCCTAATGCCATATATTTGTCTAAACTCCAGATATTCCACCTGTTTTGGCGTAGGCCTTATGGGATTCTTTTAGTTGTTTAATAAGCTTTATTACTACCCCCATCTATAGCAATTGATGGTTCTATGTTATCAAAGACTGCATTCAGTTTTCAAAACGTTCTTATCTAGTGCTCATAATTCGCACATATTTTTCAATAAATAGCAAAAGATATATGAAGCAGATTATCTCACCGTGCTCACCTTGGAGTAGAAAGGTGTAATATTAATAATACACCGAAGAAACAGATAGATATATATAGTGATACCAAGGGGCACTGGTGAGAGTATACTGGTATTAGAGCTATGGTTTAATGATATGAAGGTGGCTCCATCCATCAAAAATTATCAAGACATAAGAAGAGAGAGGATAGTGATGGATATAAAGATATGGGCACACTCCTATATAACAAAATATAAAAGCTCTTTATTGAACATATGTGGGAATAAATGGATTACATATATAAGGATAAGGACAACCAAAAACATAAAAACACATCCCATATAGAGAACATGTAAGTAACTGGATATAGCAAAATAACTCTCATAGACTAGTACCAATTAATATACCGGTATATTGTACCTAAGTCACCGCTTATATATTGAGGAATATCCCAGATGTATATTGCTCTATATATATATCATAGCAGTGTCCTGGTAACTATCATATGAATCATGGTTATACATATCAAGCAAACATATATGAGCTATCTACATAGGTAATGACATTGAGCATATCGTAGTCATGGCTTATGGTGAATGCATTTAGTAAATACTTAATGGATCGTATCAATTATTACATACAGATAGCCATATTAAATGTAACCCAGATAGCTAAGTGGCAGATCATACATGAACCTCAGAAACATAGCAATAACAAAGAGCGATACTACACCAGTATAACGTCATATTCGGTACTCTTGGGAGCAAATTAAAAAGGACTGGACGCGTTTCGTCTCTGGAAGGAGACTTCGTCAGCAATGCCAACGTCACATGGGATTTTATGTGCTGTTAGTCTCTATATCTTTCCTGTTCTTAATAATTGCCAGTAGCAGTCATGGACCACTACATTTGCGTTTCATGTCTAATTTCTTAGGATAACATAAACCAATATTTTTAATTGTATTACTTATTTAGCAGATGGCTCATCTGTTATCCCCCCACTTTTCTTACAGTTTTTTTTTAAACTGAGGATCCTAGAAATTACAGCTACAGCAGGAGAAAGGTTATAGCCTGTAGTCTGACAAAGAAATGGTTAAGGTTATGTTTGTGCCTCTTAATTATATTCGCTGTAAAAATTGGTTACACTTCCTTGTGATTTGAGTAATAGATATACAGGCTTAATCCTATGAATTGCTGAAGGTAGTTGGTAATTTAATATGGGGTTTGTCATGCTATAAGCATTGTTTTTTTCTCTTTTATTTTACATGTATTGCCTCATTTGCTGCACATTGTTCAGAGCATTGTAGAAGGTAAATTCCATGTGCACAATATTGTACACATGTTATTCCAGTCCACCAAAACTAAGTTCATTCATTTTACAATATTAGGCACATAACATGATAGAGCAAATTCTTACTAAAAGGGTCCATCCCCTTATGTTACGAACATTATACTTGTTTAATACCATAATTGTATCCTTAGCAGGACCTGCCGACAAATAGTTAGAAACAAGTTGATTTTATGCTGGAAAATGTTTTTCTGCCTTACACTGATACAAATTTACAGGTCTAAAATAACCAGTTGGTGGGCATGTTTCATTTTTAACTATGTTGTCTATCACGTTCATGGGTAGGGGGTACCAGTTCCCTGAGCAATATTTTCATCTCGCCTTATGGTTACTACTTTTTTCAGACCAAACTGAAGAAAGGAACAAACCACTATAGGTCCCTGCCCTATTTACCAAATGTCCATCCTTGTGGTGTAAGAGTCCACTTTGCTCAAAGTTTCTGGAACTGGAGAAAGCAAACTTTTCTGTTTAGGTGACTAGACCAGGTACCCAAGCAAGATATTTAACCCAACCATCCATGATGATTTCTGTTTTACCAGGTCCAAAATTTAGCCAAATCAAGTGAAAAATGGATTGGACAGGTCAGTAATAGTCAGGATGATTGTCGTGGTCTTCATTGATAAATGTCGTGGTAATTTAGGTGACATTTTTGACTGTGATATGGTTAGGGAATGGTTAGCTATTAGCAATGAATGTTGCAAGAGACTAGAGGTAGGATCCTGACATTGATCATTTTAGCCATCCTGGCAGCTCTATTGGATATTGGTTTCTCTGTACGAAGGAACAGACCCATGCATTAGATTGTGTTGAGGATTCCAGAGTAGGGCAGTGTGTATCAGGCCTGCGAGCTGTGGTGTATGTTATATGTATATTTACCTTTAAGTAGCAGATTTGTTAAATGAAGGTCATAATCAATGTTAACAGATCTTTAATATTTGGTAGCATCTTATCTCTCACATGGCTGTGTAACATCATTTTAGTTCCCAAGAACAAGAGCAATAAATACGGTCCGCAGATTGTATGTATGGCCAATTGCCGACAACTGTACATAACTTTTTCCTATTGGTCCAGTTGTAAAAAAAATATTCCGTTTGCCCTTCTGAACAGTCAGTGGATGTACAATCAGGTTATTGCGTCTATTGCCCCTTAGTAATACTTGTTTAAATCTTAGGCCCACTGCAATGCCACAATACATTCATTGTAATTTTTGAAAAGTGTTTCTGCGCAATAAAGCGTACTTGTGATTTCCATAATAGTCTGTCATTGCAAAACAGGCAATCTGCACCAAAAATTGGTACCACAATCCATTCAATCATGGGCAGGAGCCACACAGCCTTGGGGCCAGTCTACATTGCCTCATTTGGCACACAAGTGGCAAAGTTTGCAAATTGCGATCGGATTGCAAATTGGAATCCGAATCACGGCACTGGGGCCTAGCACTAAAGTCTTCCAGTGCTTTGTTATACCTTTTTAGGGCATGGTCCCACTACAACGCATTCTTGTGCGGTTTTCGTTTGAGCGTGCGTTTTGTGCAGCGATTCATTTTCCGTTATGGAAAACACATCGTTAACTTACCAGAAATAGGAACACATGTGTTATCAAAACACGTAACAGATGCGCAATTGCTCGCGCATAGGAAATCACGTGGATTTTCGTGTTCCTGCAGCGATTTCCATTTATACCAAATCGCGAGCGCTAAACGCGCTTGCGCAAAAAATGCGTAAGTGGGCCTAGCCCTTAATAGGATACAAACTTTCTGCAAACAAAAATCTTTGTAAAGCTACAAAATCTACACATTAATAAGGGTACAAGAAAGCAACCAAATGAAATAGACACCTATGGTAGCAAATGTGTTAAGCCTAATGCAATAGGCTCTGTTAAACAAGAGAAATCCTCCTCTGCTCTGTGTTCAGCTGATTTTAGTACAAATGTGCAGCATAGCATCAGGAGCCTGTGCTCATCACTGTGAAAATTTCTCCAGGCTCCTGGGAGAAGAATCAGTTGGCCAGTTCTGTGATTCAGCCAGTCCCCAGGCAAGCCTTTTTTCTAGTTCACTGGGCCAGACTTTAAAGTAAAACACAGACATTTATATTCAGTGCAGACATCACTATTGTTTTATGCTGAGCATTTCTCGACCTCTGTCTGCACAACCAAATAACCTTGTGCTATGGAGAGCCAACTAAGGTTGAAGAAAAAAAAAAATGACAACATGAAACAAATAGAATTTTCTCAGATGTTGTGGGTCAACATCATTAGAATCTGAATAAAACTATGGCGAGCTCCCTGATACAAGGTATTAGTTTATTCATCTTGTGAGTGCAAAGGCACGTTATATTGTTATCTTCTCTTCTTAATGTTTGGATGTGCGCTTTAAGGAGAGAAGATCGCAGTTGGCCTTGACCAGGACTGGTATGTATATTGTTCATTCATGGATCACAGTAATGTATACTAAACCCATTTGTAATAAAGTATGCCAGGTGCAGATAATATGATATTGATGGGGTCTAGGAAGTGCATTGATTTATCTTTTCTATGTTTGTATATTTGGTAGGTGAGCCCACACTACAGCACACTGGAGTACATTTAATCACATGCACGAAGTTTCCAGGCGATGTTGCATTACATGGCCACCCAAAAGCGGATTGCAGCGCAACAGACTTATGTGGAAAGCCCTGTTGCTTTACACAAGCTTGCACTGTCTCTAAAGCATGGTACACCACAGCATCTTTTTCTCCTGACCAACCGCTTGGCTCTCCAACCGGTCGGCCAGGAGGAAGGATTGTCGTTCGTGGCAATATGGGCGCGGCTGATAGTTTGCCCCGACTGAGCCCGTGGTTTTGACCTGTCCAATTGTATGTTCGACCGATTTGGACGAACGAACAGTCGGTCGGGTCTGAAACTCATACAATTATTTTGGCAAAACATAGTCTCTTCACTGAACTATCGGTCGTTCAGACCGAAATATTTCATGGTGTGTACCAGCCTTTAGCTATCATCAGGACCTTTTCCTCTTAGCCTTTGAGACACACACCAGCAGATAATGAAATAAACTGAAACCCAGGTGCTGCAAGAGTACAATCTAACAGATTCAGGACTTAACCCTGTTTTGTATCATTGGGTTTAATTATGCAACATAAGGTATATTTAATCTCTGTATTTGCTTAAGGAACCTCTCACATTTCCAGCCAGTTCCCTCTTATTTGTACACTTGGAATCAGGCTCTAAAACCTCAATGCCAGGAATGGTTGGAGACCAATAGGATCACCTTTGCTAACAGTAATGACTCACGCCAGCTAAATAAAGTGCAAAAGTTATCAAGACGAAAAATGATGGGTCCATTTCTTTCTCTCAGGTACTTCTCGGTAACCCTGCTGCACAAAACAAACAAGGGCCATCTGCTCCATAAATCACTGCTGTCAGTGAACGCAAACCTTGGGGTCTTAAAACCCTCCAAGGATTTTTCTCTGCATTTGCAGTTTGTACAGCTGCATTCTGTTTGTAAATCCACACTGTATATTTCTGTGCCATGGCTGGCTGGGAGTTCATTTGCCAGTGCCATAGTGACTATAGCTGACATACAACTTGATCCTTTAAGTAAAATAAGTTAAAAAACATAATTTATTCGCCTATTTTTGGTTGCATATTACAGTAAGTTGTTTTCAATTTCAACCTCCTCCAGATCTCCTTCCTCTCCCTGACGCCACTTCAATGTTAGAAAGTCGTCGATTAACAAAGTTGATAGAAATTCATAAAGAATGGAATATTTTATTTTAGGAGAATTCCAAAAATAAGTGCAAGGTCATTCACACGGTAATTGCATACTAGTATATAAAAACACACGGATCTTGCAAAGAAATATTTTAAACTGTTATTGCTCAAGATTATATCCTGTTGTCAAGATGGTTAAAATGTGTCAATCCCGAGCAAAAATAAATATCTTTCACACGACCAGATGAGTGGTTAATATAAAAGACTCTGACTACTGAAACAGCAGTGAGAGTGGAAAAGTTGGAATTAAAACCCACTTTTTTCCAATTTTGTAACTCCACTGCCAAGTTCAAAGACCTTATATTAAATAAATGATCTAGACAGATTGTCATATTGGGCTGCTAAGTGGCAGATGAGATTCAATGTTGATAAATGTAAGGTGATGCATTTTGGACTTAAAAATCGTTCGCTGCTTATACTATAAATGGCTCTTGTTAGTGAATCCTGTTGGTGGAAAACAAACCTAAAGGTAGTAAGCACTAGGTAGGACTAGTGTGGAGTTCTATGTTGGTGATTTAAAATAAAACATTATACTTTAACTATGATGGATGTTGTAGCCGGTTAATGCGCCGTCCCTGGTGTAAGGTTTCTGTCTGTGCATATAGGTTGTAACCTATACAAATTCAATAACATTGAAAAGGAAAAATGTGTATATTTATATTTATATTCCCATCTATATTTATACTTTTAATTTTAGATATATTAATAATTACACTTTACTTGCACTTACCTTGTATAGCCTCCATGCCTCTGTTTCTTAAAATCTGTCAAACCCCTATAGAGTCTATTAAAGGCCTTCTGCTCAAAAACATAGGGATCCAATAAACAGTATTAGCAGGTCCATTTTATGACTTATGCATACATTTTTATTATTTAGTATAGTATTTGAGGTTAAATAAAGACATACGTCCATCCAGTTCAACCCATCTAGCAATATCCTCATTTCCGCCTAACTGTTGATCCAGAGGAAGGCAAAAAAAACAACACAAAATTATGAAGGGGAAAAAAAATCCTTCCTGACTCCAAGTGGCATCGGAACATTTCCCTGGCATACTCACTTTATGTATCAATACCAGTAACTTGCAACTTCCTTGTTTGCAGAAACTCATCCAGCTTTTTTTTTTTAACTGAGCAGTGAACTTGCCCTAACAAAGTCCACGGAGGACAGTTCCATAGCTTTTACCATTCTCACAGTGAAAAACCCTTTCCGACCTTGAAGCTAACCTTTTTCTTCAAGTCTTAAGGGATGGCCACATGTCCTCTGACATGCTCTATGGTGAACAATGCCCCATATGTTTATTGATAGCACTGTAATGATTTATAACCAGTAATCATATCCCCACGTAAGGCCTTTTCTCCACTTACATAATTGTAACTTTTCCAGTCTCTCTCATATTCAAGCTCCCCCAATCCCTTATTAATTTAGTTGCCCTTCTCTCAACCCTTTCCATTTGAAAGATGTCCTTTTTGTCACAGGATTCCTAATTGCACTGCATTTCCAAATGAGGCCTTACCAATGCTTTGTAAAGCGGGAGACAATTTCCTCCTTGAATCCATACCTCCTTATACAAGACAAATACATGCTGGCTCTGGCTGTTGCCGCCTGGCACTGCTTGCTTCTTTAAGTTTGTTATCCACCCCAAAACTCCAAGATCCTTTCCAACAGGGATTCATTTAACACAGAGCCATTTATAGTATAAGTAGCACAAGGATTTTTAAGTCCAAAATGCATCACCTACATTTATCAACATTGAATCTTCATCTGCCCAATGTGACAATCTCATCTAGATCCCCCTGCAACGATTGCACATCCTCTGAAGTTTTTAATGATCGACAAAGTTTTGCTATGTCAGCAAACACAAAAAAACCTTGCTGACAATACCCACTTCCAAACCTAATAAATAGATTAAATAGACGGCACCCTAACACAGAACCCTGTGGCACCCACTAGCACTTTAGTCCATAATGATGAAGCCCCATTAACAACTACTCTCTGTGTCCTATTCATTAACCAATTTCTATCCATGTACAAATGTGCCTCCCCAGACAACAGACCTTAGCTTATACATCGCCTATGGGGGACTGTATCAAAAGCCTTGCAAAATCCAAGTAAACTACATCTACTGCAATGCCAGAGCCTAAATTCTACTTACTTCCTCATAAAAGCCAAGCAAGTTAGTTTGACAAGATCTATTTCTCCAAATCCATGCTGGTTACTACTTAAATAGTTCCATTTTCTGGACTCGCGGACTATTTCGAAATCCTCGAATGTACGAGGATTTTCGAACGTTCGGCAGGCCTCAAACTCTTGGAAGGGCCCTTGGGGCTTAAGGGGTCCCCCCAGCTCAAACCAGGACCCCCCTCCCCGCGCTTGTAAGGGCCCTTGCGGCATGATATGTGCCATTGTTGGGTGTCCCGCAGATCAAACCAGGACCCCCAGCGGCCTCTAAAAGAGCCCTTGGGCGGCGTCTTCCATCGGTGACACCAGCTCCGCTGAGGCCACAACCCTGAGAAGTACCCCTGCGGTGCCAGGGTACCTCCGGTGTCGGAGGCCTCAACGAGGCCGATGTTAATGTGTCTTGATCCGACGCAAGTCTTCGACACACCGCTGAGGTCGCTGATGCCAGGCAGGCTCATTGTGGCTGACAGTTACCCCCAAACGTCTGGCCAGTTGTCAGCCGTTCGGCAATGCGCGGCCGTTTGGAGATTACCGAAAGCGGCACAGGGAACCCAGAGTAGTCGTGTGTGTGCTACGTTCGGTTTTTTATGCTGTTCCCCACGCACGTTATCCCCAGACCATCTCCCAGGTCCTAGGGCCTGTAGTTAAGTTTACATTGCAATATTTTGGATTTTCTAATTGTTAGGAACTACCTATAGGAGCTTTATTGTAATAATTAATGTGCTCTGATATATTGTATCTAGTTGTATAATTGAACTTGAATTACATGGCATGAGATTTTTTTCATAGGCCTTTGTGACTATTGACTTAACCGGACTGTTCGCAGCAATAAAGGGTAAAATATACCTGACAGACTCACGCTAGATGGAGGAAGTAAGAGACCAATACTCACGATAGTTTAGGTCACGTGATTTATGCAACTTACGCTATCATGCAACCAGTTGGCTATGGTTAGCAGTGATATGCGTACTGATGACGTCTTCAGTCCACGCCAATGAAGATCACAAGGCAGCATAAAAACGGGGCTAAGAGGCCTAGGGATCACACGCTGAGGAAGCCGAGCTGGGGCAAAAACACGTACCTAACCAGGACGACTTGAGCTAACACTCTACAGACCACAAGAACTGGTATGTACACACTTTATTACCCTATATATTACTTGCTAACTATGGACTATGGTTATGATATTGTGCTTATGATAAGGTCTAGAGTGTTTCAGTTGTTTTTAAACTGTTTTTAATTCTGTCCCTAATAATGTATTAAATAAAGAACGGTTTTAGTTTTGTATTTTAATATCAGCTTGCTACCTTTAAGTTTGTTATCCACCAAAACTCCTTTCCAACAGGCATTCACTTAGTTATACTATAATTCACATTTATAGCATAAGCAGCACAAGGATTTTAAGTCCAAAATGCATCACCTTACAATTATCAACATTGAATCTCATCTGCCACTCAATCTATCTGTGACTATCTAGATCCACCTGCACCTCATCTATAGCTTTTAATGGCACTCCCACTTATTATCCCCAATTTCTTTCTGTAAACCTATAAAAATATTTGAATCTTTTGCATACATCTTTAACATTTCAATTGAGGAACTTTCATAAATTAGACTCACCAGCTCTTGCTACGTGCAGCCATTTCCTGTACTTCCATGAAGACAACTAGTTAGTAGGGCTGAATCTACCGATTTTATAGAAAGTAATTTTAATGTTTTTTTCGATTCAGCTACAGCAACAAAAAATTACTTTTTGATAGAGTGTAACGCTCTGGAATCTCAAGTATCCTTTGAGCACCAATACCCCAATCTCTACCACTATCTTTACCTATAGCCAAGCCCTCATTTGCCAGGATGCTTGACATGCTCACCAGTCATGGTTGTCCCACGACTTAGAGAGCAAGATATCTGTGGCGGGGCAAGGGAAACTCAAGAAGACCTAAGCAAAACTGGCAGAACAGGGACAATACTAGCTAGGTGTCAAAAACTGGAAAACACAATTACCGAATCAGGAATGAAGCCAACGGAAATCAGTCAGCCAAATGTGAACCAGGGGTAAGGAGAAATACATGTCAAGGAGAAGGCAAAGGTCAGGATAGGCAGCAAAGAAGCGCACAGGAACCACATAGCAAAGGTAAACCAAAAGCTAAACAGGCAACTGACAGAAAGGAAGTAGGAAGTTAAAAAGGATAATCAGACCAATCAGAAAAGATATGAGAGAGCCAGGAACAGGGCAGTCAGTATAAAAAATTAAATCCATCGCTAAAATCACTTATAGAAGTCAATTACAGCTTAGGAGATGCTGCTGTGAAAAACATAGCTGGAAATTCCCGAAAAGCCTTACTGCGAAAAGCATAACAAAGGAATGACCAGAAAAGCCAAACATGCACAAAACTTTGTAGCATTTTACAAATGGTATAGTATTTGAGGTTGAATAAAGACATACGCCCATCAAGTCCAACCCATCTAGCAATATTCTCATTTCCGCCTAACTGCTGATCCAGAGGAAGGCAAAAACCCCCCACAAATTTATGAAGGGGAAAAAATTCCTTCCTGACACCAAGTAGCAATTGGAATTTTCCCTGGATCAACTCTACTTTATGTATCAATACCAGTAACAATGCAAGAAGTCTGGCTGAAAAACTGGGAAACTAGAACTAATAGCTTCAGAAACATGGCTAAATAATTCACATGAGAGGGCAGTTATTAGGAAGAATACTCTTTGTTAAGAAATATAGAGTAAATAGGAAAGGGAGGTATGTTTGTGTATCTTTAGATTCAGTCTGTCATTTTAAAAGAAAATTTTCGTTTGTGTACCAAGCTTAATACCTTAAAGGATTAATTGATGTGGCTCCTTAAAACCCACTCATATTCCATTCCCGATGTCTTTTTTGTCAATTTTTTAATGAGCAAAAACACAAATGTATTCAAATGTCTGTTTTAACCCCTTACAGTCTATATACTGTTAGCTGTATAAATTCATATGATGGAGCTAAAACTGTTAACTTCAATGTTTTTAAACATTTTTAATATTTTACCTTTTGTATTTAATTGCCAGATCACACATTATAGTTAAGTTTTTAGCACCCTTTCCAGTTCATTGTGGAAGAAATACTGGTTCCTAATGTCCTGTATAGTGTCTAGAAATGATATAATGTGACACCTATAAAACCTTTCCTTTAATACAGGTGATTACTTTTCTGAATTGAAACTTTTACCACTGGTAGGAAACTGAAATATTTGCAGTTGATTTGGTGCAAATGTAGTTTTTTCTAGCACAACAGCTACAGTCTCATTCGTGTGTAGGAATTGCTACCTTTGCACTGTACTCCTACCATGGATTTATTCAGATTATTTACAAGACTTCAGGTAAAAATGATTCTTCTAAGAAGTAAAGGTAATGAGGACTTTTAATAGCTCAGGGTAAGGTCAGTTTCCTCACATCAATATATTCCAGACATATTATACAAAGCTTATTGTTAATTGGACTTATGTGCGGTTATAAGCCCAGCATTTTTATGTAATGATATAAGATAAGTTATGATCTTCTCTCCTTAATCTCAATGTAACCAGCATGGTTTTGCATAATTATGTCTCTCAGCCTTTTTGCTCTTACTTATGTACTTACCTGCTGTATAGAGCTTAGCTGGAACACATGTCCAAATTATTATTATTAAAGCAAGCTATACCCCAAAATTAAATCTAGCTTAACAGTCTTTTAATATATGTGTGATCTCTTCCAGCGCAATGCAATTGCATGTAGGTTCGCTTATTTATTTTTTTATAAAGGAAAAAACATACAATAAAGCATTTCTAGATTGGATACTGATACTGTTGTCTTTTCCGGCATATGTGCCACCTTTATGGCCAAATTTATTAACCCACAGTTTGGAAAGTCCGAAACCTCATATCATTGCAGAGTACGCCCGTACATAATGCCCGGGGTGGAGTACTATTACGACCGTTTGGTTGTACAATAACAATCGTTAGTAGATTACCGCAATGGTATTGTATAGACATTGTACAATTACAATCATAAATGTATGACCATGATAGTAATATTTGGCTAAGCTTATATGACAATCACGGTTATTATTGTTAAAATTACTGTTTCACGAAACATCATACCGTGCCTTTAGAAATACGGTCCTTAGTAAGTGATTAGTATTTAAAGGGTATGTCCACCCTAAATAAACTTTTTGATATAAGATTCCCCCTGGCTCCCAGCCCCAACCGCTATATTTTTATCTTTAGAAAGCCCTCCAAACTCTACTTACATCCCCTCTTTCCTCGCCGCGCCCGGCCTCTGCTTGCGAGAAAATGCAAGCAGAGGGGCAGGACCGACAGCTGCGTCTGTGATGGCTGAGCGGCAGCCAAAAGGACGCGGTTGCCGGCAGCTCACTTCGGCAGAGGAAGAGGAAGGGTAAGTAAAGTTTGGGGAGCTTTCTAAAGATAAAAATATAGCGGTTGGGGCTGGGAGCCCAGGGGGAATCTATACATGAGGATTTCACGCTAGGGGGAGGGAATCGGGAGAGGGAGGGAGAGGGAGGGGGAGGGAGGGGGGAGAAGGGCTGCAGTACGAATGCCAAACTTCTCCGGAGGCCAGGTAGGAGGCAGAGTCCTATATGGACTCTGCTATCCTCCTGGTGGGCAGTTTTTGGGACTTTGGGGGGGCACTACAGGAGAACCAGATGGAGCTGGGATGTGAGGTAAGGATTAAACTACACTACATGGTGGGGCCAGTAGTTGGGGGGATTATAGTTGGGGGTGGACATGCCCTTTAAGAATAATTTGGCCTTATTATTTTGAATTATTGCAGAGAGTACGTTAGTATCACGCAGTAAATATCAGTTACTAAATTTTGTTAGTATTGGGATGTTATTCAAAACAAAAAGTAAACTACATATATTATGGCTTACTGACTGTTAAATGCACCATAGTTTCATCAGTCCGTTGTAGGTTTTTAAAATGTAATTATTCCTGTCAACATTATGTCAGATAAGGGTTTATTGTATCTCAAAATATCTGATTTGTGATGCATTGGTTTTTCACTGGAACAGTCACAACAAGTATCTCTTTGACCCATCCTCCTTTGTCTAGACCATACATGTTTTACCAACTTTGAATCTTGTCACCTGCCCTGACCTCTGACCTGCTGCCTGACTTGATCTTGTGCCAGTGCACTGGATATTGTTTGGTTACAGGTGTGATAACTGATAACATATACAGTGACAGAGGCCACCCAATAGCACAAATGGACTATTCCTCATACTTTAAATGGATAATATGGATTACTTGGTAACTAGTAATATCCTGGATTTTAAAACAAAGTGGAGCATTAATAATGAAGCAAAACTCACCACTGTCCATGATAACCCTTTTAGGAATATTTTTCTTGGAAAGGAAACCTTGCCTTTAATCTGTCTTGGCACAACTGCAATTGCTAAAGATGAGACTTGTTTGCTTGTGGCTTGCAGCAAGACACAATAACCATAACTATACTGTATGCATTCAGTCATTTAGATCAACCTTTGTTCCCTGCTTTTTTTTGTAAACCAGGGTGAATGGAAAAGCATATAACCCAGTAGAATTCCGGTTATGCCCTTAACTACATTGAACATTGTGCAGATTATTAAAGGATAAGCGCACTGTAAAATCAAGTTATGTTCATTTGGAAGGGCAGCTTTAAAAATACCATTGCCATATTTTTTTTTTACCTATGTCTCTCAGAGCCTAGCTTTGTACCTTGGATTTGCCCAGACTCGCTGGGCAAATATATGGAGGTAAAGTCGCGCTAACTGATTCGCACCGGTAAGTACAACTTTAACTCCATATTAGCGTCGATGCGCGGGTTACGAAAAATCACGCGCATCCGACGCTCGCGATTTAATATCACGCTTGCACTAGTTTTAGCTCAGGATTACCCACAATCTCAAATGCGATATTGAATAGCAACAGGACTTTTACCCAGAGCGATAGCGGCTCTGGGGTCAAACTGAGAACGCATACACACATGTGACTAACCACGAGGCCTTAGTAGAACACATAAGTAACTCATTGATGAAATTAACGATTTTACCTTACTCCTATAAAAAACACTCAGATGAAGTAATTCCCCCAATACACCCATTCATTCTAACCCAATGGAATCAGGTTTTCTGATTTTTAATTAATTTTCCATTTTCGAACACAGTTTTTCGTATTTTTTTAATCTTATTTCAGGATTTTCTAATATTAGAATTTATTTTTGGTGATAAGTTCTGATTTTTGAAAAATTAGAAAATGAGGTCAGAACCACAAACCGTCAAATCCGAATCATCTTTGAAATATAGATTGTTTTGAGCACTGGCTGCCTCCATGATTTATTTGCCTTGTATATTCATTTAAATGGATAATTACCAGGTACAAGTGCATGCAATGGAAAGATTATTTTTCAATTTTACTTTTTAAATAACTGCCCTGGAATTAAATTTTTTTGTGGTAAGCCTTGTTATCTACCTATCGCTCAGTTTAGTTCTTTCGCCAGCTAAGTAAACCTGCTACCTGCGCTAGTCATGGAAAGACTCTCTAATTCTTTTTACTTTGCAAAAAATGATATGGCCCAAGACAAGGTTCAAAAGAATTATAGACAAATGGAGGTGTTCAAGCTATGCTCCAAGGTGGGTGGATTTTGATCTAGCAGCCTTTGAATTCTGAGTGTAGCAGTAAAAGTTACAACTGGGCTAAAGTTTGAATTGTAGAGATAAAGATTAATGCTTCTCTAGACACTAGAACAAAAAGATTGCCTCTCTATATGCTATCTTAAAAAAAAAGGAAAATAAATGTAGGGATCTATATTTAATCACTGCGTCGTTTTAGAAATCAAGTAACCTAAAGAAAAGCTATGTGAACCAGTGGCGTAGCTACAGACCTATGGGCCCTGGTGCGAAATTTGGTGATGGGCCCCCCGACCACACCGCAAACACAAATTAGCTTTAAATCTTATCATGGCACAGCATACTAGAAATTGGTTGGCACTGCACCAGAAAGTAACAGGCACAGATTACCCCCTCCCCATCAATAACACATGCAGTACAGTAACAGGCACAGATACTCCCCCCCCCTTTGTGCTTATTTTCAGATACTTGCTCCTATACACACACGCAAATGCTTTTATACACACATGCTCTTATACGCACATATTCATTTAACACATGGGCTCTTTACAGACATGCCTGCTCTTATACATGTTGATTCATGCTTTTACACACAAACATGCAGCAGATTTATTGATCTTCATCAGAATGCATATGCACATAAATACATATACATACTTACATACATGCACTGTGCACACTGACACAGTAAGCCTTTGAGCAGCAGTGCACTATGACCCAGCAGCTATATGCCTGTATGTACTGCTTGTTTGATTGTAGTGTCAGTGAAAATACTATTACTTGCTAAATCAGGTAATACAATACCGGCAGCTGCACAAGCACAGGCAGGGTCTGGTGTTGGAATGTGGAACAATGGTTTTTGGAGCTTACAGACTAGAGGTATGGGGGTGAGACATAAGGTTGCGGGAATCAGTAGGCTGTAAATAGATTGGAGTGGAGCGTGAAAGCGGGTTGGATGCATATTGGGTAGTGAGAGGGGTAATGTTTAGACCAGGTATATGCTAGCCTAAAGAGATGGGTTTTAAGGTTACGTTTGAAGGTGATAAGGGATGGTGAATGATGGACAGACAGAGGAAGGAGTTCCAGAGCAGAGGGCAGGGGCAGCACGAGTAAAGTCAGAATGCGGGCAAGGAAGAGGTGACCAGGGTGGATGAGAGGAGGGTATCGGAGGTTGCACCTGGGACGGTATCGCTGGATCACCTCTGAGATATATGAAGGGGCTGTGTGGATAGTGCTTATAGGATAAGGTAAGCAGTTTGAACTGGATCCATGTGTGATGGGAACCAGTGGAGGGATGACAGAGAGGAGAGGCATTAGAGAAGCGAGAAGAAAAATGAATAAGCCAGGCAGCAGTTGAGAATGGATTGAAGCGGTGCAGCGTGTTGGAAAAGGATGTGTGCAGTAGTTGGGAAGATCGACGGGGTAGGCGTGTGGGTAGGGGGTTGGGCAAGACTAGGATTTTGTGCTTCCTTCGAGAGTAAGGGTCGAATGCGGGAGATGTTTTTGAGTTGGAGCCGACAGAAGTTGGCAAGCGAATTGAACTTAAGTTTGAGGAAAGATTGGAATCTAGCGTTATTCCCAGGCAGGGACATGAGGAGATGGGGATATGGGTGTGTTGTAATATGAATAGTAAGACTAAGGAAGGGAAAAGATCATGAGGGTGGGAAAAGGGCAAGTTCAGTCTTGTCCATGTTTAGTTTGAGGAAGCGGGAGGACATGAAGGCAGAGCTGGCACTCGGGGACATTCGGGGACCTGGGATGTCAGTGTAGGGAGATCTGGGGCAGAAATGTAAATTTGGGTATCGTACGCAACAGGTGATACTGGAACCCAAATGAACTAATGAGTTACCAAGGCCATAGGTGTAGATGGAGAAAAGAAGAGGGCCGAGTTACGAGCCTTGCGGGACCCCACAGGGAGGGGGCGAGGAATGGAGCTAATTCCAGAGTGGAAAACACTAAAGATCCTACCAGAGAGATAGGAGGATAGCCAAGAATGCAGTGTCCTGGATACCTAAGGAGGCCAGGATCTGAAGAAGTAGAGGGTGATAACAGTATCAAAATCAGAGGACAAATCAAGAGAATGAGCAAAGAGTCACTTTAGTGAGGGCAGTTTCCGTGGCCTGGTTGTAGGGGGAAGCCTGACTGGAGGTGGTCAAAGGTTGTTTGGATACATGGCATTAAATATAGAGGGAAAAATACCAGTGGATAGGGACATGTTAACTAGAGGGGTTAGGGCTGAAATGAAGGAAGAGGAGAGTGGGGGAATAAGATGAGAGGGAATGGGGTCGCGTCGAGGGGGCAGGTGGTGAGACAGTCTCGGATAGGAGAGATGAAAGTCCCTGTTTTGTTATAGTGTTGAAGCTGTTAGGGGGAAAGTAAAGGGATTAACCAATGAAGGGAGGCTAGACAGTGCAGTGGTAGGGGTAGAGACAGAGAGGGTAAGCAAGAAGGGAGGTTGGGTAGTGCAATGGTAGTGGTTGGAAAGCTGTAGGGAGGAGCTAGGGCGCACAAGAAAACCACTTCGGATGTTTTCAATTTTCTCTGTGAAATATGAGGCTATTTCATCAGCCGATAAACGGGGTGGGCGGAGTAGGTGGTGAATAGAGCAGGGAGTTGAATACTTTGAAGAGTGTTTAGGGTTATGGGATGGGAGGATATGAGTGAAGAGAAGTAGTTTTGTTTGGCTAAGGACAAAGCACCTCTGATCCGACAAAGGGCACTTTTAAATTCAAGAAAGTCAATATTTTTTTTACTCTTGCGCCAGCGTCGCTATACGGGATTACCTGTTCAAATTTTTAATCTGGTCTGTAAGTCATGGTTGGGTGTTCTTGCGACCAAGGCGATGGGTGGATAAGAGAGTCGTGAGCACTGGAAACCGTTGTATGGTAGTGGACAGTGGCAAGGTTAGGGTCAGAGAAGGAGAGCACAGAGTTACTGTAAGTTGTGGAGAGGGATAGAGAGCGAATGGGGGTCGAGATTACAAAGGTCCCTGCATCTGTGCATTTGGTTGTTAGGGTTTACGGCCGGGACAGTGACCACAAGATTAATTTTGGACATTTTAAGCCAGTTCACATCTAAATTTATACCCTTGGGAAATAAATGTAAAAAAAATAAATCCGCGCCCATGTGGCTGAATTCTGATGTAAAGAGGCAAATGGTAAGGAAGAAAAAGCATTTAAAACCTTTAAGGCAGAGGGAACGGAAAGGGCCTTTAGGGAGTATAAAAACTGTAACAAGGAGTGTAAGAAAGCAATCAAACTAGCTAAAATTAATAATGAAGTTAGGATAGCTGAAGAAAGACTCACTAAGCCTAAACATTTTTTTAAGTAATTAATAGTAAGAAGATGAGGACTGAGAATGTGGCACCATTAATTAATGGGGATAAGTTAGTTACGGAGGATGGCTATAAAGCAAATGTCTTGAATAATTTTTTTTCTTCTGTATACACTATAGAAAGATCCAAGTACAGATATCATAGGTATAGTAGCAATAAAGGTATACAAGATTCAAGTTCACTTTGGTTAACCGAGGATATGGTACAGAAAACTAAATAAGGTTAATATTAGTAAATCTCCTGGACCGGATAAAATACATCCTAGGGTACTTAGGGAGCTAAGTTCAGTTTTATCTAGGCCAGTGTTCTTATTTTTGCTGATTCCCTCATGTCCGGTGGTGTGCCTCTGGATTGGAAAAAGGCTGATGTTATTCCAGTATTCAAAAAGGGTAGGTTCACAGCGGGTAATTACAGGCCGTAAGTTAACTTCAGTGGTGGGGAAGACCTGGAAAGTTTAAAAGGGATCATGTTTAGAGTAGTTTCAAGGACTGACATTATAAGTAGTAACCAGCATGGATTTAGGAGGAATAGATCTTGTCAAACTAACTTGCTTGGCTTTTATGAGGAGAGTAAGTAGAAATTTAGACTCTGGTATAGCAGTAGATGTAGTTTACTTGGATTTTGCAAAGGCTTTTGATACAGTCCCCCATAGGCGACTAATGAATAAGCTAAGGTCTGTTGGTCTGGGGAGTCACATTTGTACATGGATAGAAAATGGTTAAAGATAAGAAGGATGCAGAGAGTAGTTGTTAATGGGGCTTCATCATATGGACTAAAGTGCTAAGTGGGGTGCCACAGGGTTCTGTGTTGGGGCGCTCCTTTCTATTTTACCGCCGCTTCCGCTCCGCTGACCCGCTTGGCTCCGGGCCGACCGCCCGTTATCGCCGCCGCTTCTCTCGTTCTATTGAATTAGTCCGCTTCCTGCTCGGCCAGTTTCCGACCTTCCCCGCTCCGCTTCTCGCGCGCTTCCCGCCGCCCAGCCCGCCCGCTCCGCCCGCCCGCCCGCCCCCGCGCCCCCCGCTTGCCCGCTTCGCCGGCGCTCCCTCAGCTTCCGCCGCTTTATTTAATCTATTTATTAATTGATTGGGAAGGGGTATTGTCAGCAAGGTTTCTGTGTTTGCTGACGACACAAAACTTTGTCAAACATTAAAAAACTTTAGAGGATGGGCAATCGTGGCAAGGGGATTAGAAGAGGATCACATTGGGCTGCTACAGCTCCCCCAATCCCCTTATTAATTTAGTTGCCCTTCTCTGAACCCTTTCCATTTCAAAGATGTCCTTTTTGTACACAGGATTCCAAAATTGCACTGCATATTCCAAATGAGGCCTTACCAATGCTTTGTAAAGAGGGAGAATTACATTTTCCTCCCTTGAATCCATACCTCGCTTTATACAAGACAATACCATGCTGGCTCTGGCTGTTGCCGCCTGGCACTGCTTGCTACCTTTAAGTTTGTTATCCACCAAAACTCCAAGATCCCTTTCCAACAGGGATTCACTTAACACAGAGCCATTTATAGTATAAGTAGCACAAGTATTTTTAAGTCCAAAATGCATCACCTTACATTTATCAACATTGAATTTCATCTGCCACTTAGCAGCCCAATGTGATAATCTATCTAGATCCCCTTGCAACGATTGCACATCCTCTAAAGTTTTTAATGGTTGACAAAGTTTTGTGTCGTCAGCAAACACAGAAACCTTGCTGACAATACCCACTTCCAAATCATTAATAAATAGATTAAATAGAAGCGGCCCCAACACAGAACCCTGTGGCACCCCACTTAGCACTTTAGTCCATAATGATGAAGCCCCATTAACAACTACTCTCTGCATCCTATTCTTTAACCAATTTTCTATCCATGTACAAATGTGACTCCCCAGACCAACAGACCTTAGCTTATTCATTAGTCGCCTATGGGGGACTGTATCAAAAGCCTTTGCAAAATCCAAGTAAACTACATCTACTGCTATACCAGAGTCTAAATTTCTACTTACTTCCTCATAAAAGCCAAGCAAGTTAGTTTGACAAGATCTATTCCTCCTAAATCCATGCTGGTTACTACTTATAATGTCAGTCCTTGAAACATACTCTAGAACATGATCCCTTATTAAACTTTCCAGGATCTTCCCCACCACTGAAGTTAAACTTACAGGCCTGTAATTACCCGGCTGTGAACGACTACCCTTTTTGAATACTGGAATAACATCAGCCTTTTTCCAATCCAGAGGCACACCACCGGACATGAGGGAATCAGCAAAAATAAGAAACAATGGCCTAGATAAAACTGAACTTAGCTCCCTAAGTACCCTAGGATGTATTTTATCCGGTCCAGGAGATTTACTAATATTAACCTTATTTAGTTCTTTCTGTACCATATCCTCGGTTAACCAAAGTGAACTTGAATCTTGTATACCTTTATTGCTACTATACTCTATGATATCTGTACTTGGATCTTCTATAGTGTATACAGAAGAAAAAAAATTATTCAAGACATTTGCTTTATAGCCATCCTCCGTAACTAACTTATCCCCATTAATTAATGGTGCCACATTCTCAGTCCTCATCTTCTTACTATTAATATACTTAAAAAAATGTTTAGGCTTAGTGATGCTTTCTTCAGCTATCCTAACTTCATTATTAATTTTAGCTAGTTTGATTGCTTTCTTACACTCCTTGTTACAGTTTTTATACTCCCTAAAGGCCCTTTCCGTTCCCTCTGCCTTAAAGGTTTTAAATGCCTTTTTCTTCCTTACCATTTGCCTCTTTACATCAGAATTCAGCCACATGGGCGCGGATTTATTTTTTTTACATTTATTTCCCAAGGGTATAAATTTAGATGTGAACTGGCTTAAAATGTCCAAAATTAATCTTGTGTCATCTGTCCCGGCCGTAAACCCTAACAACCAAATGCACAGATGCAGGGACCTTTGTAATCTCGACCCCCATTCGCTCTCTATCCCTCTCCAACAACTTACAGTAACTCTGTGCTCTCCTTCTCTGACCCTAACCTTGCAGCTGTCCACTACCATAACACGGTTTCCAGTGCTCACGACTCTCTTATCCACCCATCGCCTTGGTCGCAAGAACACACAACCATGACTTACAGACCAGATTAAAAAGTTGAACAGGTAATCCCGTATAGCGACGCTGGCGCAAGAGTAAAAAAAATATTGACTTTCTTGAATTTAAAAGTGCCCTTTGTCGGATCAGAGGTGCTTTGTCCTTAGCCAAACAAAACTACTTCTCTTCACTCATATCCTCCCAGTCCCATAACCCTAAACAGCTCTTCAAAGTATTCAACTCCCTGCTCTATTCACCACCTACTCCGCCCACCCCGTTTATCGGCTGATGAAATAGCCTCATATTTCACAGAGAAAATTGAAAACATCCGAAGTGGTTTTCTTGTGCGCCCTAGCTCCTCCCTACAGCTTCCAACCACTACCATTGCACTACCCAACCTCCCTTCATTGCTTACCCTCTCTGTCTCTACCCCTACCACTGCACTGTCTAGCCTCCCTTCATTGGTTAATCCCTTTACTTTCCCCCTAACGAGCTTCAACACTATAACAAAACAGGGACTTTCATCTCTCCTATCCAGGACATGTCTCACCACCTGCCCCCTCGACCCCATTCCCTCTCATCTTATTCCCCCACTCTCCTCTTCCTTCATTTCAGCCCTAACCCCTCTAGTTAACATGTCCCTATCCACTGGTATTTTTCCCTCTATATTTAAACATGCCATTGTATCCCCTAAACCTTTGACCACCTCCAGTCAGGCTTCCGCCCTAACCAGGCCACGGAAACTGCCCTCACTAAAGTGACTCTTTGCTCATTCTTCTTGATTTGTCCTCTGATTTTGATACTGTTGATCACCCTCTACTTCTTCAGATCCTGGCCTCCTTAGGTATCCAGGACACTGCACTTTCTTGGCTATCCTCCTATCTCTCTGGTAGGATCTTTAGTGTTTTCCACTCTGGAATTAGCTCCATTCCTCGCCCCCTCCCTGTGGGGGTCCCGCAAGGCTCGGTACTCGGCCCTCTTCTTTTCTCCATCTACACCTATGGCCTTGGATAACTCATTAGTTCATTTGGGTTCCAGTATCACCTGTATGCGTACGATACCCAAATTTACATTTCTGCCCCAGATCTCCCTACACTGACATCCCAGGTCCCCGAATGTCCCCGAGTGCCAGCTCTGCCTTCATGTCCTCCCGCTTCCTCAAACTAAACATGGACAAGACTGAACTTGCCCTTTTCCCACCCTCATGATCTTTTCCCTTCCTTAGTCTTACTATTCATATTAACAACACACCCATATCCCCATCTCCTCATGTCCGCTGCCTGGGAATAACGCTAGATTCCAATCTTTCCTTCAAACTTAATGTCAATTCGCTTGCCAACTTCTGTCGGCTCCAACTCAAAAACATCTCCCGCATTCGACCCTTACTCTCGAAGGAAGCTACAAAAATCCTAGTCCTTGCCCTAATCATATCCCGGCTAGACTACTGCAACACACTCCTGTGTGGTTTACCAAACAACAGGCTGGCACCGCTTCAATCCATTCTCAACTGCTGCCTGGCTTATTCATTTTTCTTCTCGCTTCTCTAATGCCTCTCCTCTCTGTCAGTCCCTCCACTGGTTGCCCATCACACAATGGATCCAGTTCAAACTGCTTACCTTATCCTATAAAGCACTATCCAACACAGCCCCTTCATATATCTCAGAGGTGATCCAGCGATACCGTCCCAGGTGCAACCTCCGATACCCTCCTCTCATCCACCCTGGTCACCTCTTCCTATGCCCGCATTCTGGACTTTACTCGTGCTGCCCCTCTGCTCTGGAACTCCCTTCCTCTGTCTGTCCATCATTCACCATCCCTTATCACCTTCAAACGTAACCTTAAAACCCATCTCTTTAGGCTAGCATATAACCTGGTCTAAACATTACCCCTCTCACTACCCAATATGATCCAACCCGCCTTTCACGCTCCACTGCCAATCTATTTACAGCCTACTGATTCCCGCAACCTTATGTCTCACCCCCATATCCTCTAGTCTGTAAGCTCCAAAAACCATTGTTCCACATTCCACACCCAGACCCTGCCTGTGCTGGTTGCAGCTGCCGGTATTGTATTACCTGATTTAGCAAGTAAAATAGTATTTTCACTGACACTACTAAATCAAACAAGCAGTACAATACAGGCATATAGCTGCTGGGTCATAGTGCACTGCTGCTCAAAGGCTTACTGTGTCAGTGTGCACAGTGCATGTATGTAAGTATGTATATGTATTTATGTGCATAGTGCATTCTGATGAAGATCAATAAATCTGCTGCATGTTTGTGTGTAAAAGCATGAATCAACATGTATAAGAGCAGGCATGTCTGTAAAGGAGCCCATGTGTATAAATGAATATGTGCGTATAAGAGCATGTGTGTATAAAAGCATTTGCGTGTGTGTATAGGAGCAAGTATCTGAAAATAAGCACAAAGGGGGGGGGAGTATCTGTGCCTGTTACTGTACTGCATGTGTATATTGATGGGGGAGGGGGGTAATCTGTGCCTGTTACTGTCTGTGTGCAGTGCCAACCAATTTCTAGTATGCTGTGCCATGATAAGATTTAAAGCTAATTTGTGTTTGCGGTGTGGTCGGGGGGCCCATCACCAAATTCTGCACCAGGGCCCATAGGTCTGTAGCTACGCCACTGGTTCACATAGCTTTTCTTTAGGTTACTTTGATTTCTAAAACGTACGCAGTGATTAAATATAGATCCCTACATTTATTTTCCTTTTTTTTTTAAGATAAGCATATAGAGAGGCAATCTTTTTG
This sequence comes from Hymenochirus boettgeri, assembly GCA_019447015.1. Taxonomy (NCBI): domain Eukaryota; kingdom Metazoa; phylum Chordata; class Amphibia; order Anura; family Pipidae; genus Hymenochirus; species Hymenochirus boettgeri. The sequence goes on from CM033472.1 coordinate 76,060,208, forward strand.
TTCTAGTGTCTAGAGAAGGCATTTAATCTTTATTCTCTACAATTCAAACTTTAGCCCAGTTGTAACTTTTACTGGCTACACTCAGAATTCAAAGGCTGCTAGATCAAAAATCCACCCACCTTGGAGCATAGCTTGAACACTCCATTTGTCTATAATTCTTTTGAACCTTGTCTTGGGCCATATTCATTTTTTGCAAAGTAAAAAGAATTAGAGAGTCTTTCCATGACTAGCAGCAGGTAGCAGGTTTACTTAGCTGGCGAAAGAACTAAACTGAGCGATAGGTAGATAACAAGGCTTACCACAAAAAAGATTTAATTCCAGGGCAGTTATTTAAAAAGTAAAATTGAAAAATAATCTTTCCATTGCATGCACTTGTACCTGGTAATTATCCATTTAAATGAATATACAAGGCAAATAAATCATGGAGGCAGCCAGTGCTCAAAACAATCTATATTTCAAAGATGATTCGGATTTGACGGTTTTGTGGTTCTGACCTCATTTTCTAATTTTTCAAAAATCAGAACTTATCACCAAAAAATAAATTCTAATATTAGAAAATCCTGAAATAAGATTAAAAAAATACGAAAAACTGTGTTCGAAAATGGAAAATTTAAGTTAAAAATCAGAAAACCTGATTCCATTGGGTTAGAATGAAATGGGTGTATTGGGGGAATTACTTCATCTGAGTGTTATTTATAGGAGTAAGGTAAAATCGTAAATTTCATCAATGAGTTACTTATGTGTTCTATCTAAGGCCTCGTGGTTAGTCACATGTGTGTATGCGTTCTCAGTTTGACCCCAGAGCCGCTATCGCTCTGGGTAAAAGTCCTGTTGGCTATTCAATATCGCATTTGAGATTGTGGGTAAATCCTGAGCTAAAACTAGTGCAAGCGTGATATTAAATCGCGAGCGTCGGATGCGCGGGTGATTTTTGCGTAACCCGCGCATCCGACGCTAATATGGAGTTAAAGTTGTACTTACCGGTAGCGAATCAGTTAGCGCGACTTTACCTCCATATATTTGCCCAGCGAGTCTGGGCAAATCCAAGGCACAAAGCTAGGCTCTGGAGAGACATAGGTAAAAAAAAAATATGGCAATGGTATTTTTAAAGCTGCACCTTCCAAATGAACATAACTTGATTTTACAGTGCGCTTATCCTTTAATAATCTGCACAATGTTGCAATGTAGTTAAGGGCATAACCGGAAGCTTCTACTGGGTTATATGCTTTTCCATTCACCCTGGTTTACAAAAAAAAGCAGGGAACAAAGGTTGATCTAAATGACTGAATGCATACAGTATAGTTATGGTTATATTGTGTCTTGCTGCAAGCCACAATAGCAAACAAGTCTCATCTTTAGCAATTGCAAGTTGTGCCAAGACAGATTAAAGGGCAAGGTTTCCTTTCCAAGAAAAATATTCCTAAAAGGGTTATCATGGACAGTGGTGAGTTTTGCTTCATTATTAATGCTCCACTTTGTTTTAAAATCCAAGGATATTACTAGTTACCAAGTAATCCATATTATCCATATTAAAGTATGAGGAATAGTCCATTTGTGCTATTGGGTGGCCTCTGTCACTGTATATGTTATCAGTTTCACACCTGTAACCAAACAAATATCCAGTGCACTGGCACAAGATCAAGTCAGGCAGCAGGTCAGAGGCAGGGCAGGTGACAAGATTCAAAGTTGGTAAAACATGTATGGTCTAGACAAAGGAGGATGGGTCAAAGAGATACTTGTTGTGACTGTTCCAGTGAAAAACCAATGCATCACAAATCAGATATTTTGAGATACAATAAACCCTTATCTGACATAATGTTGACAGGAATAATTACATTTTAAAAACCTCACAACGGACTGATGAAACTATGGTGCTATTGAACAGTCAGTAAGCCATAATAATATGTAGTTTACTTTTTGTTTTTGAATAACATCCCAATACTAACAAAATTTAGTAACTGATATATTACTGCGTGATACTAACAGTACTCATCTGCAATAATTCAAAATAATAAGGCCAAATTATTCTTAAAGGGCATGTCCACCCCAAAACTATAATCCCCCCAACTACTGGCCCCACCATGTAGTGTAGTTTAATCCTTACCTCACATCCCAGCTCCATCTGGTTTCTCTGTAGTGCCCCAAAGTCCCAAAAACTGCCCACCAGGAGGATAGCAGAGTCCATATAGGACTCTGCCTCCTACCTGGCCTCGGGAGAAGTTTGGCATTCGTACTGCAGCCCTTCTCCCCCTCCCTCCCCCTCCCTCTCCCTCCCTCTCCCGATTCCCTCCCCTAGCGTGAATCCTCATTTCCCCCCCCCTTGCTCCCCCCCCCCCATCATGATAAGATTCCCCCTGGGCTCCCAGCCCCAACCGCTATATTTTTATCTTTAGAAAGCTCCCCAAACTTTACTTACCTCTCCTCTTTCCTCTGCCGAAGTGAGCTGCCGGCAACCGCGTCCGTGATTGGCTGCCGCTCAGCCAATCACAGACGCAGCTGTCGGTCCTGCCCCTCTGCTTGCATTTTCTCGCAAGCAGAGGGCCGGGAGCGCGGCGGAGGAAAGAGGGGATGTAAGTAGAGTTTGGAGGGCTTTCTAAAGATAAAAATATAGCGGTTGGGGCTGGGAGCCCAGGGGGAATCTTATATCAAAAAGTTTATTTTAGGGTGGACATACCCTTTAAATACTAATCACTTACTAAGGACCGTATTTCTAAAGGCACGGTATTGATGTTTCGTGAAACAGTAATTTTAACAATAATAACCGTGATTGTACATATAAGATCTTAGCCAAATATTACTATCATGGTCATACATTTATGATTGTAATTGTACAATTGTCTATACAATACCATTGCGGTAATCTACTAACGCATTGTATTGTACAACCAAACGGTCGTAATAGTACTACCCCGGGCATTAATGTACGGGCGTACTCTGACAATGATATGAGGTTTCGGAACTTTCCAAAACTGTGGGTTAATAAATTTGGCCATAAAGGTGGCACAAATCTGCCGGAAAAGACAACAGTATCAGTATCCAATCTAGAAATGCTTTATTGTAGTTGTTTCCTTTATTAAAAAAAATAAATGAAAGCGAACCCTACATAGCAAATTGCATTGCGCTGGAAGAGATCACATATAGTTTAAAAGACTGTTAAGCTAGATTTAATTTTGGGGTATAGCTTGCTTTAAATAATAATAATTTGGACATGTGTTCCAGCTAAGCTCTATACAGCAGGGTAAGTACAATAGTAAGAGCAAAAAGGCTGAGAGACATAATTATGCAAAACCATGCTGGTTACATTGAGATTAAGGAAGAGAAGATCATAACTTATCTTATATCATTACATAAAAATGCTGGGCTTATAACCGCACATAAAGTCCAATTTAACAATAAGCTTTGATGATAATATGTCTGGAATATATTGATGTGAGGAAACTGACCTTACCCATGAGCTATTAAAAGTCCTCATTCACTTTACTTCTTAGAAGAATCATTTTTACCATGAAGTCTTGTAAATAATCTGAATAAATCCATGGTAGGAGTACAGTGCAAAGGTAGCAATTCCTACACACGAATGAGACTGTAGCTGTTGTGCTAGAAAAAAAACTACATTTGCACCAAATCAAACTGCAAAATATTTCAGTTTCCTACCAGTGGTAAAAGTTTCAATTCAGAAAAGTAACATCAGCCTGTATTAAAGGAAAGGTTTTATAGGTGTACATTATATCATTTCTAGACAACTATACAGGACATTAGGAACCAGTATTTCTTCCACAATGAACTGGAAAGGGTGCTAAAAACTTAACTATAATGTGTGATCTGGCAATTAAATACAAAAAGGTAAAATATTAAAAATGTTTAAAAACATTGAGAGTTAACAGTTTTAGCTCCATCATATGAATTTATACAGCTATACAGTATATAGACTGTAAGGGGTTAAAACAGACATTTGAATACATTTGTGTTTTGCCTCATTAAAAAAATTGACAAAAAAGACATCGGGAATGGAATATGAGTGGGTTTTAAGGAGTCAACATCAATTAATCCTTTAAGGTATTAAGCTTGGTACACAAACGAAAATTTTCTTTTAAAATGACAGACTGAATCTAAAAGATACACAAACATACCTCCCTTTCCTATTTACTCTATAATTTCTTAACAAAGAGTATTCTTCCTAATATACTGCCCTCTCATGTGAATTATTTAGCCATGTTTCTGAAGCTATTAGTTCTAGTTTCCCAGTTTTTCCAGCCAGACTTCTTGCATTTGTTACTGGTATTGATACATAAAGTAGAGTTGATCCAGGGAAAATTCCAATTGCTACTTGGTGTCAGGAAGGAATTTTTTTCCCCTTCATAAATTTGGTGGGGGTTTTTTGCCTTCCTCTGGATCAGCAGTTAGGCAGGAAATGAGAATATTGCTAGATGGGTTGGACTTGATGGGCGTATGTCTTTATTCAACCTCAAATACTATACCATTTGTAAAATGCTACAAAGTTTTGTGCATGTTTGGCTTTTCTGGTCATTCCTTTGTTATGCTTTTCGCAGTAAGGCTTTTCGGGAATTTCCAGCTATGTTTTTTCACAGCAGCATCTCCTAAGCTGTAATTGACTTCTATAAGTGATTTTAGCGATGGATTTAATTTTTATACTGACTGCCCTGTTCCTGGCTTCTCTCATACTCTTTTCTGATTGGTCTGATTATCCTTTTTAACTTCCTACTTCCTTTCTGTCAGTTGCCTGTTATAGCTTTTGGTTTACCTTTGCTATGTGGTTCCTGTGCGCTTCTTTGCTGCCTATCCTGACCTTTGCCTTCTCCTTGACCATGTATTTCTCCTTACCCCTGGTATCACATTTGGCTGACTGATTTCCGTTGGCTTCATTCCTGATTCTGTAATTGTGTAATTTCCAGTTTTTAGACACCTAGCTAGTATTGTGCCCTGTTCTGCCAGTTTTGCTTAGGTCTTCTTGAGTTTCCCTTGCCCCGCCACAGATATCTTGCTCTCTAAGTCTTGGGGACAACCATGACTGGTGAGGCATGTCAAGCATCCTGGCAAATGAGGGCTTGGCTATAGGTAAAGATAGTGGTAGAGATTGGGGTATTTGTGCTCAAAGGATACTTGAGGATTCCAGAGCGTTACACTCTATCAAAAAGTAATTTTTTGTTAGCTGTAGCTGAATCAGAAAAAAACATTAAAATTACTTTCTATAAAAATCGGTAGATTCAGCCCTACTAACTAGTTGTCTTCATGGAAGTACAGGAAATGGCTGCACGTAGCAAGAGCTGGTGAGTCTAATTTATGAAAGTTCCTCAATTGAAATGTTAAAGATTGGTATGCAAAAGATTCAAAATATTTTTATAGGTTTACAGAAAGAAATTGGGGATAATAAGTGGAGTGCCATTAAAAGCTATAGATGAGGTGCAGGTGGATCTAGATAGTCACAGATAGATTGAGTGGCAGATGAGATTCAATGTTGATAATTGTAAGGTGATGCATTTTGGACTTAAAATCCTTGTGCTGCTTATGCTATAAATGTGAATTATAGTATAACTATAAGTGAATGCCTGTTGGAAAGGAGTTTTGGTGGATAACAAACTTAAAGGTAGCAAGCTGATATTAAAATACAAAACTAAAACCGTTCTTTATTTAATACATTATTAGGGACAGAATTAAAAACAGTTTAAAAACAACTGAAACACTCTAGACCTTATCATAAGCACAATATCATAACCATAGTCCATAGTTAGTCAAGTAATATATAGGGTAAATAAAGTGTGTACATACCAGTCTTGTGGTCTGTAGAGTGTTGAGCTCAAGTCGTCCTGGTTAGGTACGTGTTTTTGCCCCAGCTCGGAGCTTCCTCAGCGTGTGATCCCTAGGCCTCTTAGCCCCGTTTTTATGCTGCCTTGTGATCTTCATTGGCGTGGACTGAAGACGTCATCAGTACGCATATCACTGCTAACCAATAGCCAACTGGTTGCATGATAGCGTAAGTTGCATAAATCACGTGACCTAAACTATCGTGAGTATTGGTCTCTTACTTCCTCCATCTAGCGTGAGATCTGTCAGGTATATTTTACCCTTTATTGCTGCGAACAGTCCGGTTAAGTCAATAGTCACAAAGGCCTATGATAAAAAAAATCTCATAGGCCATGTAATTCAAGTTAACAATTATACAACTAGATACAATATATCAGAGCACATTAGATTATTATCAATAAAGCTCCTATAGGTAGTTCCTAATCAATTAGAAAATCCAAAATATTGCAATGTAAACTTAACTTACAGGCCCCTAGGACCTGGGAGATGGTCTGGGGATAACGTGCGTGGGGAACAGCATAAAAACCGAACGTAGCACACACACGACTACTTCTGGGTTCCGTGTGCCGCTTTCGGTAATCTCCAAACGGCCGCGCATTGCCGAACGGCTGACAACTGGCCAGACGTTTGGGGGTAACTGTCAGCCACAATGAGCCTGCCTGGCATCAGCGACCTCAGCGGTGTGTCGAAGACTTGCGTCGGATCAAGACACCATTAACATCGGCCTCGTTGAGGCCTCCGACACCGGAGGTAACCCTGGCAGCCGCAGGGGTACTTCTCAGGGTTGGTGGCCTCAGCGGAGCTGGTGTCACCGGATGGAAGACGCCGCCCAAGGGCTCTTTTAAGAGCCGCTGGGGGTCCTGGTTTGATCTGCGGGACACCCAACAATGGCACATATCAGTGCCGCAAGGGCCCTTACAAGCGCCGGGGAGGGGGGTCCTGGTTTGAGCTGTGGGACCCCTTAAGCCCCAAAGGGCCCTTCCAAGAGTTTGAGGCCTGCCGAACGTTCGAAAATCCTCGTACATTCGAGGATTTTCGAAAATAGTCCCGCGAGTCCAGAAAATGGAACTATTATAAGTAGTAACCAGCATGGATTTAGGAGGAATAGATCTTGTCAAACTAACTTGCTTGGCTTTTATGAGGAAGTAAGTAGAAATTTAGGCTCTGGCATTGCAGTAGATGTAGTTTACTTGGATTTTGCAAAGGCTTTTGATACAGTCCCCCATAGGCGATGTATAAGCTAAGGTCTGTTGGTCTGGGGAGGCACATTTGTACATGGATAGAAAATTGGTTAATGAATAGGACACAGAGAGTAGTTGTTAATGGGGCTTCATCATTATGGACTAAAGTGCTAAGTGGGGTGCCACAGGGTTCTGTGTTAGGGCTGCTTCTATTTAATCTATTTATTAATGGTTTGGAAGTGGGTATTGTCAGCAAGGTTTTTGTGTTTGCTGACAATGCAAAACTTTGTCGATCATTAAAAACTTCAGAGGATGTGCAATCGTTGCAGGGGGATCTAGATAGAGATTGTCACATTGGGCAGATGAGATTCAATGTTGATAAATGTAAGGTGATGCATTTTGGACTTAAAAATCCTTGTGCTACTTATACTATAAATGGCTCTGTGTTAAATGAATCCCTGTTGGAAAAGGATCTTGGAGTTTTGGTGGATAACAAACTTAAAAGAAGCAAGCAGTGCCAGGCGGCAACAGCCAGAGCCAGCATGGTATTGTCTTGTATAAAGAGAGGTATGGATTCAAGGGAGGAAATTGTCTCCCGCTTTACAAAGCATTGGTAAGGCCTCATTTGGAATATGCAGTGCAATTAAGGAATCCTGTGTACAAAAAGGACATCTTTCAAATGGAAAGGGTTGAGAGAAGGGCAACTAAATTAATAAGGGGATTGGGGGAGCTTGAATATGAAGAGAGACTGGAAAAGTTACAATTATGTAAGTTGGAGAAAAGGCGCTTACGTGGGGATATGATTACTGTGTATAAATTCATTAACAGGCTATTCAATAAACTATATGGGGCATTGTTCACCAATAGAGCATGTCAGAGGACATGTGGCCATCCCTTAAGACTTGAAGAAAAAAGGTTTAGGCTTCAAGGTCGGAAAGGGTTTTTCACTGTGAGAATGGTAAAGCTATGGAACTGTCCTCCAGTGGACTTTGTTATGGCAAGTTCACTGCTCAGTTAAAAAAAAAAAGCTGGATGAGTTTCTGCAAACAAGGAATGTTGCAAGTTACTGGTATTGATACATAAAGTAGAGTTGATCCAGGGAAATGTCCGATTGCCACTTGGAGTCAGGAAGGATTTTTTTTCCCCTTCATAAATTTGGTGGTTTTTTTGCCTTCCTCTGGATCAACAGTTAGGCAGGAAATGAGGATATTGCTAGATGGGTTGAACTGGATGGACGTATGTCTTTATTTAACCTCAAATACTATACTAAAATAATAAAAATGTATGCATACATAAGTCATAAAATGGACCTGCTAATACTGTTGTATTGGATCCCTATGTTTTGAGACAGAAGGCCTTTAATAGACTCTCTAGGGGGTTTGACAGATTTTAAGAAACAGAGGCATGGAGGCTATACAAGGTAAGTGCAAGTAAAGTGTAATTATTAATATATCTAAAATTAAAAGTATAAATATAGATGGGAATATAAATATAAATATACACATTTTTCCTTTTCAATGTTATTGAATTTGTATAGGTTACATACCTATATGCACAGACAGAAACCTTACACCAGGGACGGCGCATTAACCGGCTACAACATCCATCATAGGTTAAAGTATATATGTTTTATTTTAAATCACCAACATAGAACTCCACACTAGTCCTACCTAGTGCTTACTACCTTTAGGTTTGTTTTCCACCAACAGGGATTCACTTAACACAGAGCCATTTATAGTATAAGCAGCAGAACGATTTTTAAGTCCAAAATGCATCACCTTACATTTATCAACATTGAATCTCATCTGCCACTTAGCAGCCCAATATGACAATCTGTCTAGATCATTTATTTAATATAAGGTCTTTGAACTTGGCAGTGGAGTTACAAAATTGGAAAAAAGTGGAGTTTTAATTCCAACTTTTCCACGTCTCACTGCTGTTTCAGTAGTCAGAGTCTTTTATATTAACACACTCATAGGTCTTGTGAAGAGAATATTTATTATTTGCTCGGGATTGACACATTTTAACCATCTTGACAACAGGATATAATCTTGAGCAAATAACAGTTTAAAATATTTTCTTTGCAAGATCCGTGTGTTTATATACATACAGTATGCAATACCTGTGTGAATTGTCCTTGCACTTATTTTTGGAATTCTCCTAAAATAAAATATTCCATTCTTTTATGAATTTCTATCAACTTTGTTAATCTGACGACTTTCTAACATTGAAGGTGCGTCAGAGGGAGAGGAAGGAGATCTGGAGGAGGGTTGAAATTGAAAACAACTTACTGTAATATTGCAACCAAAAATAGGCGAATAAATTATGTTTTAAACTTATTTTTACTTAAAGGATCAAGTTGTATGTCAGCTATAGTCACTATGGCACTGGCAAATGAACTCCCAGCCAGCCATGGCACAGAAATATACAGTGTGGATTTACAAACAGAAGTGCAGCTGTACAAACTGCAAATGCAGAGAAAAATCCTTGGAGGGTTTAAGACCCCAAGGTTTGCGTTCACTGACAGCAGTGATTTATGGGGAGGCAGATGGCCCTTGTTTGTTTTGTGCAGCAGGGTTACCGAGAAGTACCTGAGAGAAAAGAAATGGACCCATCATTTTTCGTCTTGATAACATTGTGCACTTTGATTTAGCTGGCGTGAGTCATTACTGTTAGCAAAGGTGATCCTATTGGTCTCCAACCATTCCTGGCATTGAGGTTTTAGAGCCTGATTCCAAGTGTACAAATAAAGAGGGAACTGGCTGGAAATGTGAGAGGTTCCTTAAGCAAATACAGAGATTAAATATACCTTATGTTGCATAATTAAACCCAATGATACAAAACAAGGGTTAATGTCCTGAATCTGTTAGATTGTACTCTTGCAGCACCTGGGTTTCAGTTTATTCATTATCTGCTGGTGTGTGTCTCAAAGGCTAAGAGGAAAAGGTCCTGATGATAGCTAAAGGCTGGTACACACCATGAAATATTTCGGTCTGAACGACCGATAGTTCAGTGAAGAGGACTATGTTTGTGCCAAAATAATTGTATGAGTTCTCAGACCTGACCGACTGTTCGTTCGTCCAAATCGGTCGAACATACAATTGGACAGGTCAGAAAACCACGGGCTCAGTCGGGGCAAACTATCAGCCGCGCCCACTATTGCCACGAACGACAATCCTTCCTCCTGGCCGACCGGTTGGAAGAGCCAAGCGGTCGGTCAGGAGAAAAAGATGCTGTGTGTACCATGCTTTAGAGACAGCGCAAGCTTGTGTAAAGCAACAGGGCTGTCCACATTAGTCTGTTGCGCTGCAATCCGCTTTTGGGTGGCCATGTAATGCAACATCGCACTGGAAACTTGCGTGCATGTGATTAAATGTACATTCCAGTGTGCTGTAGTGTGGGCTCACCTACCAAATATACAAACATAGAAAAGATAATCAATGCACATTCCTAGACCCCATACAATATCATATTATCTGCACACTGGCATACTTTATTAACAAATGGGTTTTAGTATACATTACTGTGATCACATGAATGAACAATATACATACCAGTCCTGGTCAAGGCCAACTGCGATCTTCTCTCCTTATAGCGCACATCCAAACATTAAGAAGAGAAGATAACAATATAACGTGCCTTTGCACTCACAAGATGAATAACTAATACCTTGTATCAGGGAGCTCGCCATAGTTTTATTCAGATTCTAATGATGTTGACCCACAACATCTGAGAAAATTCTATATTGTTTCATGTTGTCATTTTTTTTTTCTTCAACCTTAGTTGGCTCTCCATAGCACAAGGTTATTTGGTTGTGCAGACAGAGGTCAGAGAAATGCTCAGCATAAAACAATAGTGATGTCTGCACTGAATATTAAAATGTCTGTGTTTTACTTTAAAGTCTGGCACCAGTGAACTAGAAAAAAGGCTTGCCTGGGGACTGGATCTGAATCACAGAACTGGCCAACTGATTCTTCTCCCAGGAGCCTGGAGAAATTATTCACAGTGATGAGCACAGGCTCCTGATGCTATGCTGCACATTTGTACTAAAATCAGCTGAACACAGAGCAGAGGAGGGATTTCTCTTGTTTAACAGAGCCTATTGCATTAGGCTTAACACATTTGCTACCATAGAGGTGTCTATTTCATTTGGTTGCTTTCTTGTACCCTTATTAAATGTGTAGATTTTGTAGCTTTACAAAGATTTTTGTTTGCAGAAAGTTTGTATCCATATTAAGGGCTAGGCCCCACTTACGCATTTTTTGCGCAAGCGCGTTTAGCGCTCGCGATTTGGTTATAATGGAAATCGCAGGAACACGAAAATCCACGTGATTTCCTATGCGCGAGCAATTGCGCATCTGTTCGTGTTTTGATAACACATGTGTTCACTATTTCTGGTAAGTTAACGCATGTGTTTCCATAACGGAAAATGAATCGCATGCACAAAACGCACGCTCAAACGAAAACCGCACAAGAATGCGTTGTAGTGGGACCATGCCCTAAAAAGGTATAACAAAGCACTGGGAAGACTTTAGTGCTAGGCCCCAGTGCCGTGATTCGGATTCCAATTTTGCAATCCGATCGCAATTTGCAAACTTTGCACTTTGTGTGCCAATATGAGGCAATGTAGCTGGCCCCAATGGCTGTGTGGGCTCCTGCCCATGATTGAATGGATGTGGTAACCAGTTTTGGTGCAGATTGCCTGTTTTGCAATGACAGACTATTATGGAAATCACAAGTACGCTTTATTGCGCAGAAACACTTTTCAAAAATTACAATGAATGTATTGTGCATTGCAGTGGGCCTAAGATTTAAACAAGTATTACTAAAGGTGGCAATAGACGCAATAACCTGATTGTACCATCCACTGACTGTTCAGAAGGGCAAACGGAATATTTTTTTTACAACTGGACCAATAGGAAAAAGTATTGTACAGTTGTCGGCAATTGGCCATATCATACAATCTGCGGACCGTATTTATTGCTCTTGTTCTTGGCCTAGAACTAAAATGATGTTACACAGCCATGTGAAGAATAAGATGCTACCAAATATTTAAAGATCTGTTAACATTGATATATGACCTTCATTTAACAAATCTGCTACTTAAAGGTAATATTACATATAACATACACCACAGCTCGCCAGGCCTTATACACACTGCCCTACTCTGGAATCCTCACACAATCTAATGCATGGGTCTGTTCCTTCAGTACAGGAGAAACCCAATATCCAATAGAGCTGCCAGGATGGCTAAAATGATCAATGTCAGGATCCTACCTCTAGTCTCTTGCAACATGCATTGCTAATGAGCTACCATTCCCTAAACCATATCACAGTCAAAAATGTCACCTAAATTACCCAGACATTATTATCAATGAAGACCACACAATCATCCTGACTATTACTGACATGTCCAATCCATTTTTCACTTGATTTGGCTAATATTTTGGACCTGGTAAAACAGAAATATCATCATGGATGGTTGGGTAAAATATCTTGCTTGGGTACCTGGTCTAAGTCACCTAAACATGAAAAGTTTGCTTTCTCCAGTTCCAGGAAACTTTGAGCAAAGTGGAGCTCTTACACCACAAGGATGGACATTGGTAAAATAGGCAGGGACCTATAGTGGTTTGTTCCTTTCTTCAGTTATGGTCTGAAAAAAGTAGTAAACCATAAGGCGAGATGAAAATATTGCTCAGGGAACTGGTACCCCTACCCATGAACGTCGATAGACACATAGTTAAAAATGAAACATGCCCACCAACTGGTTATTTTAGACCTGTAAATTTGTATCAGTGGTAAGGCAGAAAACATTTTCCAGCATAAATCAACTTGTTTCTAACTTTGTCGGCAGGTCCTGCTAAGGATACAATTATGGTATTATAACAAGTATTAAATGTTCGTAACATAAGGTGGATGGACCCTTTTAGTAAGAATTTGCTCTATCATGTTATGTGCCTAATATTGTATAATGAATGAACTTAGTTTGTTGGACTGGAATAACATGTGTACAATATTGTGTGCACATGGAATTTTACCTTCTACAATGCTCTGAACAATGTGCAGCAAATGAGCACATACATGTAAAATAAAAGAGAAAAACAATGCTTATAGCATGACAAACCCCATATTAAATTACCCACTACACTTCAGCAATTCATAGGATTAAGCCTGGTATATCTATTAATCTCAAATCACAAGGGAAGTGTAACCAATTTTTACAGCGAATATAATAATGAGGCACAAACATAACCTTAACCATTTCTTTGTCAGACTACAGGCTATAACCTTTTCCCTGCTGTAGCTGTAATTTCTAGGATCCTCAGTTTAAAAAAAAACTGTAAGAAAAGTGGGGGGAATAACAGATGAGCCATCTGCTAAATAATGTAATACAATTAAAAATATTGGTTTATGTTATCCTAAAGAAATTAGACATGAAACGCAAATGTAGTGGTCCATGACTGCTACTGGCAATTATTAACTGAACAGGAAAGATATAGAGACTACAGCACATAAAATCCCATGTTGACGGTTGGCATTGTGACGTAACATTCGCATTCACTGTTTTAACTATTTGACTATTTTTTTGACTATTGACCAGATTTTATTTGCAATTATACATATTCTAAAGATCCAGGAGCAGGGGCGTTATTACCAGGGGAGCAGATAGTGCAGTTGGATGTTAAAGGCTATTAGACATTTGTCATAACAAACGTCTAATAATCTTTCACATCTATTGTGTGTATGAAGTTTATTTAAAAAACAATTAAACTGAAAAGTACTTGGGACAGGAATATAGGACTGGTAATTCCCAATAAAAACTGAATCTGCCAGTCTTCCTCCTGGCTTCAGCACTATACATAAAGTAGAGTTGTTCCAGGGAAATTTCCAATTGCCACTTGGAGTCAGGAAGGAATTTCTTTCCTCTTCATAAATTGGTGGGTTTTTTGCCTTCCTCTGGATAGTTAGGCAGTTAGGCAGGAAATGAGGATATTGCTAGATGGGTTGGACTGGATGGACTATGTCTTTATTCAACCTCAAATACTATACTATCTTTAATACAGGAAAAATACAGGACTAACCTGGCAAATGAAAACTGTACGTGCTGTAGCTCCTCAACAAAATGATATTGTGAGGTGGGAATAATCAATCCTACCTCCCTGACCCTGGAAAATTATTTAAAATCTTCTATTTACCGAGACAGAAAAAAATAAAAATAAAGTTTACATTGAAGGTAGAAGAAAGTTATAAGGTGAGTGAAAAAAGGGTGTATATGCCCTTTAAGATTAATTACAGCTCTGGGTAGGTCATCCTGTTTTTTTTTTTTTTTTAAACCACAACGGGGTATTCAGGGACATTAGTGCTCCTTAAACAAAACACATATCTAAAAAAACTCTTTCTTCTTTTTTTTTTGTGATCCTGAAAATTGCTGTGGGAACTGAGATCCCATAAGAAACGGAGTATCTGGCAAAGATAAAGCCAGTTTTTAGGCTATTTGTGGTTTCTCTGAAAAATGTTTCATTACGCCCCATTGTAAGAAATAAGTGGAATTGAACAATGCTCAGCAGTGCTCTTGAGTGGTTAATACACTGATATACTGTAAATTGCAGCAAATTATATTGTAAGGGGGGTATTTTGTGCTCTATATGCTTTACATTAATAACCCAACAACAAAAATTTGCTTGCACCATTTACTGACACATCCTAGCTGATTCCATGAAAAATGGTTGCCTGTCTCCAAGCATACAGCAAACCAGTATTTAATCTATTAAATATTATAAATAATTTGAGCATGTAGTATAATTTCCTATCCGCATAAACTGTCATACCTACAAGTTTGGTGTGCTGGAATGTGACTTAAACATTATTGTAGCAGGTTTGAGTTGCCTTTATTGTAAGAGTCATAAAAAACACTGTTTGGATCATGACCTAAAGACCGCTAAATTCTGAAACACCATCTGATTATTATTATTGATTTCATTGGAACCTGACCTGCTAAATACTTATTTATATTTAAAAATCCTTGTACATATCTATGATCAAATTAATGGACCATGTCCCTCCACCTCTACCCATTAGAGGTGGAGGGACATCCAGAGCCTGACTGGATTTCCCATTAAACTTTATGGGGCTAGCAACAGGTTCTTAAGGAAGATTTGCTGCTGTACAAATGAAAGGGCATGTGCCATGATCACAGAGTTTTGATCAGAATAGTTTTCATTACCTGGAGAATATAATTATGCTTTAATACAAAAGGGGCGTTAACAGAGAGCCACAGTCATTCCCACTGTGGATTTAATATTGTGCTTCCGGCTATCCGGTGGTGATCCTCAAACTGCGGCTCTCCAGATGTTTGAAAACTACAACTCCCAGCATTCCTCAACTACAGAGGGAAGCATAGGAATGCTGAGAGTTGTAGTTTTCAAACATCTGGAGAGCCGCAGTTTGCCCATCAGGGGAAAGGCATTTAACAGTCCTTAGATTAAGAAAGAAAGTGTCCCTACACGGGACCATTAAAGAGAAACAGGGCTGGCAATTTTTTTTTCTAAACATCAGGATGTAAAGCTAGGAATACACACTAGCCCAAAAGCCCTGATATCGTTTGATCCAATGGTATTGGGGCTTTATCGGCAATGTGTTTAGCTTCTTTACCGAACGAGCATGTGGCCGCCAAACGTTCCTGTCGGCATAACTACCAGGGGAGCAGTTATGTACCGTAGTGCATTTAGATGGTAAAGGTTATTAGACATTCGTCAGAACAAACATCTAATAGTCTTTCACATCTATTAATGCATGGCAAGCTTAAGACTTTACAGAGACCGGAAAAAATTTTTAAAAAATGAAAAGACTACATTGAAGGTAGAAGAAAGTTAGGTAAGTGAATGCCCCCCCCTTATTAAAAAAAAAGAGTATATAGTATGCCGAACCCCCCAAAACCTAATTTCTATTTTGTTAAAATATAATAATTCTGCTCCCAGCCAGAGGAATCTTACTTACAAGATCGTGATCCACCGCCGCTTCCGGTCTCGTTACTCCCTCTCCACTGCAGCTGCTCTGTTCTTTTTATGTTCCCGAGCAGCCGCAGTGGAGGCTTGTCCAGGAATTGCAGTCAGTGATTGGCCGTGATGTCACTGTCACGGCTGAGACGGACTGCCTTATCTGGACGTGCCAGAGAGCCACGGCGGTGGATCGAGTAGCTTGTAAGTATGATTCCTATGGCTGGAAGCAGAATTATTAGATTTTAAAAAAACAGAAACTAAGTTTTGGGGGGTCCACCCCTTATTTTTTAATAAGGGGTGGACATCCCCTTTAATTACAGTTCTGAGTATGTCATCCTGTTTTTTTTAAACCCACAATAGTCCTTTAGTAAAATAGGCTGTCCAGGGACATTTGTGCTCCTTTAAGAAAACCCGTATCTAAAAAAACTTTTTTTTTTTTTAAATTTGTGATCCTGAAAATTGCTGTGGGACCAGTAAAGAGAAACAGGGCTGGCAAAAACAATTCTAAACATCAAGATGGTACACACACTAGTAATAAAGCCCTGTTACTGTCGGATCAGATGGTATCGAGGCTTTATTGGCAATGTGAGTAGCGGCTTTCCCGAACATGTGCGCACCCGCCAAAGGTTGCCGTTGGCTGAGCGGTCGTTAAAGAAAGACCGTAAATTTCCCTCGGCTGCGGTAGTCTCCCTGTAGAGGGAGTCGGCTGTGGTCGAGGGAAACACACAGTCCCAAACGTTCTCCAGCATATACCATTCAGTGTATCTGCTGTGTATAGGTAGAACACCTGGGACTGTGTGTATCCTGATCTTTGAAAAATGATGACAGACAGAATCTTACTGATCCGGTCTATTATTTTTCAAAAATCTGCCATATGTGTACCCAGCTTAAGCGGCACAAACTTACACTGTCGGTAATAATGGAAGGGGAGTGTTTCTATCCTACATTTGTTTGTGATGATTAATAAGGATTTAATGAAATTCTCACCCTCTCAGTCAATCACAGGCGCGGATGCCAGTCCGGCCCCCTGCTTGCAGTTTCATGCAAGCAGAGGGCCGGGACAATGCGGCGGGGGAGAGAGGGAAGGTAAGTAAAGATTGGCGGAGTTTCTGGAAATAATAATAATGCGGCTGGGGGAGTAAGCACCAACAACATATGAATTTTTTTTTTAAAGGGTGGACATGCCCTTCAATAGAAAAGTTATTTTTTTACATCTTTATACTTTTCAGTATCATAGGAATGAAGAGGAGGTCTGAGGTCATCAAACTTTGGATTTAGTTAACATTTAACACAAAGGAACATTAAATAAAGTTAAAGCAGATTACTTTTCTTATTAACAATCTGGATTCAGCTACTCTTTTCTGCAGATCCAAAACTTTCTCAGCACGTCAAATCCCATCCACCACTATCTGCAATTTAATTTTTTAGCGCAAGTGCAAAAAAAACTTTATTTTATTTAAATAAAAGGAACACAGGATCAGGATATATCTGATCTAACAGAATAAGCAAGATAATACACCAAAAGCAGAAATCAGGGAGATATCAGGGAGTGTAGCCCAGCCATTCCAGTTTTTAGACTGTACATGTTGAAAAGAACATTAAGTGGATACACCCACAATTAAGGTGCCCATACTTATCCATGACATTCCTAGAACTGGATTTCCCAATCCACTTTATAGCTGAAACGTCAATTGTTACAGCTATAAAATAAAGTGTAATCTAACCGCAGAATAATTGCAGTTAATAACAACCGGCAACAAGATGTTGAATTGGCTTTAACATCTTTCTAATATATGGCCCGCTTAACTGCTAAGATTAGGACAGGCTAAACTAATTCAGAAGTACAACTGACAGTCTGCAGTGTGAATGAACCCATGCCATTTGTTCCGGTTTAATTCAGTAATCAAGGCATTTTCCTAAAACAAAGGCTTTTTACTTGATAATGGAAAAACTACTAAATTTATTTCTATGTCCAAACAATAAACAGCACAAAGCTTGGGGTCCGTCTGCTGGTGTCCTTATTAGTAACAATGTTAGAAGCAATATATTTACTCTTATGCACATCCATTTTAAGTGTTAGATGCCCAGAATAAGTTCCAAAAAACAGACAGTAATTTTCATATTTCCCTTTATTAAACTGTACGTAATTATTGCGAATCAGATAAAGTCACATTTAAAAAGCAGACCATCCAGTTGCTGATTATACTCATTAGACTGCCCTCTGTGAACTGACAAATCCAATCAAAGCATTGTTCTTTTTTTTTTTAAAACATTTTTAAGTAAAAAAACAAAAAAATAAAATGGAATAGTCAGCTGCCAATCCGTCACATCACAAAGACACACAACTAAAAAAAAAAAACAGCATTTAAATGGTGCAGAAAATAAACAGTTCAAGCTTTCAACTAACAATATAATACAAGAAGCAACAAAAGACAACATCATCGGAACTGATTATTCTAACACTATAAATTCAGTCAGAAGCAGAAGCTCTAAAGTACACTAGTAAGAAGCAGGACAATAAAAATACTGAGCATGGAATACTTTTAATCTCCTCCATTAATATTCATTTCCAGCTGCTTATAATAGCAGCGCCTCATGGCCAAATCATTAGAGTTTTACATCTGGGTTGCAAATGACACTTTGATTGGATGTAATGTTCAAATAGTCCTCCCCACTGTGCCTCCGTCAAGTCTTCTGCAGAGAGAAGTCCTGTCGTGCCACCGGCTCACTGTGCGTGCTGGCTCAACGTGTGGTTCTGAAAAGACGAAGAAAGGAGAAATGCATGAGGGGCGCAATAATAGAAAGCGTGCCCATACCCTCCTACTCACTACCATTTATGAAGAGCTCCACATAAAAGCCTCTCATTTATTACAAAAAAAATGCATAAAAAAGGAAAAGACTCATAAGTAATAACTGCCAATATGACATGGATTTCTTTGTACTGATGCTGACAAGAACACAAAACATTTTTAAGCAGCCTAGTGCTGCCACCAGGATTTCAATCCACACAGAGATGAGAACAGAAATGAGTAGCAATGGGTAGGGGAAAGAAAATCTACCCTAGGGGATTTTTTTTTCTGGCCGCAATGATAGAGAAAAAAAAAATCCTCTATCACCTTCAGGCCATTTGCCGTATTGTATCCTTTGTTCTCTACAACAACTGGAGGGAGAGTTCCTTTGCCAAGAGGAAAGAAATTGGCAGAGATGTGTGTTTACGACCCTAGGAATGCCTGAGCAGCTTCAGCTGAATTCCAAACTGTTCAACAGCAGCACATGTTCAATTTGGTGATAACCTTTTCAGTGCCAGGGGTGTCTCACATTCACTAAATGAAATGCTGGGAATAAAGGAAGTGCCTTCTAGTGAGAGGCCTCTCAGGCCTTGCATTAAATATATATTAATATATATATATATATATATATATATATATATATATATATATATATATTACATCATAATAATACACTTGTTTTTCAAGCTAGCTTGAAACAATTTCATGTTCAAAATCGAATTTTCGTTTTCTTTATTAACCAGGAGTAACAGGTTAGTCTGGATACACACTGAGGGACCATTTGTCCCGAATGAGCACGCCGCCAGGACAAATGTCTGTTGGTCGCGGCAAATTCAGCTGCTGTCCATAGGGAACTGCACAAACTATCGTAATTTTCCAACACATCCGATCATTCGTTCATCTGACCCGGATGGACGATCGAGGTCGGTCACGGCCGGCCGCTCCACACCAGCCGATATTTTCGGTCAACTGACCAAAAGTGCCGTTAATCTGTCGGTCAGCCGAAAATATCGGCTGGTGTGTACCCAGCCTAAAGGCTGCAATACATACAGTACAGTGGATGTTGAACCCTGGCAATCCAGATGTTTGGAAACTTCCAACTCCCAGCATGCCTTGCCTGCAGAATGCAACCCGCAGTGCCAAGGTTCAGCACCACTGATAAAATATGGGACATTAGAATTTTCCCTGAAATTCCTGTTACCACTAATGCACACCTGCACACTATTTTAAGCATTGTGGGACCAGCAGACACCAAAAGATGTTAAATAGAATGTGAATTAAACAGCATAGAAAATGTTACATAACGCCGAGCCACATTTTTATTGCCAGTTTTCCCACAATCACTTGCAAATTTCCTGTATTTTGCCACATTTAAATATACACAGGTAAAAACACATTTAAAAGGCACTGTAAAGTATATAAAAATGTGTGAGAACACACGAAACAAAACAAAATGGATATGCGTTTTCATATGCATTACAGCTTGTTGACAGCGTGAAAGCGGTTTGTAAATATGATTTATTTTGCTATTCCTCATGGTCTCAATCATGTTTTTTTATTTTACATTTCATCCCAATACTCAATGCCACGTCAGGATAAAATCTTCATTCAAGTAAAATAAAATGTTACGGTTTCTTCATAGGTTTTATATATTCAGTAGAGATCGGGACATACAGTATTTTTCTGTAAATTCTTTTGTATTTAATTTTTTCTTCTTCTAACTTCACACAACATTGGGAGAGATGTAATATTGTAGGCTAACTGACGAAAATGAGTTAAATGCACACTTCCCAATGTAATATCTGGTAAGTGTGGGTTTAACTAATACCTTCCGGAATTGTTAAGTGCATTGCAGGAACCCAGAAGGAAGAGGCACATGGAAGGTAAGTGTTACATCTCCCTGATCTTGCAAATGACTGCAGAAATAACCAGTCCAATCATATACAATAATGTGAATCTTACAACTGCCCCAGAGGAAAAGAGCAGAAATAATTGATCTTCTATGAACACATTTAAAGAGATAACCTTATCTGTGGGACCAACATCTACTTCTGAGATCAATTCAAATTACACCGATTAATAGGTCTGAAAGTCACTTTAAATAATTTGCTAATGTATTGATTTGCTTAAAACATACTGAACACCATTGATTCTAAAATTGTTACAATGTGCATGCTTGCTGTGTAAATGCAGGTCATTTGCAAATTTAAGAGGGATGGGTATAAAATTTGGCAGAGGTCCCTAATTCACAGGCTACCTTACAAAGTAACTGAGAAGCAACACTTCAGCTTGTTGCCTTAATACTACAAGAAGCATTTACTTTTAAATAAGTGCTAAAAAAAATTATATATATAAAGCACAAACTAGTTTTATTTGCTTAACAGAACAATGCAAATAAATTCATTTCTTAAAACTAACAGCTGTTCACTTTGTACACCTCACTATCATACTGTCCCTTATACAATGCTAATAGCTGAAAATAACAAAGCTGAACACCAGGGGGCAGACTGGATTCGTATTCTAAATGTAAAGCCACAACATGATCGTTACAATAAGATATAAAAACTTTTAAGTAAAAAATGTTTAGCTTTCAGAGTGCAATTTAAACTAAATAATAATAATGTGTGAAACTTTGGACTCTAAATACTTTACCTGCTTCTCACAGTGTTGCTTGTTGAAAAGTTAATCTTGCCTCTCAGGTGAAATATTAATATTGAAAAAGAAAAGAGTAACAGATGCTCATCATATATGAGCTGGGCTAAACTGCTGTGTGGCCTATAATAATGACAAATGTCTGCATAGACCTGACTGTAATTTCTGTATAAAAGTACACGATAAGAGATGGACACTGTACACTAAACATTATTAACTTGTTTACTTTATTGGTGGTATTGATTAAAAAAACTAAACTACTTATGGAGGGGGGTGGCACTTTTTACTCCTCTCTTCAATGATTGTAAAGGTGTGTAGTTAATTGGCTAAAGGTCATGTCCACACCAAAGTTAAGTTAACCTTATTAACTCATAAAACCTAGACTTCGCTAGGTTGAAAATGCTCTGAGAAGGCTTCTAAGTATACTTACCAACACTCGTTCCCTTGCCTGTCTTCTGCTGCTTTGTGACTTTTCCATGCACAGCAGCAGCAGAAGGGGCAGGACCGGCAGCAGGGTCAGTTATGTCTTCCACCATTTAATGTTTGGTTTGGTGCCCCCCCCCCCCTTAAGAGCAAAGTGTTAAGTTGCCCAATGCCTAAAACTCATATGGTAAATCAAGCCCTGCCCCCTCATCACAGTAGCAAGTTGTATAGCATGTGCAACGGGTAAATATTTCTTAATTTTATGTATCAGTATGTCAGCTCCCATGCATAATAGTATAAATATAAAGATAAATATGGAGATTATTGGCACAAATTGAATTTGCCATTAATTTTTTGAGCAGCCCCAGGTGGAGAATGTGCCATGTTGCCCATCACTGTGCTAGTTAGAACTGCACTGGCCATCTTGGCACTCTACCAAAATTGCCAGTAGCCCTTTGAATAAGCATGAAATGATATAGAAGGTGGCATTTTCACATTTTTCTATGAGTATGCAAACAATAGTACCTGTCTAATTACTTCAGAAAAGACAATATTACAAAAAAAATCTAATATTGATGGATACAAATGGGTCAAGCAAATCTTTTGGTTATCACATTAATTGCATTTTCAGGTTTTAAAGAACATTTTTAAAAAAATCGAGGGCACTTGTACCTTGCACATCCAGCAAAGCCTTTTCATACTAGACAAATCTATACTCATTTAGCTAGTGTCATTTAAAAGATAATGCACAATCATCAAGAGATGGGGGGACACAAAGTCTGCAACTAAAGAACAGCATTTTAAATCTGTGTTGCCACTGCATTGATTGCAACAGGCAGGTCAATAATGGAATGGTATGTGGCTCTAAATCTGATAATGAAGCTCTCAATGGGAACTCTCCTCTCTTCAACAATACAGATCCAAAGCACGCTCAGCTAAACACGTCTGGAATTCATTTATATTATTTGAACAACAGGGCTTCTACATACAAAGTAAGAAATGAAAACACGCGTGCATACATTTTAAATACTACCTGGAAAACAATGTTTGGTGCGGTTGTAAAGAAACACTAAAGCCTAGTATAGCGATAAAATCGGTTCACAAGGTGTAAACTAACAAATCCTAGACATTAATGCCAATTTCAAGAAATGGAAGCAACATTTCACTTAGAATGTGAGCGCGCATAGCAGGGAATCCCCCAGAGGGCCCACATTAACTAATCAAAAAACAGAAAATTATTAAAATTTATATACACAGGTAAGTTAGAGAAACAGAAATTAACATAATGAGCCTTAAAGAGCGAGACAGATGTGAGAAAAAGTGAGATGTAATGTTCAATAGGACACCTAATGCCTCCTACTGGTCCCTGGTCTAATATTTTCTGATGGGCCCTAAAGCTGGTAACAAGCATTTATGTGTGTGGCTGTGTGAAAGATAGTTTTGACGCTGATGAATGTTCACCGCTAGAGTGGTGAACGATCGCTACATTCTGAATCGCAGTAGGCCCCTTGTATTAAAGTATAGGGAGACGCCCGCGGTCGTAGGAAGTGTGGCATTCACAAACAATTTATATAGGGTGAATGTTCAGGACTGTGTGCAGCCACCTCTTTGAAAGGTGACAGACAGAATCTGTAAGATACGGTCTGTCATCTTTCAAACATTTGTACAGTGTGTACCCAGTCAACCACTCTACATTTAGGTGCTCTTCAAGAAGCATGATGTCTAACAATGTCCTTCTTAACAACCAATTCCCATATTTACCTATATGCATTATATATGTGTAAATATTAAAATAGATAGTTTTATTAAAACTGCCCCGTACAGTATTTTTACTGGGTTACACCTTAATCTACAAAAATGACTTACAGTTTATTACATCTTTAAAAAAAAAAAATAAGGGCATCTGTCAGGACTGGATATTTGGACAAACATCTGATTCCAGATTATTTTGTGCAGTATGCTATCCAGTTTCTGGCTAGGCGGGTTTACAGTGTTGTGGTTTTAATGGTTTATTTAACAACAGAAACTCAGAAAGTAGATAAAATTCTATACAATATATTTATACAATGTTTCTTTTCAAAAAGAGTTTTCTGCCTATAACAGATAGATGTGCTAATTTTTAGAGCCATTTGACCGTCATCCAAGAGTCTAAGACTAACAGATGGCCTGTCTTAAAGCTTCATATGTTCACTAGTTTGCACTTCTGACAAACAGTAAATGTACTCAAGAGTGTGCCATAAACAGTGCTCAATGAATATGCTGGTGCTATTCAATTAATCCACTTCATTAAAACTGATCGGCAATGTTTCATATAAAGCAGGTGTGCTCCAAGTCGCTTTTTCATTTCAGGTCAGCACTGAATTGTTGGAGGGTTTTTTCTGCACCTTACATTTTCTATGAAATGATATGGAATAATGTGCTCGGTACAATCCAATTCTCCAACACAAGCTGTTGGTTTTCAGAATAGTAGCGCCATTCCTGACTGATAACCTGTGACAAATGGCTTTTTAAATATCCCTGTTACGTATTTTTAATTACAGCATTCAAACAGCACTGATCTCATTTGGTGAATCTGTCTGTTCAAAATGTAAATGCGTAGACAAAGCAAAAGAAACATTACGCAGAGTAAACTGTGGTTGACTTCTTTTAGTATACAGAGCAAATGGGTTACTATACAATAGTTAGCAAGGATTATCAAATTAAAGATTAGTGGAATAACAGGGCAATGATTTTCCACACCCATTAGACAGGTTAAGGTACATTTGCCATTCTCAAATTTTCATCAAATATCCTATCAAATAATATATAAAGGGTTAAAATACACTACAGGCCACATTATTGTGTATTAACATTAAGCAGGGAAATTTACAGGTGGACGCAGTACTCGTTTTTAGGGTTAAAGTCACGGTAACCGATGCAATATTGGTTAGCCCAAATTTAAATCCTAGGTTGCAGCGGCTGCACGAGAATCAGAAGAGACACTTGCACAACCACCGCAAACCAGTTTAGCAGAGGCTGTGCTAGCATTAAATACTTACACAAGGGTAAAATTCACCCAGAGCAATGCAGTAAATCTCTTCTGGGCCTATGGTTCTCCTCCATTGTTATGCTTAGCGGAGGGTTTTTTGCTCCCTTTGGCCAACCTCTCCCTAAGCTATCTAGCAGCCTTGTTTATTGTATGCCTAAGTCCTACCCCATAGGGCCTGCCCTGATGAGATCGAACAAGATTGAAACGTGTCATGTTTGCAGGTCAGATGACTGGCTCTATACAGTAGGCTATACTGCATGTTATCAAGCCAGTGGTTCTGGACACATGTATTAGCCAAGGGACATAAAGGAGAATTTTGCATATCTACTATCTAACTAGAGATTAGATATAATTGAAAACCAAGGTCAAATTTATCTAATATTTAACTAGTGTATGGGCAGCAATAGCGTCTGATAAAACAGTCTGCATACAATCTGTAATATAGCTGTAAAGAGATTGTATACAGACTGTACAATCATATTAAAAGGTGTGTAGCTCAGTTTAGTTCAGAATGAAAGTACAGCTAAACAATGTAATTTTCAGTATCAAGTCACCCTGGCAACAGTATAAAAGATCTGCTCTTGTTTTATTAACTCTCAAAACAATTACACAGCCAAGTCAACGTGCGTAGGAAGTCAGATCAGGTACAAGATTCACTTTTTTTTCTGAAAAAGTAAACTTGGATAGATTTATGTTTTGAAACTGCACCGCAGAAGTGTTTGGGTTTTTCTTCCTATAAGCAGCAATGGTATGGTATTTCGTCTTAATATAAATGGCAGCATGAAAATAACCCCCCCTTCCTTTACAATAAACCAACACCATCAACTTTGCCTCTGTGAATTAGAGAAATTATAATATTTGAGATGTGTTACCCATAAACAACTTGGATGTACCGGTTTATTATAGGGAATAGTGAAATAATAGTGGATGCAGTTATGAAAAAAAAACATCTGTAAATTGACACCAACGCACTATACATCCCCAAGTGTCAATTGCATTTCCAAATGGTCTTAAACCGAATGTGCATCTAGTGCACAACTAGAGATAGAATACAATTTGTTTTGGAAATTACTTTCATCGTATTGACTGTTAGGGAAACTAAAATACGTAAAACCATTTATACTGTTCTACATGATCAAAGTGACAGGTCTGGATTGCCGTGTAAGACATTTTTTAAATAAAATCTACTGTTATAATCTAGTCTACCTATACTAACAGATTAATAAAGATGTTGCTGTTGGTCTACGGTACTTATAATGACATAAATCAGCAATGAAAACCTTCCTTTAACTTCTACTAGAAAAGGGGTAAACAGACATAAATCTTCAGTAAATAACCCCTGCTGTGATCAAAAAAGCATAAAAGGAAAAGTGAAACAGTCTGTCAGAATGATTAGTCCCTGGTACCCTCATCTGCTTTATCGCATTCCTCCTGCTTCCAAATCCTTTGCCAACATGATGCACCCTCTGGCTCTGGAATGTCTGCTAGTCATACAGTCATTCCAAAGGACAGATGTTAGGAATTCTAATGTTTTACATCTCTTATAGCACATTATTTTGCTTTTCTTTGAAATGTACGAAATTCATTTTGTTTGATTTACGGATACTCCAGCCAGTAATACAGTTCATCATGACGCAATGCAAGTGCTGCTATGTCACTTTAATTTAAATGCAAATGAAAAATCTTGATAAAAAATGCAAAGGCGTGATAAACAGCTTAATTATCTATTATTAGCTTAATAACCCACCCCTCCCACAGATCCTAATGGATTCCTTTATAATTAGCGGGCTACTACGTAACAGGCCGATTATAACAACCCAGAAGAAACACTAGTGGCTCCCCAGTAATCGTATGGTCTTGGTGTGGTGCTTCCTGTTGCGCTGTGCTATAATCTGCACAAATGGGTAGGATGGAGGAGGTAACACCTGAAACCAGGCCAGGACTGCATTACAGAGGAAAGAGGGAGCGAGATTTCCTGTCTGCAAAAAAATGATCACCAGTCCAGGCTATGGATAGAGTGGAGCAGTGAATGTTGTAGTAATATAGTAATGGAGGTTAAATAAGGACATTCATCCATCTAGTCCAACCTCCTTTATAGCATACTGATTAACCCTAACTAACTGTTGATCCAGAGGAAGGCAAAAAAAAAAAATGCTGACTCCAAATGGCAACCAGCAAGGATACCTGGACCAATCAGAACTATATGTATCAATCATTTTCAATATTTTTTAGTTTTAGAAACGGACACTAAAAACCCACCCAACATGCCATTTACAGTGATGTGAAAAACTATTTGCCCCCTTCCTGATTTCTGATTCTTTTGCATGTTTGTCACACTTAAATGTTTCTGCTCATCAAAAACCGTTAACTATTAGTCAAAGATAACAATTGAACACAAAATGCAGTTTTAAATGATGGTTTTTATTATTTAGTGAGAAAAAAAAACTCCAAATCTACATGGCCCTGTGTGAAAAAGAAATTGCCCCCTGAATAACTGGTTGGGCCCCCCCTTAGCAGCAATAACTGCGATAACTTGCAACAAGTCTTTTACAGCGCTCTGGAGGAATTTTGGCCCACTCATCTTTGCAGAATTGTTGTAATTCAGCTATATTTGAGGGTTTTCTAGCATGAACCGCCTTTTTAAGGTCATGCCACAACATCTCAATAGGATTCAGGTCAGGACTTTGACTAGGCCACTCCAAAGTCTTCATTTTGTTTTTCTTCAGCCATTCAGGTGGGATTTACTGGTGTGTTTTGGGTCATTGTCCTGCTGCAGCACCCAATAAGATCGCTTCAGCTTGAGTTGACAAACAGATGGCCGGACATTTTCCTTTTTTGGTAGACAGTAGAATTCATGGTTCCATCTATCACAGCAAGCCTTCCAGGTCCTGAAGCAGCAAAACAACCCCAGACCATCACACTACCACCACCATATTTTACTGTTGGTATGATGTTCTTTTGCTGAAATGCTGTGTTACTTCTACGCCAGATGCAACGGGACACACACCTTCCAAAAAGTTCAACTTTTGTCTCGTCGGTCCACAAGGTATTTTTCCAAAAGTCTTGGCAATCATTGAGATGTTTTTTAGTAAATTTGAGACGAGCCTTAATGTTCTTTTTAAAAGTGGTTTGCGCCTTGGATATCTGCCATGCAGGCCGTTTTTGTCCAGTCTCTTTCTTATGGTGGAGTCATGAACACTGACCTTAATTGAGGCAAGTGATGCCTGCAGTTCTTTAGATGTTGTCCTGGGGTCTTTTGTGGCCTCTCGGATGAGTTTTCTCTACGCTCTTGGGGTAAATTTGGTCGGCCGGCCACTCCTGGGAAGGTTCATCACTGTTCCATGTTTTTGCCATTTGTGGATAATGGCTCTCACTGTGGTTCGCTGGAGTCCCAAAGCTTTAGAAATGGCTTTATAACCTTTACCAGATGATAGATCTCAATTAAGTTATTTTTTAACAAGGGGGGCAATCACTTTTTCACACAGGGCCATGTAGATTTGGAGGTTTTTTTTCACTAAATAATAAAAACCATCATTTAAAACTGCATTTTGTGTTCAATTATGTTATCTTTGACTAATAGTTATCGGTTTTTGATGAGCAGAAACATTTAAGTGTGACAAACATGCAAAAGAATAAGAAATCAGGAAGGGGCAAATACTTTTTCACATCACTGTATGTTCACTATTTTTCTGATTGTATGCTCATAAACTCTAAGGTGCACTATGCTAATGGAGGCCTGAAGAGTCTGAAATGTAGCCCTTTGAGTTTTTGCAATTTCTTTCAGCATTGCATGGTTCTTGTGGTGACTTTTTTCTGATGCTCAATGCTGGGAAGGTTACATTTAAAGGGCATGTCCACCCCAAAACTAAAATTTAACCCGCTACTGGCCCCACTGTGTAGTGTTAAAAAATTCTTACGTTACTCTTCTGCTCCTTATAGTTCTCCTGCAGTGCTTGCTAAGTTCCAAATAGTGAAGAGTAGAAGCTGTTTGGGTGTCATTTTTGTCCACAGGGAAGACAATGGCATGTGCAGGGGAGCCCTTTCTCTCCCCCCTCCTTCCCACCGGATCCGTTCTGGCTGCTTCTATTCCTAACGTTAAAAGACATTTTCTGTAGTGTAGCCTACCCCAGCCCAACTGCCAATGTAATTTTGTAAAACAAGCCCCAGATAGATACTTACATTCCTTCGTTCCCTCAGCTGTCTCTGTAGCCAGCAGCCTCATCTGTAATTGGCTGCCGGTAAGCCAATCACAGATGCGGCTGTCAGTTCCGCCCCTCTCTGCTACTTCCGGCAAGCAGAGACCCGGGAGCAGACAGCCGATGGAACAAAGGCATGTAAGTATCATTCTGAGGCTTGTTTTACCACATTAAATCGTCAGTTAGCGGTGGGATTGGGTGCCCTACACAATGAAAAATGTTTTAGAGGTGGACATACCCTTCAATTGTTGGTAAAATCTACTGTGTATTGTTTAACACCTTACATTAGATTTAAATAGTTAAAGAACCTGGTAAAGACCGGATTTTTTTATTGATTTAAAACCTTAGAACTGAAAAGTACTGAGAGTACATTAACCTATGTAAAACCATGCAGGGCGGAATACCAAGAGCCTCTATTGTTTTTCAGTAATATTGTTCTAGTGATGTGATAAAGCAATTGTGACTCTCGGTGCATAGCGATCTAGACTTTTACAACAGGGCCTCTAAAGCTAGGTACACACTTACAATTTCTGAAAGATGACAGACAGGATCTGCAAGATCCTGTCTGCCATCTTTCAAAGATCTGCATACACACAGTCCCGAGCGTTCTCCTATGTGAGAACGCTCGGGACTGTGTGTTTCCATCGGCCGCGCTAGACTCCTCTATAGGGAGTCTAGCGCGGCCGATGGAAATTTTCGGCCTTCCCGAACACGTTCGCCGACCCGATCGTTTGGCGGCCGCGCGCTGTTCGGGAAACAACGTACACACGTAACGATTAAGCCCCGATACCGTCGGATCCGACGGTATCGGGCTTAATCGTTAATGTGTACCCAGCTTAATACACAAGATATTTTGAATGAATTTACTAACTTTAAATTCAAGTCCCTGATGGATACCAGTACTGCAGATGTGTTAATCTTACCACATATCTATATTGCACATATGCAAGTATGTAACAAACAATAATACAAAACTGGCGGTAATTTGCCCACATATATTATTAGCAATTTATCCTTTTGTGTGTGTGTGTGTGTGTGTGCACTGACCATCCTTTCCAAACAAAAAACTTAAACCTTAAATTAGACTTATAGTACATTAAATGTAGATATCCTAGCAAGAACATTTGGCTAATAGTTACAAGTAAGCAAAAATATTTGCTTTTGCACTGGGAAATGTCTCCTTCCTCTGAGTTTGGAATATAAATATCTCAAGAGGTATTAAAACAGATATAACCATAGACTGTAAACACACTACGATTCACAACATGCGCACCCAACAAAACAAAGGAGTAACAAAGTTCTTTGCCTATGGGGATGCGTTATGGGAATATAGAAGCCATCTCTTCCATTCCAATTGAAGAAGTGTGTAAATATTCAATGAAAACTCAGATTCTAAACAGTCTCAAAGTATATAATATTTATATTAAAAGTAAATGTTAACATTTTAAGTGATGCTACTTCTATAAATTACTCAATGACAGCATGATTCCTAGCTGTAATGCAAGAATGTGTGACATAATACAGAATACTAATACAATACTAATATTAAAGGAAATTAAAAAAACAAACACTGTACCAGCATTTAGAAATATCCTGCGAGGTTGGAAAGAATACTGCTAGTTTCCATTCTTGTCCAGGTGTGGAGTTTAATGGTAAGCAATAAGCAAGTCCACAGACACACACCTTGCTGGGAAAACTTGGCAATTTATTTGTGACTTACCAAAATAATGTTGCGTTGCTGAACGACACATACATCACTAAAACTCATTAGGAAGGTGTGCATCTGTAGATTTCCTTGTTGCTTACCATTATTATTTCCATGCTGTGGAGCAGGGGCCTATATGGCAGAACCCTTGTAGACTAGAAACAGAAGTGTATAGTGGACCAAAAGTTTAAGTAGGACCACTCTGTATCTGGACAAGAATTGGTGGTAGGAGTAATCTTTCTTTTTTATTTACTAGGACATTTATAAATATAGATACAAAGATTTAAAGGAAATCAACGTATGAAGGTGCTTTTCTTCATTTGAAATTGTACTATAAAATTTTTAATACTAAATTTTATGATTTTCTAATCAAATTTCTTTTGGCTTTTTTTATTAAGTCAGTTTGCTAGATTTATTTTAGGGAACTTAGCTTTTTTACTTCTTTAATGTCTTAAAGAACCACTAAACTGTTATTTATAAAATTGTTGTATTAAACACTTTTAAGGACAACCACACTGTAAAAATGAAAATTATCTTAAAAGTCATGTCCAACCCCACAACTATAATTAAAACTATTACTGACCCCATTCTGTAGTTTAAAATAAACCTTACCATACATCTCTGCTCCTTATGGTTCCCAAGATAAGCCTTTTTAAAGTTCAGAAAACTGAAGAGTCCAAGCTGTCTGTTTCTACTTTTGTTTTCTGTTTCAGAGCCTTCTCTCATGACGTCAGCCGCATCTGTGATTGGCTGCCTCTCAGCTAATCACAGATGCGGATGAGGTCCGGCCTCCTGCTTGCAAGCAGGGTCCGGACCTCATCCGCATCTGTTATTGGCTGAGAGGGTCGCATCGGGAGAGAAGGAGTAAGTAGAATGTGGGGATTTTTTTTACAGAATTATTGTGGCGGTTGGGGGTGGGTAGGGGTTACCTACCTTGCCCCCCAAAGTTAGTTTTGGGGGTAGACATGCCCTTTAAGCAATTACCAATCAAACCTTCTGTACCAGGTACTTTTAATTTTTACTTTTTTGAACAAAACACCTTTAATGCACTATAGTTCTCTCCTTGTTTGCGGCAATCAAATTTGCCATCTAAATGCACCCAACAGTTCCCCTGATCTCCGCAATATGCACACTTGTGCATATGGTATAGGGGGACGTGGATGGTGGAAGCAGCAGTAGAAGTGGTCAGCACTAAAATCACAGCTAAATTTGAAGTGTTTACAGATTTTTAAGAAACAGCGGGAATAAAAGAATTAATTACAACAATGTTATGAATAACAGTTCATTTGCCCTTTACAGAAAAAAATTAATCAAAATGTGCATCTTTTTATGCGAATAAAATGTAACAGGCTTTCTCAAATGTTAAAGCCTAATTCTTTTTTATTGCCGACAACTAACTCAGTAAAAGAGATACATAATTGATGCAGCCAGGGAAAAGCACAGATATTGCTGCTATTCTTTCTAAGAGACACTTATTCAGGTACCCAGAATAATCTATTTTATTTCCTTGGTTACCATACCATTGCACCATACCATGTTTCTCAATGTTTTTTTGTGTGGCTGACGACATTCAGTTTGCCAAAAGTGCCAGAGATTTGCAGAAAGATAAGTTTCGAAGGCAAACCTAATTTGCTGTGATGAATTGTATGCATGCTTCAGTGATCAAAACTGCAGCTGAGGCCTATTATATTTAATGATCTAGACATGTCTAGTAAAAACACTCAGGACTTTTAGCTACAGAGCATTGTGTTAGCTACAGAGCATCGCTACTGTAGAAATGAAATTATGAAAAGATTGCTGAAGTGCAAAACATTCTTAAAAGACATATCTGTACACTATGAAACATTTGTCATAGAGGCGTTAATGTATTGCAACAGGAACCTTGTCTCATTGGTTACTTAAATGTTATTCTCTTGAATATGATTTTTATTAACACTGTTCACAAGCAAGCACCAAAAGTCTGATCAGATCGTGCAGTAATATGAAAGTAATTTCACACATATTTCATGCACAAACAGCAGTGAATTACTAGGCCAAGAAAAAATGTAGTTGAGCCAAATAAACTCATGGATGAGAATTCAGAGAAAGACGTAACTATTATTATAATGTTAAGAACCCTGACTCAGATTTCAACTTGTAAAATATAATTTCATCATATGTAGGGTTTTGAATCTGTAGTCACATTCAAACTTCAACATAATGCAGTAAAAATTAGAGCTAAACCTCAGTGATATCTGAACTGCATTGCTTAGTGTAGCAGTTATGAAATTGCGTTGTGTGTAATTAAGATTGCTAATTGGGTAAAACAGTTGGCCATTAAGACTATAATCAGGATACTGCTTTATAGTATTTACCAAGATGAATAGAGAAGCAGTGACAGGACTGCACTGTCTGAAATCCAAATCTATCTTCAATCAGGAGGAAAACAACACACAAATATACTATGATACAAACATATCTAGAACTAAATATTTCTCTATTGCCACTTAAGAGGCAGGAAGGAATTTTTCCCCCTTCATAGTATAGTA
Source organism: Hymenochirus boettgeri (assembly GCA_019447015.1). Taxonomy (NCBI): domain Eukaryota; kingdom Metazoa; phylum Chordata; class Amphibia; order Anura; family Pipidae; genus Hymenochirus; species Hymenochirus boettgeri. Next base: position 76,093,532 of record CM033472.1, read on the forward strand.
TTTGAGGTTGAATAAAGACATTCGTCCATCCAGTTCAACCCACTCAGCAATACCCACACTTCCTGCTTAACTGTTGATCCAAAGGAAGGCATAAAAAAACCACCAGAATTATGAATAGGAAGAAAATTCCTTCTTGAATCAAAGTGGCAATCGGAAATATCCCTGGATCAACTCTTTATGTATCAATACCAGTAACTTGCAACATTCCTTGTTTGCAGAAACTCATCCAGCTTTTTTTTGAAACTGACCAATGAACCTGCCATCACAACTTCCAATGGAACACATTTCCATAGTTTTACCGTTCTCATAGTAAAAAACCCTTTCCGAACTTGACTAAACTTCTTTTCTTCAAGTCTTAAGGGATGGCCGCGTGTCCTCTGACGTATTCTTTTGGTGAGCAATGCCCTAGATAGTTCATAATTCTGTTTTTTTTTGTTGTTGTTTTCTTGCCTTCCTCTGCATCAACAGTTAGGCAGAAAATGTGGGTATTGCTGAGTAGGTTAGACATATGTCTTTATTCAACCTCAAATACTATACTTCAGTTAGGTCAACAGTAAAGGAACTTTGCATTAAAGACCAGAATTTTTTTGAAGAACTAAAAAGATTTCAAGCTCACAAAGTTAATTTAAATAAAGAGGATTAAGGCTAATTTTGTACAGTAGCCTTAAGAAGTTTTAGTAGAAATGTTACATATTGTAATTTGTCAAAAGTGACTGTTTGGTTTAAGGTTGAGAGTTGTAGTTCCCTCACTGGTATTGGTTCACACAGACATCAGTGAGTGGGTGGTGACAGTATTTTATATGCCTGGTAAGTGGTATATGTAAGTGACAGCAGCCCTCAACCTGGTGAGCAGGGAAAGCTCTGTTAGGAAGAGAGTTTTAGTTCAATCACAATGAGCCTTTAGACTGCTGTTCTTTATCAGTCAACAGTTTGGGATGCCCCATCCTGCAAACAATGCTAAAGCCACTGTTCACATGTCACACTCAATATCACCAGCCATGCAAGACCCTCTCCACTAGAAAAAATAATAATTTTGTAATGGATAATTCATCTATGTAACACACTCTTCAATGCAGACACTCTCACACAAGCACTGTCTTACACACACACACACTCTCTCTCTCTCTCTCACTTTGGACTTAAGTGTGTGACAGTTTGAAAATAAGGATTGTTTGTGCTGTGTTAAGGACTGTGTGTGCAGTAAGCAGATTAATCGTTCTTTCTTCCAGTTAAAGGGGTGCACTGACTGGGCTTCTATATTCTAGTATTGCACCTGTTGTAATCGCAAACAAGTTGTGAAGGGGTTAATAAGTGTTTAGTTTTTTCCCCTCTCTTCCTGGCTCTTGCACTAATTGGTGTGGGGGTTGGGGCCTCACTGTGCTGGTGTTGTGTATTAGAAGGGACAATTTTGTCAGTACCAGGCAATGTGCATCCTGCCACATGTATAGGAACCTGGAGCAGACGTTCCAGGGGACCTATGTCAGGTGTGAGTGGGTTGCCCGTTTGGAAACTGAGGTGGAGAGTCTAAGGGGCAGCTTGCAGCATTGCAGGAATTGGCAAATCTGGGGGGCCAGTATAGTGGTGGATGGAAGTGGGACAGGGAAGGTTGAGGGGGGAGGTAGTTTGTTAGGGTTACTAGGGGAAGTGGGGGATGGAAGGGTAGGGTTGCTACTTCCCAGATTGCCCATCCCAGCAGATTTGCCGCCTTAGGTGATGAAGTGGAGGAGGACAGCTTGGAATTAGCATGTATGGGGGGGGGGTAGTCCCTTGAGCACCCAGGGACTGCCATCTCTAGGGAGGAGGAACTTAGGATCAGGAATGCTAGGCAGGTGGTAGTGGTGGGGGACTCCATTATAAGGGAGGTAGATAGGGTAATCTGCTGCCAAGACCCTACATGCTGAACTGTGTGTTGCGTGCCTGGTACTAGGGTTCCGCATGTGGTGGATTGTGTAGACAGATTATTGGTTGGGGCCGGGTGTGACCTGGCGGTCTTGGTTCACATTAGTGCCAATGACAAAGTTAGAAGAGGAGGTGTGGTCCTTAAACCTGATTTCCGAGATCATGGGGCCAGGGTAGTGTTTTCAGAAATACAAAGCCAGAGAGACAGCGGGAGCTTAGGAGCATTAATGCGTGGCTAAGAGGGTGGTGTAAGGAAGAAGGGTTTTGGTTTATAGAGAACTGGGCAGACTTTGCTGTCAGCTACAGGCTCTTTAGTAGGGATGGGTTGCATCTCACTGATGTCGGTGCAGCTGTTTTAGGGGAGAAGATGGCTAGAGGGTTGGAGGAGATTTTAAACTAGGTTAGCAGTCTCACTGGGATAGATAGCCCAGGAGGAAAGCAGGTTGTAGATAGGCCAGTGGTGGGTGGAAAGGGGGTGGGGGGGGGCTAGCATAGGGGATAGGGAGGCATGTGTATTAAAGTGTATGAATAAATTACAGGATCAAAATCTAAAACGTATGTTTGCAAATGCGAGAAGCCTGGCAGACAAAAATGGGTGAATTGGAAATTATGGCGTTGAATGAATGTATGATGTAATAGGTATAGCAGAAACGTGGTTGAATAGTTCTCACAACTCGGCTGTAAATTTAGAAGGATACACCTTGTTTAGGCTGGACAGAGAAAAAAGGAAAGGGAGAGGAGTATGTGTTTATTTTATAAAAGAATTAAAGCCAAATTTAAAAGAAGAGATAACTGGCGATATGGATATCTGAAGCTGATATTTTCCCTTGCCTGCCAGTACTTTTACCTTGATTACATTTTCAGCACCTGTGTGATTTCCAGACACAGGTCTGTAGCTGTGAATATTGTGAGTTTATTGCAAAACATGCATGCTACAAGTTTCAGACCCACTCAAGCACTTAAGGAAGGACAAGTGGGTCAGAGACATGTAGCACGCATGTTTTGCAATAAACCTGCACTATTTAAAGTTACAGACCTGTGTGTTTGTATGTTTCACCTACAATGTATTGTTTAAGTGTTGGAGGGCCATATTTAAAAACTTGTGAAACTACAGGTTTTCATTACTGTATGACCGTGGCAGTAGTATACCATGCTGTAAACTACCGTAATAATATTCTATGGGCGGTCGTAGATTTACATTCGCTATCGTACATCTACAAGATTTCCAATAGCGATTATAAATAAGTCACCGCAACGATCGCGATAGAAGTCGATAACGCACCTTTATAAATATGGCCCATAGTGTAAGGGCTAGGCCACACTAGCGCGTTTCGTGCTATTTCCGATGTGCAGATTCATCGCAAGCATCAGAAATACTCACAAATATAAAGGGTTAACAAGTTGCTTCCTAAATACATATGAAAAGGGTTAACACCTTCCCCCACTCTGTTGGAGCAGGAAAATCTGCTATCTCTGATGATTGGCTGGAAGACACTGGCAGGTGGGGACTCTGAGTTCAACTGTTACAGGCAGCTTAGCATAAGGAGAGTGGGAAACAAACACAAGGTAGCTAGTTAGCATGTGCAGAAGAAGTTTTGGTACCTGGACCACCAGGATGAGGCAACACTAGAAGCCAGCCATGACATCATAGATTGCCAGTACTCAGAAATGTTCTATAAATGATTTCTACACTATGAGGCTAAATTCAGAGGTGTGAAACAAATGGTTTTACTAAGTGACAGTAATAGATTCTGTGGAGCTGCCTTTGTATTTTGGGTTTAGTTCTCCTTTAATTGGTGTATTGGAACTGCCATCACAAAAAAAGGCGATGAGTTCCTGAATTTGCTGCAGGATAATTTTCTCTCACAGGTGGTTGAAGTTCCTACTAGAAAAGGAGCTCTGTTGGATCTGGTAATATCTAACATCATGGAGCGCATTATAGATATAAAGGTAACTGGAGGCTTTGGGAATAGTGACCATGAAATAGTGTCGTTTGGACTATGTTATCGAAAGGAAACGTGCACTGGGTTAACAAAGACTTAATTTCAGGAAGGAAAATTTTCCCAGTAGCTCTTTAGAATGTCAACTGGGATAAGGTATTATCAGGTAAAGTTACTGAACAGAAGTAGACTGTGTTTAAGGGGATTTTAAGCCAGTTCACATCTAAATTTATAGCCTTGGGAAATAAATGTAAAAAAAATAAATCCGCGCCCATGTGGCTGAATTCTGATGTAAAGAGGCAAATGGAAAGGAAAAAAAAGGCATTTAAAACCTTTAAGGCAGAGGGAACGGAAAGGGCCTTTAGGGATTATAAAAACTGTAACAAGGAGTATAAGAAAGCAATCAAACTAGCTAAAATTAATAATGAGGTTAGGATAGCTGAACAAAGCATCACTAAGCCTAAACATTTTTTTAAGTATATCAATAGTAAGAAGATGAGGAGTGAGTATGTGGCATCATTAATTCATGGGGATAAGTTAGTTACGGAGGATGGCGATAAAGCAAACGGCTTGAATATTTTTTTCCCCTCTGTATACACTATAGTAGATCCAAGTACAGATACCATAGAGTATAGTAGCAATAATGGTATAAAGGATTCAAGTGCACTTTGGTTAACCGAGGATATGGTACAGAAACAACTAAATAAGGTTAATATTAATAAATCTCCTGGACCGGATAAAATACATCTTTAGGTACTTAGGGAGCTAAGTTCAGTTTAACTAGGCCATTGTTTCTTATTTTTGCACATTCCCTCATGTCCGGAGGTGTGCCTCTGGACTGGAAAAAGGCTGATGTTATTCCAGTATTCAAAAAGGTAGTAGTTCACAGCTGGGTAATTACAGGACTGTAAGTTTAACTTCAGTGGTGGGGAAGATACTGGAAAGTTTAATAAGGGAACATGTTCTAGAGTGTTTCAAGGAATGACATAAGTAGTAACCAGCATGGATTTAGGAGGAATAGATCTTGTCAAACTAACTTGCTTGGCTGAGGAAGTGGCATAGCAGTAGATGTAGTTTACTTGGATTTTGCAAAGGTTTATGATACAGTCCCCCATAGGCGACTAATGTATAAGCTAAGGTCTGTTGGTCTGGGGAGGCACATTTGTACATGGATAGAAAATTGGTTAATGAATAGGATGCAGAGAGTAGTTGTTAATGGGGCTTCATCATTATGGACTAAAGTGCTAAGTGGGGTGCCACAGGGTTCTGTGTTGGGGTCGCTTCTATTTATTAATGATTTGGAAGTGGGTATTGTCAGCAAGGTTTCTGTGTTTGCTGACGACACAAAACTTTGTCGACCATTAAAAACTTCAGAGGATGTGCAATCGTTGCAGGGGGATCTAGATAGAGATTGTCACATTGGGCAGATGAGATTCAATGTTGATAAATGTAAGGTGATGCATTTTGGACTTAAAAATCCTTGTGCTGCTTATACTATAAATGGCTCTGTGTTAAGTTGAATACCTATTGGAAAGGGATTTTGGAGTTTTGGTGGATAACAAACTTAAAGGAAGCAAGCAGTGCCAGGCGGCAACAGCCAGAGCCAGCATGTATTGTCTTGTATAAAGAGAGGTATGGATTCAAGGGAGGAAAATGTTATTCTCCCTCTTTACAAAGCATTGGCAAGGCCTCATCTGGAATATGCAGTGCAATTTTGGAATCCTGTGTACAAAAAGGACATCTTTGAAATGGAAAGGGTTCAGAGAAGGGCAACTAAATTAATAAGGGAATTGGGGGAGCTTGAATATAAAAAGAGAAACTGGAAAAGTTACAATTATGTACGCTGGAGAAAAGGCCCTTGTGTGGGGATATGATTACTGTGTATAAATACATTAACGGGCCATACAATAAACTATCTGGGCCATTGTTCACCAATAGAGCGTGTCAGAGGAGACGTGGCCATCCCTTAAGACTTGTAGAAAAAAGATTTAGCCTTCAAGTTCGGAAAGGGTTTTTCTCTGTGAGAATGGTAAAGCTATGGAACGGTCTTCCAGTGGACGTGTTTATGGCAGGTTCATTGGTCAGTTTAAAAAAAAAAAGCTGGATGAGTTTCTGCAAACAGGAATGTTACAGTTACTGGTATTGATACATAAAGTAGAGTTGATCCAGGGAAATTTCCGATTGCCACTTGGAGTCAGGAAGGAATTTTTTCCCCCTTCATAAACTTGGTGTGTTTTTTTTGCCTTCCTCTGGATCAACAGTTAGGCAGGAAATGAGGATATTGCTAGATGGGTTGGACTGGATGGACATGTCTTTATTCAACATCAAATGCTATACTATACTCTTTCTCCATGCCAGTGCCTATTTTTTTAATGGACATGAGGCTCTGCCCTAGAGCAGTTGCTAACATTAAAAAAAAAAAAAAATCAAGGGACAATTCCTATAAAAAAAAGAAAAAAGCAGGGTTAGAAATTAAGAGAAGGGATTTCACACTGTGGAGATCTGTTTTCCTTTCCTGTACTCAATAAAATGTGTTTGTGTCTGCATATATGACAGCCATTAGTGCTTGTTAGAACATACTAATTATATTTGTAGAAAAGGTAGCTCTGGGAGTTTGCTACAGTAATGGGTCCTTCTAAGCATGATATTTTTGAAGGTCATGTAGGTTGGGTTAAGAGCCCCATCCAAATCTTTTTAGTTGTGAGCTGCTATTACCCAGGATACTCACTTCCTTAAAATGTTTTATACATCATTGTATAAGGCTGGGTCAAGGGGAAGAATATTACAGACTGTGGGTGCATTTATTTATGCACTTGCTGTGCAGATTAGGGTTAGTGGAATAAAAAAAAAAATCTTGAAAGCATATGTATTTGTACCGGAACAGTAAGCACTTTAAGCACATATCTTTCATAAAAATAATTTTTTGTTGTGGTTGTCATTGTTAAGTCCAACTAATAGCCTAGCTGAACTGGGATGTAAAATGAAAGTGAATAAAAATAAAATAACCCCCGGTTAGAAACTAGAAAATCTGATAACACAAACAAAATCTGAAACATAAACACAGACAAAGCCATGCCAAAACACACTATAAATCTCCCTCTCTCGCTTTGCCTGGTGACATCCATTAATGCCTTCAAATCTAGACTGTTATCCTACCTTTGTGTGCATCAGCAAAACAAATGATTGTTATCCCTTTTAAGCATTTTGTACCCCCCCACTTGTATCCTTATGTTGTCCCTCCCACTTAGATTGTAAGCACTTCGGGGCAGGGATCTCATTAATAATGTGTCATGGCTTGTTGCACTTATATCAATTTATACATAATTTATATACCGTATATACTCGAGCATAAACCGCCCCGAGTATAAACCGAGGTACCTAGTTTTAGCTAAAAAGGAGAAAAAGATATTGACTCGAGTATAAACTGAGTTGGTTAGTATTTGCCACTTAAGATGTTTGGAAACTACAACTCCCAGCATGCTTTATTGCAGGGAGTTGTAGTTTTAAAACATCTTAAGTGGCAAATACTTGCAAATAGGGGTAAATCCTCCTTTATTTGTGCATACAGTATGCACAAATAAAGAAGGTTTTACTCTTATTTGTAAATATTTGCCCCTTAATGTTGCCCTGGTGTCCGTGGTATTCTCCTACTTTGTCCGGCGGATGCTCGCTCCTTATCCTCAGTGCGCATCCGGATGATGTCACTACTCAGCGCCGCAAAGTGAGAGGCGCCGGATAGTGACATCATCCGGATGCGCACTGAGGATGCGGATCGCGCGGCCGACGGACAAGGTAGGAGAAAGGTTGACTCGAGTATAAACCGAGGTAAGATTTTCAGCCTTTTTTTAAAGCCTGAAAACCTTGGTTTATACTCCAGTATATACGGTACTGTACACGCTTTTTTAACCGATGTATGAAATTGTTTTTAATTAAATTTTTATCTATCTGTATAATGGCTTGCACTTATCCCCTTGTTTGTATACTCTGTAACTTTTAATGTACAGCGCTGAGTACCCAAGTGGTGCTTTATAAATACATGCATACATACATTATTGGAATATTATTAGATTTTAACGTTAACATATCATCTGTTCTATCATTCTTTTTAAAATTACGTAAAGACTGCAATATAAAACAGGCAAGAAAATAAAATAATGTATAGAGAAAAAATAAAATAACGCTTAAAATGTTTATGGACATAATGTTTTAATCCCTTGCCAACTTTGTCTGCCTTATAATAGTTTTCACACCACATGCTGTAGACAAAGAGAGAGTTAAATAGCCTATACATACGGTAACATTTATGTCTTTGTATGGAAATAAAGATTGTGTGTTTAGAGTAGCTTCCAGATGAGTGGATACAGCAGAGAGCTTTATGTCCTCAGAGAATCTCTAACACAGGGCTCACTCACACGGATTAACACCAAATAAAAGGAGTAGCATGTGAGGTGAACAGAGACACGTTCTGCTTTGAGACCAATCAGAGTACATTCTATATTTGTCTGATGCCCAACTGATTTACCCTGGCCTGATCTCATTCTAAAAGCTACCTGCAATACAGATGTTGTCATTTGAATGAAACAAAAGGTATACGTAAGCCCAGGGGGTGCCATCTGATGAAGAAATGTTAACTAACAAACATTTACACTTTGGGTCTGGGCAGATCTCTAAATATTAAAAAGCTTTATACCAAATTTCTTCCTGAAAGCTTACCTGTAGTTCTGTTTGAAAGAAGAACTTTTGTGGACACTGGGAACAGTCATAGATTTTATCTTCTTGGCCGTGGACTGCAAATATGTGTTGCTGCAGCTTATTTGCCTGTACAAAAACTAAAAAAAAAAAAAAAACAAGACGGTGAGCTAAGCATTATTATTCAACATATACCGTGTCGGCTACAACACAGAAATGATGATGAATATGATATATCACAAATTCATTTAAAGGTGTGCCTAAAACTTCAGTGACAGCCTGTTGGGCAGCAACCCAGAAAAATATTTTTTTATATCATCTGTTGGTCAGATATTTACTTCAGTCAAGAATTCAATTCTTTAGACACTTTAGGAGGTACATTTACTGGGGAATTCAATAATTCCGCGATACAATACATGATTACATTACATCTTATAGCATTGCGGGATCTCAGCGAAGTAAGATGATCTGCTTTGCGCTCATTTTATGGCTCCATACAATTGCTGTTTAGTTTTGTGCTAACAACTAAAAGGGTAATTTACCGGTAGCGCTGCACTAAAAATATTTGTAAATGGTCCAGTCCCCTTAAAATAAGTATTTAACACACATTTACCCTATATTACATAGAATTGTGTGAATTTTATACTTCATTTAGCAATATTGGATCTACCTGATAGCCTTTAGGGGGATTTATACTCTCAAAACCACCTTTAACCCCCCCTTTCGATGTACCAAGGCGATACAGTAGATCGTCCTTACATACTTTAGTTCATGCCAGACATAAGCAAGGGACATGGCCAAAACAGTGAACACAATTTAAGGCAATTACTAGTAAACAATTCTTTAAAGAACCACAAATACTGTTCCCCCCTGCATTTAAAAGACCTCTCCCCCCTCCCTCCCTTCTGTCTCCCCTCTCCTCTCTCCCCCCACTTTCTCTCTCCCTCCTCTCTCTCTCCCTCCTCCTTTATCTCCCTCTCTTTCTCTCTCTTCATTCGCCTCTCTCTCTCCTCCCTCTTTCTCTCAGCTCACTTGCCTCAGTTCGTGCAATACATCCTCAGCATCTCGCTTGCCTCCGTACATCCAAGTCACTACTACTTCCTAATATTCTGGCCAATCATCAATCTCGTGGGCAACGCCTCAGCAAAAGCAAATGGGTCCAGTGTCCGTGGCTGACAACTCTGGTTTAGCATATAAGATTACCAGCAATTTAATTTGGGGTGAGAGCCTAGCAATTTTAGTTCCTACCCCCCGAGTGCATCAAAAGGGGTTAGGGTGTTTTGAAGGTTATAAGGAGAACCAAACAAAAATTATGCTTTTAGTAAAATAATTAATCCTGTGTTTAGAGAGGGCGGAAGAGATTAACAAAAATGAACAACATTAAAGGGCAACTATAAAAAAAATATGGCCCACAAAAAGTCCCAAACCCAGGGAGGTTGAAAATCCTGCCCCTACCCTACCACCATTTGCAAAAGCAGTGAACGCAAAACACCAGCTTACACATGCATGATTCTCTCCTTTAATGTAAGGGAGGCAGGAGAATGATTTTTTTCATTACAGTTGCCCTTAAAAAATATTAACATGTTTTTTTAAAGGATAACTGTATTGCCGCAATGCATTTTTTAAAAAAATTACTTTTTTTTCCTGATTTTGAGCCTCTCTGTCTGCCTGTAACTGTCACTCAAACCTATCATGCGAGAAAACACTCCTCCACTCACCCTTGATCAGCTTGATTATGTAGGCTGTATCCTACAACAGGACATTTCAAGTTCGTTTCACTGGCAGAGGAGGAGGACAGAGGTTGTAACAAACATTCCCACCAGCCAATGACAAGTGATATGTTAATCATGGCCCTGGGCTGTCTAGGAGGTGGGCTTTTAGCACTCATCTTTAATGAGTGATATCTAAGAGAGGGCAGCACAGCTGTAAATGTGAGTAAGAGATTTCAGCTGCTGGAAGTGTGGACATGTAATGGGGGCGGTGTTGTATTTTTTGATATTGTTGTCCTTTAACTAAAGATAATATTCTTGGGTTTAGGTCTCCTTTAAGATATCCTGTTTTTAACTAGTCTAGTCTCACTCTACAACTCTCATATTTAGTACTCCTTTATTTAAAGCTTGTTTATTTCTCCTTTAATAAATGCTAGTCTGGTTAGATATATTTCGATTTTTTTGAATATTATAAAAAAGCAAATGAAACATTTTATTTTAAATTAAAAGTAATATATACATTTCCTTAAGTCTCATGCACACTCCATGCATTTCCATGGCTGCAATCATGTTCATTACTTTTAATATTTAACATGCTGTTGATTTCATAGGCAGCAAGGAGCTATTTTTATGTTGCCTGAATTGCTTCAATGAAATCAAGTTTGCAGTGTGCTTGAGGCTTTAAAGGAGGATACAATGCAAAGATTGAATTTTTCATTACAATTTAATAAACATCACCAAATCCAAGACCATTGCACTTGCAGTTAATTGATGCCAACCAATGAACACATTTAATTTAGAATGTGTTTGGTTTTAGACATTCTTTTTATGTATGCATTAGAAACTAGTTATTTAAAACAAGTGTATAACCAGACAGAACAGCTCACTTTGTATTTATATGCGCTAAATTGCTTAAGGGTCAGCATTAACACCCTCATAATCAGTGGCGTAACTGCCGCCTCAGTGGAGGGCCCGGACAGTAGTAGGGCCCACAACAAGCCCAAGATCTCTTCCGCGATCAGCCGGTTTTAAACAGCTGATTGCGCATATGAATTAAACATATGCATGATCAGCTGTTTAAAAGACCGGACCTGAACTACCAGAAGAAGTGCTGATCACGCATGTTTCATTCACATGCGCAATCAGCGGTTTAAAAACGGCTGATCGCGGAAGAGATCTTGGTCATAATGACAACTTTTACAAATAATGACCCTTTAAAATGTGTTGATCTTGTCCTCTGGAAACATTAGCTTATGCCTGCTATGTTCCTGGATGCCTTGTCGAAACTAAGGGATAGGGTGTGTTAATGGCTATATTTGTTAAGCAAGTTAATGAGCCAGTTATGAGGTAGGGCATGCTCAGAATAGGCAGCTAGATGTTAAGCAATCAGTCATGGCTGTTATATCAACTGACATATACATTAAAGGAGAACTAAACACACATCTGTAAGAATCCAAAAAGGCTAATTTACTAAACCGTTTTTTTACATCGGTTTTCACTATAGAGAATCCTAGTCCTTGCAGCAGGGATTGTAATAATATGCAGGGGAGAAATGAGGAGTATTCACATTGGCTGATGGGGGATATGATACAGAAACAATTAGACAAAGTAAATATCAATAAAGCCCCAGGACCAGATGGATTTCATTCCCGGATTTTAAAAGAGCTTAGTTCAGTTCTATCTAGGCCACGGTTTCTCATCTTTTCAGATTCACTTTGGTCTGGGGATGTGCCCCTGGATTATCAAAAAGCCAATGTAATACCAATATTCAAAAAAGGTAGTCACAGCCTGGTAACTATAGACGACCTGTAAGCCTAACATCAGTGGTAGGGAAGGTGCTTGACTTTGTCTCCAGAACTGATCTTATTAGTAGTAGTCAGCATGGATTTATGAGAAATAGATCATGCCAGACAAATTAATTGTTTTTTATGAGGAAGTGAGGAAGAATTTATATTCAGGCACAGCAGTGGATGTGGTATACTTGGATTTTGTGAAAGCTTTTGATACTGTGCCACATAGGCGACTAATGTATAAACGGAGGTCTGTTGGCCTAGAAGAAAACATTTGTTCAAGGATCAAGAATTGGTTATTGGATCGCAAACAGAGAGTGGTGGTAAATGGCGCTACATCTATGTGGGATAAAGTTCTAAGCGGAGTGCCTCAGGGTTCTGTACTGGGTCCGTTTCTTTTAAATCCGTTTATAAATGACTTAGAAGGGAGCATTAAGAGCAAGGTCTCTGTGTTTGCTGATGACACTAAACTATGCAGAGCTTTGAAAACTTCAAATGATGCGCAAGTGCTGCAAGCAGACCTAGATAGATCATCAAAAGATCATCAAGATTCAATGTTGATAAATGTAAGGTGATGCATTTGGGATTTAATAATCCCTGTGCCACCTACACCATAAATATCTCTGTGTTATGTGCATCTGTAATGGAAAAAGATTTGGGGGATCTGGTAGATAACAGACTTAGCTGTAGCAAACAATACCAGACAGCCACTGCTAGAGCTAGCAAGATATTGTCTTGTATAAAGAGAGGAATAGGTTCAAGAGAGTAAAATATTATTCTCCCTCTTTACAAGGCACTGGTAAGGCCTCATTTGGAATATGTTTTGCAGTTTTGGAATCCCATATACAAAAGGGACATCTTGGAAATGGAAGCAGTTCAGAGAAGGGCAACTTAATGAATAAGGGGAATGGAGGGGCTTAAATATGCAGGCAGATCAGACAAGTTAGGGCTGTTTACATTGGAGAAGCGATGTTTGCATGGGGATATGATCACCTTATACAAATATATTAATGGGCCATACAATAAACTCTCTGGTGCATTGTTCACGAATAGGTCATATCAGGGGACTCGTGGACATCCTTTAAGGTTGGAAGAAAAGAAGTTTCATCTTCAGGTTAGGAAAGGTTTCTTTACAGTAAGAGCGTTGAAACAGTGGAACTATCTTCCAGCAGGTGTGGTAATGAATAATGAATTCAAAGTTCATTGAATAGCTTTAAAAATGGCGTGGATAAGTTTCTAAAACTAAAAAAATATTGAGAATTACTGGTATTAATACATATACTGTAGATCTGGTTGATCTAGGGATACTTTCCGATTGCCGTTTAGGGTCAGGAAGGAATCCCCACCCCCACCCACCCCCTTTTTAGCTGGGTTTTGTGCCTTCCTCTGGACCAACTGTTAGGAAGGGTTTTAAATTAAATAAAAGTGAATAGGTTGGACTTGATGGACATATGCCTTTATTCAACCTCAAATACTATGTTACTATGTAATCTAGAGAAAAGGAATGAAGTGTAAAATTATCCATACACTGTTTGGATATAAAAGCTGATTTGCCATTCATTCTGACAAATGTGGAATTGGCTTTAACATCTTCCCTCCAAATGGTTCTTACCTGCAACATTTCCCGGATGGATTACCCTTTACCATTAACATTGCATCTCTACGGCAACATCGGCCGTAAAGTGAATCGGAGAAATCTGCTTCTGGTAATATCACGGGAATATTGCAGGTACATTACTAGCATATGGGCACCTTAATATACAACTTAAACTGTATCTCTACCGATAAAAACTGCTTAGCTTTTTTCCCTTTAATTAATGAATGGGAGGTAAAGGAGCTTTGTCTTACCTCCTGTTTTTCAATTATTTAGACAAGAGAAGGCAGGTTCTGTGTTATGTCTGCCTGCTCCTCTCTAAATAATTGAACAGGAATTGAAAGAAAACACACAACATCACTATCTTTAATACAGAAAAGCCCAGGACGCTAGCCTGGAAGATAAAAACTGTAACATGCTTAAAGGGTACCAACTAGGGATGGCCGGTTCGCGGATCCGAACCCGGATCCGCCGTGGATTTATCCCTTTCGCGAACGGCGGATTTTTCCGGATTTTCCACCTTCCGAACTGCGGATTTCTCGTATTTTCGCAAATTTTCGAAATTACGAGATTTCTCTTATTTTCGTAAATACGTATTTTCGCAAATTTTCGAAATTACGAGGGTCACTCGTATTTTCGAAAAGTTTTGAAATTACGAGGATTTCTCAAAATTTTTAAATTTTTCTAAATTTTTTTCATTTTAATGGGTCCGCTCGTGGATTTTCTAATTTTTTCGAAAATTTTCGGATCCTCGAGCGGACCGGATTTTGCAAAGTTCGGACATCTCTAGTACCAACGCTAAATGAAAATGACTAACCTTTTTCCTTGAATTGAAGAAAGGGAGGTAAAGGAGTCTTACCTCCCTTTCTTAAATTATTTAGACAGAAGCAGGAAGGGAAGAAACAGAATATGTCTGCTCCTGTCTTAATAATTGAAGGACAGGAGGTAAGACAAAGCTCCTTTAGGAAAAAAGGTTATTCATTTTCATCGGTGGAGATACCCTTTAAGCATGTTAGTTTTCATCTTCCAGGCTAGCATCCTGGGTTTCAATTATTTTTGTATTGTAGGGAAATTAAAGAACAACTACTGTACACTGTAAAAATAAAAAAAAGAGAGAATAAAAAAGTACCTGGGACAGGGCGGAAGAATTCCAATATTCAAAATGCCAAGGGCAATGATGATCTTTTTGACAGATGACTTACCAAAGAGTGCAACAAGAGCTATTTCATTAAAAAATTAATTTAATAATGTCCTTTGATGTATCTGCATTTTAAACCTTTGTTGAATCTTTTGGCCTAAATTGATTACTCATTACTGCTTAATTGTATAAAAGAATACATTAGTAGTGGTGCATTTATTGTGTGTGTTCGATCAATTCTTTTGGTATTGAAGGGGAATTAAAGGACAACCACAGTAAAAATGTACTTTTAAAAAATAAAAATAGGACCAGGGACAGGATGGTAGAATTAATTATTCAGTTTTAATCTGTCAGTGTCCTGTGTTAAACATAGTGCTGTTAAAGGGTCTGTCCACCCCCCACAAAAACTTTTGATATAATGCTAAGTGCCCCCCCTAAACCTTGACCTCACGAGGTTCTTAGCTTTCAAAGGTGGTGGTAAATCTACCAGCCTTTGTTCCCTCTGCATTCTTCTGCTTAGCTTCCGTGCAAGGAGGCAAGCAGAGAGGGCTGAACCGGCAGTGGCGCCTGTGATTGGCCGAGACATTTAAGAAATCACAAGCGTCGGTGCTGTTCCCTACGCCGATGGAGCCTTGTGCACGTTTAAGTTTAGTTGTAGTTCGCTCTTAGATATAAAGGTTGTCCTAATACAGGCAGTATGACAATCAAAGAGATAAACAGTTCACTTCTACTGAATTTTCCACCTGGCAAGTGCAGCACATATACTGTGCTCTCTAAAGTACAGATATCCATATGTATGACCCTTCAAATTCTGTTTGTTTCAATGTCCGAAAATGTAACCACAGTGTAGGTAATAATGACATTTAACACTTTAGTAGAGGTTAAGTGGTGAGAATTTTCCACTTTGTGTTTGGTATATCATTTCAAACTGTGAGAATGCCAGTACTGGTGATAATGCTACAGTAACTTATATAGCGAACCAGCAGCCTACCAAAAGGAAACACTGTAATTATGTTGGGGGAGGGGGGGGTTGGCGGGGGGGGGGGCAATGTGTTTGGGAAGAGTTTAGGTTGATATTTTAGGTTATATTTATGATCACACAAATTAATGCGTGAAATTAAGGAAGAATTAAGGAAGAGTTATCGTTTTGAAATGCCAAAATATTCTATGAAGAGTTAAAATGCATATATATCAAAAGGACAGAATTACATTAATTCTTGATTCAAATGTCATAAAGCTCTTATTGCACTCTTTGGTATAAACGTCATCTGTCAAAAAGATCATCATTGAACACTGCACATTGTCTTTTTGCAAGTCTTCTGTATGGAGAAATGCATTATTCAGTACTCATTTACATGATACACTCAAACCTGCATTTATAGGAAGTCAGAGATTTACTCTGGAATATTAAAAGTATACTGTATTTCTTAGATTCCCAAGAGTGTCTTTTCTGAATCAAACCATGGACACTTAAGCTTGTCTGGGTCTTTCACTCTTACCTGTAAAACAAACAGGGCATTTGAATGTTCCACCCATCCCTTCAAAGCTGTGCTCAATCAGGTGACACAGAAGCTTTGCCGGAGAGTCAAACATCTGGTTGCACAGCTTGCACTCGTGATTGATTCCTTCCTCTGCAAGGTTCAAATGATACAAACTTGTTAGAGATACAGAATAGTATTTGAAATGCAGCATTCTGTTTGGAAGTGCAAAGCTTTAGCACTGTATATTTTGCATCAAAAAACTGTCAATCAGGCCTATTATTCATCATAATTAAAGGTTGTCACAAGCCATAGACAAAAGTTCAAGATGCAGCACCCTGGGAGCATGATAGAAAGTAAAGTTAAGTGTTTAGTGAGTGAAGTTTTTTTTCCTTTTTTCCTTTTCTTTAGAACATAAAGTGGCTGATTAAAACAGTAAACACAACTGATAAGGACTATGATTTTATGTAAAAGATAAATGACTCTAGAAAACATACCTAAAACTAACAAAATGATAAAGCTGTTATAAACTGAGGCCATGCGCACATGGTAAAAAATTATCCCACTATTTGCAGATATTTTAAGCAAGCACCCCTGTAAAGGGCAAGTTGGTACAGATTTATCCATACAAATGTTTATTTGTTTTTTGGCTTGAGCTCCAAAATCAAGTGTTTAATATACCTACAATGCTGAGATATAATTACACCGTTTTTTGGAGCTGTCAACATAAAACTTTATCCATGAGGAGGAAATAAAATGACATTTCAAACCCATTCCACATTTTGGGCTCCATTCTTTTGTCCACTACTGATTATTTAATTTATCTAATTTGTGAAGAATAATCCCTGTCTTTGGATTCCCCACCTTATTTACAATACACCCATCACATAACAGTAACAAGAGTTTTAATGGGAATAAGATTGTTAAAGGACATGTTCATCACATCTATTGGGATAATTAAATAGAGACAACATTCTATGTACTATGGTTCCAGAGATAAATGCTGACAAATGTATTTTGTGTATGTATGTATTTTATTTCTTATATAGTGCTACATATTCCGCAGTGCTTTACAATTATTTACTAAATTCACATCAGGCCCTCCCCCGAAGAGCTTACAATCTAATCACTTAATGTACACATACTACCAGTAAAAAAAAATCAGTAAAAACCCACCCAAGCACGGGGAGAACATACAAACTCCTTGCAGATGTGTCCAAGGGAGGAATCAAACTCAAGCCCCACCCCATTACACTACTGGCCAATCACACATTAGCACTAAATGCATATTCATTAATGAAAAAAGTGAGAGAGAAAAAAAAACGATCTTATATACTACTTCTATCAGTAAATCCCACTGCAAACCTCAATCTGTACTACCTCCTCTACCAGTAACTGAACTTTAGAAGGTGTTTTACTGCTGTGATATAGTAATAGAGGAATTGGGTTGCAATATGATAAAACCATAAAAGGGGGGGTGAATATGATCATGTTTATACATGTTCACAGTGAATGAGTAATATTAGCAAACAGCCCTGTGCGGTTCTGGCTTTGGTTTGACCTATGTTAACCACAACTCCTATAATAGAGAAGCAGCTCTTTGAGCAAGTATTTAACTTTCTTATAACTTTTTGTGATTCTGATACATATTTCTGAGGTTTTTGCAAAAGTTTACTTGCTAACTTAAAATGCTTTGTCTTTTGTACCTTATGTGACATTTGCTGTGTTTGATTAAAATTTTAAAATGTTCAATAAAAAGTAAAATAACTCTGAATTTATCTTATTCAAAATGAGTGCATATAATGCTTTTAAAAAAAACTGTTAAAATGAAAATACCTGGAGCAGGCAAGTAGAATTGGTAATTCCTACCTCCCAATATCGTTTATGTGAGGAGCGCGAGCACAAAGAAATTTGCTTCTGCCAGGCTTCTTCATTGGTTCAGTACCCAGGACACCTGGCAGATGAAAACTGTACCTGCTGAATTTTCTAAACAAAATGCCATTGGGAGGGTGGAATAATCAATCCTACTTCCTTACTCCGGTACTTTGTTTTATTTTTTAAAAGTTAATTTTTACAGTGTAGTTGTACTTTAATTCCCCTTTAATACAAAAAGAATGGATAGAAAACACACAATAAAAATTCTTTGTTCATCAATAGAAAATCCCACAGTCAAAAAGACTGGATCCCACGTGGTACCCCACCTTATAAACTCTGCGCTCATTTTACGCTCACTTAAGATATTTGCTGTCAAAATGTCTCTTAATTCAGTTTAACTCCTTCAGTCAGCAGACGCACAAAAAGTTAAATGGGATCTATTTGCACCAAGTGATACAAATGCGATTATCTTGAGAGGGGGAAAAAAATGAATAGCAGAGTAATAAGCATTCATTTTCCACTTCACTACTCAAAAAAATAATAGGATGTGCTCTTGTTTAAAACGAGCAGGCCTGCTGGATTCTGTCAGGCTGAAACTATGTCAGGCCAAAAGAGGCACAGAGAGAGCTTTGTGCACAAGTATCATGGGGAGATGATAGTATCCTGTAATGTTCACACTACATACTTTTGTCTGCAAAAGCATTTGATCCTTAACAGACAACTACTTATTTCCATAACGGTGAAGGGGGAGGGGGGAAACCAAAAGAATTCAGAGCCGATAATGTGAATTCTGAAGGTGAAACCTAGGTGGCGTCTTAAGATGTCTAAGGCAGGCATTTGTATAATTTTTAGGCACATAATTTAGAGCCTGTTAGTGAGGCATTGACCTCTCTTCACTGCCTCCACAATAATCATCCTTCAAATGTGTTTGCCTAGCATGCACATCCAGAAAACATTTCGATTTGGAATGCATTTTAATGAAGTGAAATATTTACCTTACACTAACGCAGCTTTTTTTACACCTTACAAATAAAAGGTAGATTGAAATGGCTGCATTATTTAGAAGATGCAATACAAGCCCCTTTACCTAAAAAAAAAACCCAACACAAAACAGTTCCTCGAGATTTCTAAGTCATGTAAATTTGACACAAGGCACTATGCATTCTACATTTCTAACCAATTTTACGGGCTGTGTCAATTACAGCAATCTCCTGGTGGGCATGCAGTGTAATTAATAATAAAGTATTTAGCTGATGCATCAATTGCCTTTTTAATTGTGCCAATCTAGGCTCGCTAATGGCTGAGAATAATGAAATGAGCAAGCGTATAGAAGCTCAGAAACACAGTCACTTGTGAGTCACTGTCATTAGTCTGTTATACGAGACACTGCACATATTCTCCAATGCCTCACATTTTGGTAGCGCTCAGGCACGTATCTTCTCTAGAAACAATCATTGGCTTTTTCTATATCACAAACAAGTAATTAGCCTCAGACAAACAACAGGTAAAGCTAACAGGTATACAATGAAAACAATAGTGAGATCTGTTTGGCTTGCACCTTGACTTCTTTTAATGGATGAATGAATATATTTACTCTCACTGCTGACCTGGCCTAGGAATTTATCAGTATTTTCATTGCACTTTCAGAATAAGAATTATTGAATTAAATCGAATACATGCACATTTATTACAGGATATGAATCCAGATACCCATTTATGTATTTATAAGTCCAAGATTCTTAAGATTCTTAAGTGGTTTGGTCAAGAAAGTACAAATAGTGTGACTTGTACACAGGTATGCCAGCATGTAAAAAATATTAACGTACCAGGCAGTGTACAAGTACTTGAATGTGTGCATTTGTGTTTCTAATTTTAATTAATTATAGTATTAAAAACTAAATACAATATTTAAGTGACTTCTAGTTTGTAATTGCCTCTAAATACTAACATTAAAAATCGAATAAAAGCAATATATAACATGACAAATGTTTTCACTTGTTGCCCTACACTTTACAGTAACCTCCAAATATAAGAATGGGCAGATTAAAATCAGCGATATCATTTATGCCAGATTAAAGTTGTATTGGACTAATTCCCAACTTGAGGGAATGATTCCATTTCCCTCTCGTGGGGCAACTGTGTTTGCTAACTGCCATGAGAGCTGAAATGAAATATCTGTGATGAAGGTATTGCCCTTACCACTATGGCAGTCACTAGAAAAGCTGCTTCAATACAGCAGCAACTGCCACAATATTATATATATATATATAGTACTTTGTATAGTAAAAAAAAATACTTATTATAATATTTGTAACCTTTCATGGTTTTGTTTTTTCAGTGGTTTTCATTTTCTAGTAAAACATACGGTACATGGAATTGTTTTGAAAAGTGAAATTTTACAATGAAAGAATCATGATTGTTTAAACCTTTCCTCCCTGTTTGCTTCTGTAACACCAAGTCTTTCCTCTGCCCTATATATCTTGCTCCTACCTGCTCTCTAATTAATCCAGAAGGAAATATCTAAGCTCCCTTTATTTATTTCCCAAGAGGTTGTATTTCCGAACTGTGTCAAGGCAAAAAAAAAAGGACTATCCTCTTGCTTCTAAGGGCTCCAAATGCACAAATGAGGTCTGAGAATGTTACTGTGACACTAGGGGGAGAATGACGCTTATCAAAACAGCTCTCTGACAATGAGGCACTCTGGGGTTCTGAAAGGCTTGGGATTGATGGTAAGGATAGCGAGTTTGTCACCTGGGGAGCCTTCCAAAATCCCCTAGGGTTTGCATTAGGTCAGTTTCCATGGAAACACTGAAAGAACTCAACCTCGTAACTGACCCTTCTCTTATGTTTTTTTATCCATTGGCCACTTGGGGCCAGAGCTGGAAATCAACTGGAAAATAATCTGGTCACATACAAAAAAGGTGGAACAATATTCAGTTATGATGACTGTTATCTTCTTCCATTACATTATTGGCCTGACAGCATAAATGTCAGAGATAAATGCACTTAAGTTTAAAATCTGTTTTTATGTAACCTTAACAATTGGCCATATTGAAACAAGTAATTTTCATATTACTGTAGACATAATATATAATATAATCAGCTACGTAATGCTAGTAAACACTTGTTATTGTAATACATATTCCCACTCTAGGTTCTTTTACCCTGAGGTTTCCAGCGTAATATCCATTTTAAAGAAGTATTTCAAAAACAGATTGCTTTACAAATGTAAGCTATTTTACACTGTAGTCCCATGTGTCAAACTAATAATTAAATTGAGTAATACTATGACAGTGTCAGTTAATTTTTTGCAAAAAAAATCCTTCACATAAAGAGTTAAAAAATCATGTTATAAAAACATCACAAAAAAAAATTTCTTTAGAATTAATAAACATATATTAGACACGGTTCTGAAAATGAATGTTTACCAACATTTGTTAATGCTGAAAAAATTGGACAAGAGGAATGAGTTACCGTAAGTTATGTATGCTACAATATTATCTAACATTCTTTAAAAAAATTTTTTCTATGCTTTAACATTTCACCAATGACATACTACTCCTTGCTTGTTTTTGTCTGTGCTAGGTTTGTGCTGACAACAGATAATTGTCAATGTCTTTTGCTCCGAGCATCTAGAGATTTGCTAGTGGAGATATTTTCTGGAGGCTTGGCTGGATTTGACAGGATCAGAGCCTCCTTTTGAGCTATGGAACAGTAGGTGGCAGGATCTCACTGATCCTCTGTGACAAGCACTCGTTTTGTTGTGCCAGTTACGCAACTAGACAGTGATGCCCTTTTTAAAGCCACCATTAGCCACAAAAATAGCAACTCGTTCCTATCCCTCAGGGGCCCAGGTGCAGAGAATGAGGACGATACCAGTGCAAAGTATACTTGGCCATTCAAGGGCAAAACAAAAGATGTTTGTACTGTACATAAGCAAAGTGCAGTGTTTTCTTTTTCTTTAGATTCCAAGATAAATACATATACAGCTCCATAGTCTTTTGATAAATTGTTTCTTCCTGATTGGATAGTGAATCATATATGAAAGTGAACGTTATAAAATAAAACAAGATGCAGGATTAAGCATCCATGGAGATTACAAATGCCACATGTAACTTGGTCAGCAAGTGGAATATACCTTAATGCAGATGCACTGATAAATCAAACATATCATTGATCCAAATTATTTTCTGCACTCACTTAGTCTCACACAGGGCTAAGTCCCACTGCGGTGATTCAGAAAGAGCTTTGTGGTCTGATCATTATTTGCACATTCCGATGGATGGCAATTTAACTTGCCTGTGATAACCATTTTTGGTGCAAATCGCATGCTTTGCGTTATAAGAATATTGCAGGAAATGCAATTGCATATTTAAAAAGCATACGCAATCACACAGAAATGCATTACAAAAATCCCAACACTTTTCTTTTGCATTACAATGAGGCCCTAGTCATGCAATTAGTCTGTATCAGAACTGAACAACAAATCTGTCTTGCTGGAAAAATATGAAACATTTTGCACAATTTGAAATAAAATAAAATCAGCAACTGATAAATCCGGTAAACAATAGACTGGTCTGATTCTGTGAGAAAAGTGTTACCCAAGGTAAATAAATCACTGCCTGTGCCTCAGGCATTTAAAAACAAAGATCCACTGTGGATAAATGAGCAATGCTAGAGGTGACCATCATCCCGCACTAAAAATGGTATAAATACTGATACGATGTTTGAAATATTCTCACTCTAATGCTGGCCATAAACCTGCCCAATTTTTAAATCGACAGTAAATCGACCCATATGTACTTTCTGTTTGATTGACTACCAAGGCGATATTCAGCAGTTTCTCTGACAGAATATGATTGGACCAGTCTCAAATGTTGTGATGATTCAGTCAGTGGAAACATAATTTTAAAAGAATTTCAATCAGTTTCAAATTATTGATGCCACAAGGTGATGCTTGGTCACTACTTCTTAATCAATTGCCCCATAGGACAGTCAGCTGGCAGTATATGGGGTCCCTTGCCGAGATAATGTGAAAGTACCGTATATACTCAAGTATAAACCGACCCGAGTATAAACCGAGGTACCCAATTTCACCTAAAAAATCTAATAAAAGTTGTTGACTCGAGTATAAACCGAGGGTAGTAACTTGCCATTCAAGATGTTTGGAAACTACAACTCCCAGCTAATAAAGCATGCTGGGAGTTGTAGTTTCCAAACATCTTGAATGCCACCCTCACCCTCCCACCCAGTTCAGTTTGTACCTGTGGGCTCTCCTTCATCCAGGAGCTGTGGGCTCTCCTCAACCAAGGGGTTCCTGTTGCTGGCATTGAAGGTAAGTGTCTTCTCCATTCCGGCAGCAGCGTCCTCTCCATTCCGGCATCCGTGTGCTCATTCCCTGTACTGGCGCGCCGGCTGACATCACTAATTGGCGCCGGGCAGTGACGTCGGCCAGCGCCCCAGTACATGGAATGATCGTGCGGCTGCAGGAATAGAGAGGACGCTGCTGCCGGAATGGAGAGGCGCTTACAGGTACCTTCAACTTAGTGACTCGAGTATAAACCGAGTCCAGTTTTCAGGCTGGTTTTACAGCCTGAAAAACTCGGTTTATACTCGAGTATATACGGTAATTAAATACACAGGATTTTCAGTAGTACGGTAAATATAAAGTTCAAATCTTTTACCTAAACTACCGATTTCTAACCCAAAAACTAAACTACATACAATAGAAGGGTTGTGGGAGCACTCCTTAGGCTAAGTTATAAATACATTTTGAGGAATTGCTACTGATTGGTGAAAAAAAACTAAACTAAACTACTAAACTGCTAAAACATTACATTTCTGCCTTCACAGAAATACAGCATATAAATCTATCTTTCTTTCTGAAATACAAACAGGGCTATTCAATAAAAGTTCTTATTGTTTGAAATGGGGCTAATTGCCCCAGCCAATCAGATGTTGCTTTCAACTCTCAAAGCGCAGAATATTGAATATAAAGGTTTACGTTTTTTTATATATATATATATATATATATATATATATATAATATATATATCTCGCAACCATCACAATGTCAGACATTAAAATGAAAAAAAAATGCTTAAAAGATATCCTGTTGTTATTGGTGATGTTAATTTAGCAATGGAGCATACATAAGGGGATGTTTGTAATCAGCTCTCCAATAAACTCACAAATTACTCAAGTATTTTATAAGCTTGTTAAGAACAAATCACTCCCTTAGCTAGTATATACTAACTGATGAGGCATTAAAGGCCTCCAAACACAAAATAGAGGTTGTTGCATTTGCCGTACAGAATTGAAGTGCATCGTGCCTCTTTGACCAGATTCCAGAAGGGAATAAAATGTTTTTGTATCATTGCAATCCAAAACACTGTCAAGGCTCCATTTTGACTTTTATATTAAAGTGGGCATTGGCGTCTGTTAGGGCAGAGAGGCCATTCTACTCTTAAAAGCAATCCAACTTGAAGAAGCCTCCTGTCGTTCCACTGCCTGGTGAGGCATCTGTGGGACCAGATCCAATTGAGCAAATTTGCATAATGATGAAGCTCTTGAAAGTGGTTTCAGTTCAAGACGGACAGGAGAAAATTAAATGCCCTTTGAGCAGCTCGACAGAAGGCACTGCTTTAACTTTGAATTTGTATTAAACAAATACATCGGACAACATGAAGGTTGAACAGGGCCTGCCATCAACGAGAAAAAAAAACGCAGACCATATTTAGGCTGTCTTCCTTTGCACAGTCAGTGGTAAAAGAAAATCCACAATTTAACTTCTATGTCTGTTTACACAGAATTAAAATCTGGAGCTGGTTGCTGGATTTAAATACTGAAACATACTGATGTTCTAATTTCAACAGAGGGTGAGCACAACCGAAGCTTACACTCAAGAGGACCTTAAAGGCTTAGAAAGAATTTCAGGCTGGTTTTGTACTCTTAATGTTGGCACAGTACTTTTTACATTATTTTCTGCCAAATTTAGGATTTCTTAGAAAAAAAAACAAATAAATAAAATCAAGAAGACACAAACTAAGAAAACAAATATGACAACCGATTTCATTCTACTACCCCTTTTCAGCTCATCGCTATGTTTAGCTTTTTATGCATAAAGACTGCATTCTATCATATTTTGTTACCACTAGGACTAGTGCTATAAAATGTCAGTTCCTACAGTGAAATTTATCAACATTATGATACCATAGAATCTGCCAGCACAGACAAATGCGCTACATTAAAAATTTGTCTAGAGTTCCCCTGAGACATTGGCCTCTGCCATTCCTATAACAGTCTGTGTATTTATGCTATTAAACAGAACAGGCTGATAATTATGACTTCCTTTGCAGGTAAACAACAGAAATGTTTAAATCTGGGGCAGATTGAGAAAGGGATGAGCATTGTCACTATCCTACTACTTGGAAATAATGTTTGCAAGGTTTTTTTTTGTTAAATAAAAGCATCTAAGCAAATATGAGTTAGCAGCAGGAAGCTAATAATGTATCTCCAGCTGTTCCAGTTAACCTGCAAATGTGACCATCTGCACCTCAGGAGAACAAGAGAAGGAGAGATAGAGGGAGGATGCTGCGGGTATCACTCTCATGCAGACATTATAGTATGGGACCAGAGAATAACCTTGCTTATAAACTGTACATTTAGGAGAACTATTTAGGAAACAAATAGATTAACTAAATACAAATTACTTTTTTATATTTAAAGTGTTTTTATTGCTCTAAAGGGATATGTTGCAATTGCACCTGGCCTGCTCAAACAAGGATAGCCTAATTAATGCATATTAATAACCCTTTCTTTCATTTAAACTGGGTGTCCACACAGTAATAAATATAAAATAAGGGTGCTAAACTTGACGTTATTTACCATACTACTTAAAGTTCACAGATTTAAATGAAGGACTATACAGGAAATGTTTGACTAAAAATGGCAGTCTGTAAGTATTATTTAAATTAGGATTTTCCTAAATATTATATCTTGGTGGTGTACTATTACAGGGGTTTCCATTTACGGTATCCTAGATAGCCTAGATTCTAATCCAATAAACCTTTGAATATGAATTCATCCATCTGGTCTACAGCATAGCCATTACATACAAAATATATATATTTTTTTTAACTGATTTTATTGTTTCCACAAATGTTTAAGAGATTATACATTTCAATACAATTGGTTTTAAACATCATTGTTGTACATAGTTGTTTTCGTTTTTTTATATAGTATATAACATTGCAGAGATTGCTTAATATATTAACAAAGATAGTTTGTTGAGTTACATATTTAAGTTTAACCAACAAACAGGGAGGGGGAGAACTAGGGGGAAGTCATCTGAATGGGGACAGGTTGGTGTTTGGCTTGCTCATCTGATTTCTATAAATAGAGGGTATCGTTTTGGGGGTTATAAAGTCCATGTATAGATTATTCTTGTTATCACCATCTGAGTAGATAATCATAGTTGTTAAATTTAGCCACTGATATTAGGGTAGTTTGATTGGCACTTATACATAGTACATTGGTTCAAAACATTCACCCTATTGAAATACATTTAGATTACTATCTATCCTTTTATCCTGTTGTCCAATAGGACCATACTTTTTGGTACTTTTCGGGGTGGCCCCTCCCTATCAATCAATGTATTGATTGAAGCCGGGATGTTAAGAAGCTATGCCTTACCGCCCGTTCGTCAATCAATTCCGATAGAGGTAAATCTACTTACATTTGTCCCTGGCTCCTGCTCAATTGATTTAAGAATGGGAGGTAAAGCATAGCTCCTTAACCTCCCGTGCTTCGATGAATACATTAAAGGAATAGTTTACTTTTCAAGTGAACTATTCCTTTAAAAAAATGATATTTACAATTATTACCACTACATCACTTTATCTGCCTACATTTGCACTGGGCCACCCCTGAAGAATTGGCCATTAAAGTCTCTCATGGTAGCCAGACATTAACATTAAGGAGTGGAAATGCACTGCTTAGAATAGTATCCTGCTCTACATAAAATTATTACTGTTATGGTTAAACTTGAAGGCTATGACTGCACACACCTACCAAAGCAAACAAAGGTATAGTTTAGTATTTGAGGTTAAATAAAGACACAGGTCCACCTAGTCCTACCTCAGCAATACTCACATTTCCTGCCTATCAAGGTTACATATGAATACAATAAAGGTTGTAAAGGCAGTTCCAGGAATCGAAGACTCACAAAAGGATGTTTTTACCTTGCTTTTTAAACTACATGTTTTGGATGCGTGGCCCTTTGGTCCTTTATCACAATTGATAAAGAACCATGAACATGTAGAGGGAGATATACCGTATATACTCGTATAAACCATCCCGAGTATAAACCGAGTTACCTATTTTTACCAGAAAAAAACATTTAAAGTTATTGACTCGAGTATAAGTCGAGGGTAGAACTTATGACCCCTCACCCTTCTCCCCAGTTCAGTGTGTACCTTTTGTGTCAGCTTCCCTGTAGTAGCCTCCCTGTTCCAGCTTCCCTGTTCCAGCTTCCGCAGTGCAATCCAGGCAGCCGCTCGCTTCCACGCTCCCTATACTGAAGCGCCAGCTGACGTCACTACTCGGCGTCGGGCAGTGACGTCAGCCGGCGCGCCAGTATAGGGAGCATGGGAGCAAGCGGCTACCTGGATTGTACTGCGGAAGCTTCTGGATTCCAAGTTAAAGGTAACTGACTCGAGTATAAACCGAGTTTGGTTTTTCAGGCTGATTTTACAGCCTGAAAAACTCGGTTTATACTCGAGTATATACGGTAATAAAAGTTCTTTAGGGAGATTCAATAAAACTTCTTATCGTTAGAAATGGTGCTAATTTTGCCCCAACCAATCAGATTATATTTAACAATTGGGGGGGAAAAGAGCACCATTTTTAACAATAAGAACTTTTCTCCCTGTTTATCGTTTAAAATGGTGTTAATTTTTCCCCAATCAAATGTTAGCTTTCAAATGGTAAATAACAACTGATTGGTTGGGGCAAAATTAGCACTATTTTAACGATAAGAACTTTTATTGCATCTTTCTGGTGTTAATAAAGCAAGTTAAAGATATCCTTTTGTGAGCCTTCGATTCCTGGAACTATCTTTACAAACTTTGTTTTACTCAGTTTGTGTGTGTGTGGGACAGAACATAGCAGGATCCAGCAGCAATAGAAGGTATATGACTTATTTATTTGTTATAACCATTGAATAAATGTTGAGGTAGGCAATCTCATCCACGAATGCTTTGGTATCAATGAAAATGCAGGTCCAGGAGAAATTTACTGAGTCAGATGCAGATTAATGCAATAGTGAGAAAAATCAACATTTTGGGGGACAGTGCTGCTTTCAGATGGCATATGAGGATGTGGGTAACATTGACCCAGAAATGTGTTTTGACAGCATTGCCTCAAAGAAAGCTCCAGTTTACATATTGAATGTGTGTCTAATTCTACTCTATTGTGATCTACACAGTCCAACCACCAATTAAGAAGAGGAAAATAGACTCACTGCAGATAGACTGAAGTGTTGCTAATGTATTTCATCACTGCAGTGCAGATTATTTGAATTTAGGAAGAGAACTTTTTTCTTAACTTTTCTTTAACGCAAAGATAACATTTTATATATCTATGGTCCTTTTGAGCACATATACCAGAGTTAAGTAACTTTGAAAAATAACTATGCACAGTAGGTGCACTGGAGAATTAAGACTCGTACACATGTTAGATAAATCTAATTTGGAGAAATTGCTCAAAATGGGATTCATCACCCTACACCCATAGAGACAGGCTTCTTGTGACTTAGAAAAGCAGCCTGCACTGCTATATATGAAGGGGAGAGCTAACACAAGTTCTCTTGCAGCACTTAACAATGCTGTATGGATATGGTCTAACAGCCACACATTTGGTCAGTTCCACACTATAAAAGCAAAATATATAAGGTGCCACAAATCTGAGACATGACAAATCTAAGACATTTAGATAAATAATATAGGCTATTTGTAGTGTAGTGCTAAATTGCAGCCATATCAAACATAAAAAATTTTTAGCAAAAGAAAAAAAATACAAAAATGTCTTTTGTGTCAAAGTAGATGTAAATCTTTTTTTTTTTTTTTTAATTCATCACTAGACGTTTTGTTTTATGGAGAACAAAATATATCACAAAACATAAGGATAGTTCCAGCAGAAAGGTTACAAAGAAAATGAATAAGAAAAATGTTATTGAAAAAGCAAAACAGTACTTGTATGGGACTATTCCTTCTGTCCTGGCTGTTTGAAAAGACAATGCCACAGTTCTGTTACGGTTATTTACTGCATTGCAGATTCATCTACTGAAGATTTTTCCCTGTTTGTCAACCTTCATTTTTACTCTTTAAAACTGTACACAAAAAACATGCTCTGTATATAGAGGAGGGAAAAGGTGCCTTATTGAAATAGATTTGTTCTATCTACCAACAGTCCTGAGGGGCACAAAAAAGAACAAGCTATCACAGACACAGTTATAGCAGTGAAGCAAAAGACCTCCCAAGACACACAAGTTTCTTTTAAAAATTTGCAATGATTCTTAAGAAGGTGTTTTCAAAAAGAAATGTTGTTCTAGTACTAAAAAATGAATTACCTTCAACTGACTTATTTACATTGCATTAGGATAAGTTTTCAGAAAAGCTTCGGCTTATTTGTCATCAGTGTCCACCATTTAAATTTGTGGTAATGGTTGGATAAGATAACTTCCAAGAGCACTACATACACGGTATATTTATTTAATCTGTGTATTTTAAAATGGTTGATACATTGTTATCAGTATTTAAATACTCAATTTAAAAAGAACCCAAATTAAGGCCATTCTGCAATGAAAAAAATTCTGACAGTTGCTAATAATTATGCACATTGGAAAATAAACTGGCTTCAATGAGGACCGGTTTCCTTCCATGATCAGAAGTAGCTAGTTATCCGGAATATTATTTACAGAAGGTGTCCCCTAGCTTTTTCCAAAATGTAGTCAATAGGCTTCCTATACTCTTCATAGTACATATACATAGTACAAATAAATAAAATCTAACTATATTCCAAAAATTTGGCTGAATAACAGAAAAGCATTTCTATAAAGCCTGTTTAAGGATAATAAATCCCTGTAAAGACCATATAATATATTTTCTTACAGCAATTGTACTTAACTTTTGAATTCCTGAGGCCAAGATAATGAGACCAACTTGTTTACTTAAATAACATATTGTAGATAAATACACTGAACTGGCAGTTTAGTTCAACAATCTTTCACTGCAAATTGAAGGCAGAATCCTTTTCAGTTTATCAGGAAGTAAAGGCTAATATGAATATTATTGTGTCAGGAATTTGAGATATTAAAGATGACAGTATATTATTAGTGTTGCAAGAAATTCTCTGGAGTATGCAAGGTAAGGGTTTGAAAAAAATCAATACTATTGCAGAACAACTCATAAAATAAACCTGACACTTGTTATTCCAGGAGATAATGTTAAACCTTAAGCTTTATACCTGTATGAAGTATCTTGAAACACACATTTTCATTTGTTATTAAATTAAAGGGCATGTCCACACCTTTTTTTAAACTTTGGAGTACTGTAGGGGTTCCTCCCCCAGCCCCAACCGCTATATTAATATGTGCAGGAACTTCCCCGATCATTACTTACCTTACCCTCTTTCTTCCGGCGTACTGCCTCGGCCCTCTGCTTGCATGAAACTGCAAGCAGGGGGCCGGACCGGCAGCCACATCCGTGATTGGCTGAGAGGCAGCCAATCACGGCTAAGGCGGCCGGCAGTGGAGAACGCCGGAGGAGAGAGGTAAGGTAAGTAATGATCGGGGGAGTTTCCGCACAAATTAATATAGCGGTTGGGGCTGGGGGAGGAAGCCCTACAGTACCCCAAAGGGTTTTACACTAGGGGGAGGGAGAGGAAAATGGGAGGGAGAGGACTGAGGTAGGGAGAGGAGGGCTGCTCTGAGCAGGGCAAAAACCTCTGAGAGGAAGCCTCAGATGCAGAAACAATTTCCCTCCCTGCAGTGCTCCTGGTGGCCAGTTTTTGGGATTTTACAGGGACATTACAGGAGAACCATTTGGAACTGGGATGTAAGGTAAGGATTTTATTACATTACACAGTGGGGCCAGTAGTGGGTTAAATTCTAGTTTTGGTGTTGGACATGCCCTTTAACTACCATTAACTAAGACAGGCACTATTGCACTTAAATATTAAGTGCATGTACTGTATATGGTTATGGAGCAGATTATGCCTATGTGAGCAGGAGATGATAATAAGAAATCACCACAGAACAAACTGAGCCATCTTACACCCAAAAAAGAATTATCCTTTTATAACATCCAAAGAAACACACAAGTGACACTATTGGTACATTTTGGTGAAATTTATTTACAGGATTCCTTATTTCCAAGAAGCTGCTATTGTTTTGTTTACAGCTTTGTAGATGTCCATGGATTGGGTGTTCTAACAGCCTTTACATTTGAGGTCAAGAATTTACATGAGATGTAAACCCTAGATGAAGCATGGCACAACACATTGAAAGACATAGTCCGTTCTAATATTTATATTATTCTAAAGTACTTTTTATCGTTTTTAATTGCTATAATAAAGTTTGTTGGCAACCTTATTCCTGTGTGCAGAGCGTTATACAGACCAAGCAAGCATCAAAACAGCACAGAGTAAACCCTGCAGTGCCCCTAGTGGTGGATAGGCACAAGTGAGTGTTTTAAGAATTTTAATACTTTAGCAAGATACTTTTAAAGTTCTAATATTTAAGCGCAATATTCTCTGCCTTTGTTAATGGTAGATTTGATGTACAAAAGATATAAAAGCCACCATGGGTCTTGGGGTCTTGGGTCTTCTTTATTGATTGACTGAACACCTTGTGTTAACCTTGTATCAATGCATTTCAGTCACTGAATGGGCAGTCTTCAGGATCCTGATCCATTCAGTGGCTAAATTGTATTGATACAAGGTTGATTGATTAAGACCTGAGCGTGCTCCTATGGTGGCTTTTCTGGTTGTTTCATTGAGAAGCTACAGCACATACAGTTTTCATCTGCCAGGTAAGTGCCCTGGGCCTTCCTGTATTAAAGATAGTGCTGAAGCATTCAGGAAAACTGGCAGAAGCAGTTTTCTCCACGCTGCCACTGCTCATAGAAATGATATTGGGAGGTAAAAAGAATCAATCCCACCTCCCTGCCCCAGGTACTTTTCATTTTAACTGTTTTTGGAAGAAAAAAAAGAACTTCATACGCATGATAGTTATCCTTTAATTACAAATCTAACATTTTGGCTTTTACACCAACACAATCACAACCTAGATCTAGTAGAGGGAAAAAAATGTGATTCACTCTGATAATCTGATAATGTGATCCACTCTGATTGTAATAAAAAACATTGAACCTCTTGAAAGTCCTGTGCGTGCTGATCTTCTTTATTCTGTAATCATTCATTCAGTATCAGGACAATTAGTTACATATGACCAACAACCGTTATGCTTTGTATTAACAACTGTACAGAGTAACTAACATAGGCTCTCACAATGCCCAATGCAAGCATGATTCCCTTAGGGCCAGAAATGCTTATTTATATAATTTAAAGAAGAACTAAAGGTAATTTGTTTTTAATGTGAAAGATTTTCTCCCCAGAACACCTATACATTGTAACATTCTCTAGTAAGTTGCAAAAAAAAAAAAAAAAAAAAAAAAGATACAATTTCTGTATGTATCTGTATTCTTTGTGATTACTCTTGTGGTGTATAGTATTAGATACACACAGCATACAAAGTCACAGGTTCAAATACCTTCCTTATAAAATAATACAAAATACTCAACTAATTGAGTTTACTGTGTTTTTTTCTTGTTTGTTACAATTATTTTTATAGGAAAATATGAAGTTTATACATATACTGACTTTCTCTTTAGAAGCTCTAGTGGGACAGCAGTAGATGGCCTTACTTTTAGCAAGACAGAGTACATGGGGCTGGAGGTTCTATTAGAGCAATGTTGTTGGGAGACTTTGGTTCCCTTTTAATTACTTCCAATGTTGTCTGGAGACTTTGGTTCCCCTTTAATTATTACTTCCTCTTTAGAGTTTGCAGAAACATATATGCAGAGAGGTTTCTGACATGGTAAGGGTTTTTCTATGCATATGATTTTAGTGGGGGTTATTGTTTTTATATATTATGTGTGTGGTGATGCATAACTAAGGTTAGCTGGAAGCTGTATAAAATAAATAAAAAACATATAAATATAATGGATTTAGCAGTATAGATTTAAATTGGTGTGCTTTTTAGGGGCTACTGTAAATATTTTTTTTTCTAATGTGATTCACTCATTTGAAAGTACCATCCTTACAAAATGACAAGAAAGCACTGGAAGCTGCACTGCATGTTTAGCTCTCATATACAGGGGAGTATGGGAGTTTGAGCAGGGATAGATATATTTTTTTTATTTATTTAAGTAACTGGATATTCATCGTGAAGTTCTGATCCTCCTCTCCACAGCTATAACTATTTATCAGTGGGCCCCTAGCAAAACTATGATGGGCCCCTCTCTCTGCTTCATCTACAGTGGTGTTCAAGGGGGATGCTGTACCTGTCATAGGGAAAGTAAGAAGCTGGGCCCCCGCCTGTTGTCACCCCATGCTCTTTAAAAGCTTGCAGACGCACTGAAGTGGTGGCTCGGAAACAGCAGTAACTTATTGGCAATAACATCAGCTCTCACTGCCTTGCTATCCATAGCTGCTGCTATTCAGAAGAAACTAGGAAGGAGACAGAGGTTAGTGGTATATTTACCTGCTGTAATGGTTTGGGGGCCTGATTAAAATATGTAAAGAGTTTCAGTCCCCCGGCTTTCTGCTTACTGAGAGGCAGCCAATCACAGACACGGCTGACGGCAGTGCAGAATGCAAAAAAGTACATTCCTGATGAGCTTTTTCACAAATGAACATGGCCATTGGGGGTGGGATAGGGTCCCCTACACGTCCACAAAAGGGTTTTAAGGTAG
The DNA here is from genome assembly GCA_019447015.1 of Hymenochirus boettgeri. Lineage (NCBI taxonomy): Eukaryota > Metazoa > Chordata > Amphibia > Anura > Pipidae > Hymenochirus > Hymenochirus boettgeri. The sequence continues at coordinate 76,127,678 of CM033472.1, forward strand.
GGTATCAGGCAGCAAAGAGGGAACCAGAGGGAAGGGGGCAGGGCTCCACTGCACATGCCAGAAACCTCTCAGAGGTAAGGTAAGGGGCAGAAACGTTTTTACACAGACAGTGTGTAAAAAAAGTCACTTTCTGGGACTTTGGCTAGACACTGCAGGGAAACAATTTTAAGCAGAGGGATAAGGAAAGGATTTTGTAACACCATACAATGGGGCAAGTTTTAGTTTTGGGGATGGACATGCCCTTTTTGCCCTAAAAAATATCTTTTAAGTAATCTTGTTGGTTATCTGCCAACAACTCCAACTGCTATTTGTACTCGTTTATTACAAGAATATTTAATGAGATATTTGAGGATAACTATTGTCTCCATTCTGTCAGAGTAAGCAGTCTCTTCCCTCAATGCAGTCAATTAAGGCTGTGACTGCTGGAATCACAGCCAATGATTGACTGTTTCCCCTGCTGCCCCCTCTGCACATGCTCAAGCTAATAAAAAGTTATTTAGGTAGAAAGAGGCGTCAGAAAGAAGAGAATTTACCATAAAATATCTGGTTACAAATAAATGTAATAAAATGATAAAAATAGCAGTTATGTTTGCAGGTCGATAACCAACAAGTCACCAATTGTTTTAAGGGTGGACAGGCTAGAAGAAAAGAAGTTTAGTCTGCAACAATGAATATCCCGATATCATACAAACATGATCGTTGTGTCTATGGGCACCATAATACCTTGTTGCTGGCTTTTTTGATGCAAATTTAAATTAGCCCATTCTGTCTTGTCATTTTTTAAAGCTCAGGCTACAGACTGTCTCAAGCCTTTTCCCTATATAAAATATCAGGACTGCACTTATATACTGAACTTATTTTATGCTTGTTAACTGTTTAGTTGCCGGTATACAGAATTCATCTACCGTACAATCAGACCAACCTGTAACACTATACCAACTTGTTACCCCATATGTTATCCCCCTCAACCTCCCTAGGCCCTTCCCCTTGGGAATCCTTTCTTCCCCCCCCACCCCAAACCCTTCCCCCACAAATGTACCTTAAAATTGAGGTAATTCTGTAAATAACAGAAGTATGAACAAAATAGGTTAACTCACATAGATTTACTCCTATGTTCCCATATATTTTTTCTTTTGCATTTACAAAATTGTGAATAATACTCCTTTTGTACTGCACAAATACCATTATCCTCAAATAAAAAAATTTCATGAGAAAAAAATATTATCGGAACTGCAACATTCACTTCAGCCGCAGCCTACTGCCTATACTTTAGTACAGTCACAGGGGATCCTGAGGCCGATGAATGTTGGGAACTGTGGTACACACTTTAATGATAAAGGTGTTGGATCCGACACTTATCGTTTAAGTGTGTTTCCACCTTAAAGGACAACAATACCCCAAAAAACAACATCTCCCACATTACATGTCCACACTTCCAGCAGCTGAAATCGCTGAACTCTCATTTACAACCGTGCTGCCTTCCCTTAGATATCACACAACAAAGATGAGTGCTAAAAGCCCGCCTCCTAGACGGCCCAGGGCCATGATTAACATATCACTTGTCATTGGCTGGTGGGAATGTCTGTTACAATCTCTCTCCTCCTCCTCTGCCAGTCAAACAAACTTGAACTGTTCGGTTGCTAGGATACAGCCTACATAATCAAGCTGATCAAGGATGGGTGGAGTAGTGTTTTCTCACTGCTAGTTTTGAGTGACAGTTACAGGCAGACAGAATTGTTACACCCCCTTCACAGTGTGGCTAATTGAAGGCAGAGAGAAGCTTGAAATCAGGAAAAAATCATATAGGGAGGGCTGCATACCTTTACTCTTTTGAAAGCAGTTTTTTAAAATACAGTTATCCTTTAACATCTTAAGAATGGTTCTTTATAAAGAAATAGTTTACTTGAAAAGTGAACTATTCCCATAAAGTATTGATTGAAGCCCAGAAGGCTAAGGAGCTATGCCTTACCTCCCGTTGTTCAATCAACTAAGCAGGAGCCAGGGATGAAGGTAAGTATATTTACATTTCGCGCGATCCACCGCGCAAAAGGTAAATACACTTACCTTCGTTGCTGGCTCCTGCTCAATTGATTGAAGGACGGTGTGGTAAGGCATGGCTCCTTAACCTCCTGGGCTTTACGCATAGGCTACCTAAGCAAAGAACTAGGGTGCCTATGTTGATCCAGGGCGCCTATTCTTCTCCCTAGCATCTCCCTGACTTACTTGCTGTGTTAGAGCTGCTCTCCTTGTTCTGCTGTCATTTGCAACATTCATTTAGTAAAGAGCCTGAACTCTGAATGTCAGGTAAAAGCTGCTGTAGGATTTTATCAGTGGCCCCTGTGACTAGCAGCCATGAGATCCCTATCCCTGCCTCTTTCTTCCTTCCACCCAACTCTCCAATTAGAACTTAGAGTAGGTGAGGAGTGAACAATTCAATGGAGGAGACATGGAAAGCAGGATCCTACTGTACATGCTGGCAGCTGAAAGGGTTAAAGGTAATACTCTGCTGGCACTGAAAGTGTTGATGCCAATATTCTGGGAAAGTGCTGGAACTCAAAGTATTAATAGGAAAGTCTGTTGGCATTAAAGGGTTAATGGTAATACTCTGCTGGCTCTGAAAGTGTTAATGGCAATACTTAGGGGAAGTCTGCTGGCACTGAAGGGTTAATGGCAATACTCTGGAAAGGTGCTAGCACTGAAAGCATTAATAGTAAAGTCTGCTGGCACTAAAAAGTTAATGGTAATGTTCAGCTGGAACTGAAAGTGGTAATGGCAATAACCTATCCTGTCCTTCCGATCAGTATTTCATTGGTGGCCAGTGTCGCTGCATACCACAAACGTATGTATACACGCCTGCCTCATCTGGTACAGTGTGCGCCTCTTACCAACTAGTAAAGCATTCCCACTATAAAGAACAGCAGCAGTGGAAAGTGTCAGAAGGAAGAAACCCAGCTGCAGTTTGACAGGCCAAGTTTTTTGGTTTTTTGGGGGGGCGGGTGCATGTAGGTGGGAGGGCACCTAGGACACTAAAATGTCTAGAAACGGCCCTGAAATGTTCCTTAAAACATTTCTGAAAGCCTTTGTGAATTATGGTAATTCTGACACTATTGATCACCCTATATAACTATGTTTTGAGGATCAAAACAACAAAAAAAGGCCATAAAACAAATGTAAGTGTGCTTGTAATGTCTGCTTTACCCACAAGAGAGCACTGCAACCTGAACACCCATTGTCCCTTTTTAATAAATGCTTGGTATCTTCTGTGACTGCTATATAACTCAAAAATTATAATTAAAATGTCTAAGCTCCCGTATTTATAGTAACAGTTAAACTACTGTGCTTTCTCCAAGTCAGAGTCATTTACTTGAGAACAGCACAGTTTATGGTGAACAGATCTTTGAAACTATACCACTGGGATACGGTACAGCCACATGTAACTCAATATATGTCAACAGCTGTAAAAATATTGGTAGGAGGAAGGGAAAAGAGAGAGAAAAAAAAGCCATGAACACAGATCAAGTACCTGGTTTTTCCTATCTGACTGTTCTCTAACTCTCCACCCCTCCCCCAAATAATTGGGCAATTTTGGTACAAGCTGTCATAAAAGCCTAGTAGCTTTTTAAGGCCGGATGATCAAAACGGTTCTAAATGAGAATGATTTCAACGTAGGAGGCCTTGAGAATGACCAAGGCTCCTCTCTGTAGCAGAAGGGTTTGTTCTAATCTTACCAACTGCACGCTTTCGTCAGAGCATATTCCCATGGAGTTCAGAGCTCCCTAGGGCAAAGCTACAGTAAATTCTGGCTAATCCCCTCAGCATACAAATGAACCCCTGGTATGAAAAGCTGCTAGGCTAACGCAGCTTATATATAGTGTTGGATCTTCAAGGTTTATACATCAGCTAAACAAACCAAAATGCTGCTTTATTTCTAGACATTTATTAGTGTTTGGGAAAAGAGAGGTTGTGTAAACCAATGTGCGGGAATACCCTCTGAGAAATAAAATTATTTAAATCATACAGCCGTAAGCACAGGCCCTAGTGTGATCTGTACCTGGGAAACAACATTTACAAATGCAGATTTATACCACTATGTCTAGCTCCGTTTACTGCTTTGTATTTAGATAGAGTGAGGCAATTCTTGGTTATCAGTATACACTAAATATATAGAAACCCATCACATATGCATGGGACTGTTTACAAATGCATACATTTAGTGTTTGCATTTATGTGGGGGGGGGGGGGGGAGAATGTACATACATATATATATATTATGTTACTATATAATTCAGTCCAGAAAAAGAGCAGAAGGACTTGGTACAAACACACCAGTGGTTTATTGTGCCTCAATGCCTTTCCATCCACATCAGGAGATGACGGCCCTGGGCCCTGTATGTAGTAGCACCATGGTATTGAACATATGTTGAGTGGAGTGCAGTCACCGTGACATATATATAAAACCCTGAAACTGCTTGGCGGTCACCCATACTAGACAAATTAGAGACAATATAAATATCATTTACATGCCCTTCTGATAATTATAATATAAAAATGGCCCAGATTTAAAATGTGACCACCTATCACAGTGGTAATAAAGAGAAGAAACACTTTGCATTTAAATCATGACAGATAGGATTAGTCCAACCAGCTGTGCAATATTAGGGCACAGAACAGAATGTCTTGGCTTACTTCTCTGCATACTGTTTAATACATGTATATGGATTCAGTGCTCTAGCTCATTGCACAGCCACCCCTCCTGAGAATACATATACAAGATCAGGCATTAAGCTTCATTACATTATTCATTTCAACTCCAATGAAGAAAATCTATTTATAAATAAAAATTTCATTCCAGAAAGCTTGTTATTTTAAAACATAACAAATCTTTCAATAAAAATAAATAGTAATCAAGTTGGAAACTGAATGAAAAACCTATTTTAAAATATTAATGGTGACCAAATGATTTGTTATACATGCATTAAGGTATAACAGCTTTTTATGTGCCTACGTCTTTTTAAACAACATGCTGTTATTAATCTAAACTGGAGTGACAGAACTTTAGCATGTCCGACAGAACTGTTTGTAGAAAGTTACTATACCCATGCTAGCCTTAGCAAAGTGACAGAGAGTTTACTAAACATGAGCAATGGCTGCTTTCATTCACCAATAGTATTTAGAAATGCTAAGCCACACATTGTTTTCTATAGTGTTAAGAGGGCTTCATGTTTGTCAGCTCCAGCAAGCTAAAGGTATCTTAAATCTGGACCCGAGCTGCTTAGTAAAGAGCTTCTCCAGAATGCTATGATAACACACCTTGGGTAGTCTGTTTTGAAAGGTTGTGCCACCTGTGTGTGACACTCAGATCACTCTTAATCATATGCTAAGTACTGTGGGCATTATGAGAAGTACCCTGGACATCTTGATCTTAATGCATTTCTGCGAGGTACTTGTTGTCTGACCAGTCTGAAATAGCTAGCACTAGCGAAAAAGGGGAGAAATTATGAAGATGATGTCTTTAGGTAAAGGGTACCTGGGAGATGACGGATGTTATAAGGAGATGATAGCTGCAAAAAAATGTTATGGTTCTGAAGAACACCAGTCATAGGGTGTTTAAGCTCTGGGGGAAAGGGGTGATTACAGAGGATATTGGAATACTGTTGTGGAATATTATAACGATCAATCTCTTAATAATGCTTTTAAAACAGGGTTAGGAGGTTTTTTATAAAATCTGGATACACTGGAACATTGTAAACATCTTACTCCCTATCCTACTCTTAAATGAGACAGTGTGGCACTGAATATACCCTCATGCAATGGTGGCTCAATCAATAAATATGTACTCTTCATTTGCAGCCTGAATTTTCATTGGTTGGACCGGGGACCCGGAGAATGAGGAAATGTGGCTCCATCTCATGGGGCTAATACTGTACTACTGCACTACCAAAAGGAATAAAACTGCTGGTAAAGGTAGTATTTTCAGGTGGTCCTTTTTAGTCCCCCCCCCCCCTAAAAAAATAGAAAAGTGTTAAAGCAGGTCATATACTGGACAATTTTTTCAATCAAATTTTTAATCGTTTGGTCCAAACTGTTGCAGTTAAAACTGTCCAGTATTAAGAGAGCAAATAAATTTCCTTCCAACACTATCTACAACAAAGATGTTTAAGGATAACCAAATGAATATCCTTTATATTACAAATGAAACCTAATTTTTTAAAATTAGTATTTAACGTGCATTATTTAGAAATTATTAAAGCAAAGGTCTGCAGGATGAATCCTCGCAAAGGGTTATTAAGTCCATTTTACATATTTGTGTTTGATTAAAGGGTTTGTACACCCCCCAAACTAAATTTTAAATAACTTGTAGGGAATTTCTATAAACCTCGACCTTGCAATTTTAGGTTTATAGCACTTACTGCCACCCCCAAATGTACTTACCAGCCTTTGTACCTCCGCTGCCTTCTGCTAAACTTCCATGCCTTTTCCGTGCACAGAAGTCAAGCAGGAGGGGCTCTACCAGCAACTGCTCCTGTGATTGGCTAAGACGCGATGCCAAGCAGAAGCGAGCAGGGAGAAAGAAGGCTGGTAAGTACTGTAAACATCTTTGGATTTTATAAACCTTGCATGGTCGAGGTTTGGGGGGGTTGCTAACCAAATATAAAAAATTTTTGGGGGGTGGACATACCCTTTAATATCTTTATATTGAATACAATATGTTTTATATTACATAAATGGGCTTATATTATAATAGGTGCAAAAGCAACAATTAGCTTTTGCGAATAATCTGCAGCAAAAAACGTTTGCGGTAAAATGCTTACAACTCATTGGTTGCTGCAAAATAATAGCACCTCTCATTGCAAAAGCCCCAAGGAGTAACCAGCCGTTCTTCCCACGTGAAAGTTGTGAGAGTCTCAGTTTGAAGACCCTACATTTTTTGCCCAGTTGGATAATCCATTGAGTGAAATACCCTTTCTAGGTAGAAGGGAGAAAGCCGGAGTTGGCAAGTAGAACATATAGAACGTATAGTTCTGTTCAAATTCCCCAGTTTGAACAGAAGTCAAATGCTTTACAATTCTTAAACTTTTGTATTGAAATGCTATTTTCCATTAAAGCTACATAAATTTGCCACTACTTGTATAATGCTTTCAAAGACATACAGAATCAATTAATCAATTTAAAACTAGCATTTTTCTCAATGGAAGAAATGGCGAGAATAATTATTTTTTAATTTATAAGTTAAGCCCTCAGTAATGGAAGAGAACAAGTTTTAAAGAAAAGGGGTATCTAACCTTTAGGGATAAAGAAATGTCTAGTTGTTGCATGTTGTGTGATGTACCTACAGACTCCTAAGTTATGGCACATGCCTCCAGCCTTCCTGACACTGAAAACTGCACTAAACAGAACAGAGACATTTCCAGGCAGAAATTCTCACTATTCAAATCAAAAAGCTTGGTGGTATGGCTGGGATTTCAAACTTGCCACAGTATGGAGTCTAGCTTGGGCTCTGTTTTATCCCGTCTCAGCTGGATGAAGGCCTCCCTGTGAAATCAAACGACTTTACTGTCACGTTTGGGCTACATACAATCACATGTATAGGGGATACACAGTTATATCAAATCATATTCCGCTTCTCTGTGGGGGCTCTGAGGTCTGTCTTCCTCATCTGGAGACCTCAAGAAAAGTACGGCTATGTCTTTTTTCATGTATATTAGTACTGCTGGCATTCCCTAGGTGCACTGCAGTTTGAACGAAGACTGAAGAGAACAATGGCTTGATGAAAAATCTGCAGCAGTTCTGGAAAGCATGCGTACATAGCAGCAGGATTCGTATTTCTTTGTTTGTGAAGTGCAAGCATATTCCAGAGCAATGTACAATACAGAATAATCTACAAGATAAATGGCAATGCAAAAACATCCAGATAAAGAAAGCAAATACTTTATTACTAACAAAAGATGCACAAGGCTAAAATAGGTTTCCTATCAGGAGACTGTATCAGGATGTTGGCAGTTAGCCTTGATCTTGCACAGTCTCCTAAGGAGAGGTCCAGACAGTACTGCAGTGTAAAGCCAGTTTGAGCAAATAGAAATAAAGTTTAGCTTCTACCATTTCTTATTGCATTATTTTATTTGCTACATAGCTGAGATTTGTCCTACACAGAATATAGAGCACATTTTCTCCTAATTTGTGCAGAATAGTCTATTACTGATATTTACATTCATTCTTTCTACAGTGCAGCAGCCAATAAGATTATTTCAGCCTATTTCACCACTGTCCAGAGTCACACTTATCTATCCAATTCCAGTTAGCGTGACTTTAACCCCTTACATTTAGCCGCCACAAGCTATTCACTTTTTTGTGCCTTTTACTACGCGACTATTTAATGCTTGCAAATAGAATGAATTTGGGGAGAAAGGGGGGAAATAAAGCAAAGTGTATATCTTTTTATGGGATTTATGTCAGGATAAATGGTGTTTTTGATTGTAGTTCCCCTTTAAAGAGAAAACTGAAATTGTTTTTGTGTAATGTTTTTTTGGATTTTGATTGTACATACTGTACGCACTAAACAGCAAAGAAAGTTAAGCCTAAGATGGAGTGCTAGAAGCGTTAACCTTTACCAAACTCCACATCACATGCGCATAGCAAGTAGCATCTGTGACAGCGTGACTCATTACAGTACAGATACCATATTCTATATAACAGTGATGACAAACCTTGGAAACTACAATTCCTAGCATGCCTTGGTTGCAAAATGCAATCAAGGCATGGTGGGATTTGTAGTTTCTAAGTGCCAAAGTTCAGCGAAGGTCTCACAATCATCATTCCTAATTAACACCTTCAATGAATTTAAAATTAAAAAAAAAACACAAATTACTGAATTAAATATCCAATCAAATGCAGTGCAAGAAAAAAGTTCCAAGTGATCTTCATCGTGACTAAGCCACACTAAGTCAGGGAGACTGCTGAATCCAGAACCTGTTTCACACATATGTGATAACACAGACTCTCTCAAGGTTTAGCATGGCTTGGATTTTTTATCCGTTGCGTTATAGCTATATTAAGAAAGTGTACTCAGGGACCAGTGGCCACTGTAAATCTGCCTTTTTGGCTCTAAATAAAGTAAATGAAATATAGAAAAATTAAAATTTCACCTTCCTGCAAGCACTTACATCAGCCATTGGCAAACATGATCCATTCCCATCATGGGGCCGGACGAGCATTTGAAAAGCTGAAAGAATGGAATCTCTCCCACTGAGTCCTTTCAGACCTCAACCCTTCAGGGGGGCTTCATAGCGGGCGATTACTTTATTAGTAACTGGGGCCCTGCAGTGCTTTGGTGCTATTACAGGCATATGAATTCTCACAAGCTCAGGGAAACCAAATGCTACCACCCACCAATGAACTTTCTGAAGGGGAAAGGATTAAAGTAGAAGTACCACTGACTGTGAACCTAACAGTAAAAAAAAAAAATATACATGTAGATGTGTTTCTCGCTGGAATTAGCTTTTATATTTCTAATTATATGCCTTGTTTTACTTCCAAGGTCTAAAATTTTTTTTTTTTAAAAATGTACCGTAAGCTGTAAAATGTATTTGCAAACCGTATTAAAGATGGCGCCACTGTGCTGACTTTCAAAGGTTATCTTGATGCAGTTTGTTATCTTAACACTGTGCTTTCATATGTTTATTTTACATATTCAAACTCATTTCAGACTGAAAAGCAATTTCGGAATAGGAAATGCTGCAGACCAAAGATGCTATGCTTCACTATGTTATCCTTAATATTTCGTTAAACAGATCAGTAATTATACTGCGTTATCTGGCAGAGAATTGTTAGCAGTAGCCAGTGAATCTTTGCCAGGAATTAGAACTAATACACACACACACACACAAATGCAGTCTCTTTTCATTTAGTAAATAATGTTTATTTAATCAACTAAAAAGTACTTCTGCCTTGTACCACAATATGCATTTGGTATAATTATCACAGCATGATTATAATTGCCACTATTACTCCAACTGCACACTCTACATATATTGACATATTTTAAGGGCAATAGTGCTAAAATACAGTTCAGTCTTTGGTTACTGCCTTCCTCTGTGTATTCGTTGATTGTTTAAAGGTTTTATATACATATTAAGGTCACATGGTTTGCATTATCCTCAGTTATAAATGAAACACCAGCTGGACCCGTGATAAAAAACAGTAAAAGTGCATGGATCTAACACATGCTATGAAATGCTGTAGAACTCTAGTCATTTTTGATGCTTTTATATTAATTGAAATTAATGTAAATGCATTAAAAAAAAAACCATACTATTAGGTCTCCGGTTCCCTGGAATAAGTATACCAGTTAATAATGGTATATTGCACCTATGTGGTGCCCAATAGCTAAAATTTATCTGTCAACAGTTTACAGTTCTAGCTATATGTGTTTGATACAATTCAATTTACACCTTAAAGCATGTAAATACACCAGAGTATTGTACATAACCTCTCTCTAGCACTGGTTATACCAAGGCGCTGGTGTTAGCCCCTCATCTTTCCTGCTTGGCTACATAATTATTTACAGCTGAACCACATCATGTACAGCTTTGTAAATATTCAACACAAACACAGAAATAACAGTTAAAGGTTATCTTTGCTCCATTTAACACACGCCCTGTCTCCTAACTACAATGTCGCTGAACAACCCTCCTCTAATGTAGATTTATTAAGAATTCAGGAATAGGGAACAACAATGAGACTACAATTGTAGTTTAATAAAGAAGTATTTTAATTAATTTAGGAAATGGTCACGGTGATTATCGATATGCTATCAGTAGCTAAATCATATCAACCGTTAGTTTGAGGGGTATTATATTGAAAATAGAATGGCAGTAGGGTGCATGTACACAAAAACCACAACTAAAGAACTACCAGTTTATATTCTGACAGCATCCAGTTTTGTTACTTTTAACAGAAGACCAGCAATATAATGTTTCAGCCACATGGCCTATCTTGGCCAGATCTGCCAAAATATCACATCGGGCAGTCAATTGGGCCAAAATATCAACCCTACACTTAGGGGTAGGTCCCACTAGTGGGCATTTAATCGCAATCCGATCAAGATATGATTGTGTTATAAAAAGCGCACACTAGTGGGGCCCAATTGTGGTGGCCACACTAGTGCACTACCATGTGCTTCCGTGCGCTGAGCATGCAATACACTAAATGGAGCGCATACAATAAGAATTGTTCTGTGTAATCACATGCGACTGCGCAACAATGCATAATGCACACTCACCTGTGTGACCTTTTCTGCTGCGCTCCTAAGCGTCATTTATCTGTGCAGAAAATGATTTACCTCAGAGCACAGTTCCAAGCCTAATGGTGATGATAGATGCAGCAATACGATTGTCCGATTTGGGCGATATCAATCATCTGATTTTGATATCAGGATGGGCAAAACTTTCAGTCCACTTTCATCAACGGCACCATACAGTGGTAATTGGCCCATTGTATCGCTGCGTCTATGGCCACCATAATAGACATTTGACATGTGGCAGATAATTGCTAAGAATACACATATTCAAGAAGAAAAAATTAAACATTTTTACATTACAACTTCAATAGGATAAAAGTACCATGTGCAAAATACCATGGATTGTTTCCTAGTGAAGTGGATGGAATTTAAGTCAAGGAGCACTGAATGAGCTTGTACAGGGGCTTCTTAATTCCTATCCTCGTTAATTGAACGTAACCTGCTGTATGCTATAATGTGAAATGCAAAAAGTCCTATTCTAAATTGCTTGTAAAAAGCAGAAAAAATTTCATAACCATTTTCCATTAGACAAATTCAATTTAAAAAAGTGTAACCATTTAATTTTGTAGCCACATAAGTTCAGTACAGTTATTAAAAAAATACTGGAAAAAGTGCAATATATTTACTTTAAAAGATAATCTTAACCTTTTACAATGTTTATTTTATTATTACTACTTTTTTGCAACTTGTTTCTTTTCTCGATCTTTCGGCTGGAAACTTGGCTTAAATGACAGCTGCGTAGGCCTCTCCCTAGCCATCCCCAGCAGGAAAGCTAATGTGCTACAGTCTAGGTCTGGGAGCTGCTTTTAATCTATCAGCACGACTCCACAGCTGCTGTAAGCAAGCTGAAAATTTGCCTGCATGCAGGGTTTAACTTTTCCTAGCCCTTTCCCAAAAATCTGGCTTTCACTGAAAGTGGACTTGTGAAATCTTGATGCATGATGACAAACAGCCTTTAATATATGCTGGTGGCCCTTTTCATGGTGAAAACTGGAATATGAATTTTTGTATGAAAGAATAATTACATTCTCAAAAGAATGTTTCCCTTGTGTTCATTCTTAAATAATACAGCAGCCCTTCCCAAAAAGTGCATATTGAAAACATTTTATCTGTCTGACCAAACCACAAATTATTGTGGCTGGTGAAGGAGAATTGTCAAAAAGATAACTGTACCTAGATTTCAAACACCACAACATTTCCAATTTAGGCTACTTTGACCGAATGACTGTTAGTCATTCTGGCCCTGTTGTTACTGGGGGTTTCTAAGCATTGCCGCTAGGAAAATGCAGCATGTAACGTTTTTCTAGAGGCAAAACATCTATAACCTCAAGCAGAACACAAGCAGAATGGTGAACAGTTATATGTGTGAAAGTAGCCTTAAAAGAAAACAAGCAATTAAGTATTGCTATAATTTACTTAAAATAAGAGATTGTGAGTGCTGCTTTTCAATCTGGCACCATAGATTTGAACAAAAGATTACTAGCTACATATGACCATGGGATACTATCAATAGCTGGATTTCTTTCAGGGTATGTAGATATTATGGAAAAATATTAAAGTTCAGATTTTTAACTGACAAAATATTGACTTAGTCTTCTGGCAATCTTTCTGATCTACCCACATCATACCACATTACATCTAGCTGTATACCCAATCTGCCTGAAATTCAATACCTTGCCAAAAAAGCACTGTAAAAAAATAAATAAAAACCATAATTATCACAGACCTTCACTGGATTTGAAATCCTTACCTTATATTAGCCTTTATTTTACAGATTCAAAAAGCCCTGCAAGGTGCATTAAGCTCAGCATACACGGCTTGATATCTAGGATTGATTTGATCAGAAATAATGACCCATGCATTGTAGTCTATTCTTAGACTGTCTACTAATATCAGGCAGTTTATCAACTAGAAGGGGATCAGACCAGTTAGAAAGGTTTTATTATCTTGGATAGATTTTAAGCTGTAATCTGCCCAATATAGATGGTGCCGTTTATATAAGTACCACTATTGTGCAGCAATTTCAAACGTATGGCCAGCTTTAAAGGTCATGTCCACCCTTATACAACACTTTTGACATCTAATAGTATGCCTTTCCCCAGCCCCAATCGCTTTAAAATAATTTTAAGAAAGTGCCCAGATCTTTACTTACCTTCCCTCTCTCCTCCGATGCCTGGCCTTCTGCTTGCAAGACACTGCAAGCAGGGGGCGGGACCGGCAGCCGCCTCTGTGATTGGCTGAGAGGCAGCCAATCATGGACGCAGCTGCCGGCTTCTCAGAATATCAGGGGAGAGAGGGAAGGTAAGTAGAGTTCGGGGGACTTTCTTAAAATTATTTTTTAGCGGTTGGGGCTGGGGGAAGAAATACTATAATATGGACAAGGGGTTTTATGGTAGGGGGAGGGATCGCAAAACGGGAGGGAGAGGGAGGGGGAGAAGGGCTGCAGTACGCATGCCAAACTTCTCCTGGAGGCGAGACAGGAGGCAGAGTCCTATATGGACTCTACTATCCTCCTGGTGGGCATTTTTTGGGACTTTGGGGCGGGGGTGACTACAGGAGAACCATATGGAGCTGGGATGTGAGGTAAGGATTTTATTAAACTACATGGTGGGGCCATTAGTGGGGGGGATTATAGTTTTGGGGTGGACATGCCATTTAAAATCTATTTTTCAAAAAAAAAACTAGATTTAACATATTGCCCAATGTTATACTTACAGTTGAAGGAGACTGTAAGTATAACACTAGCACGTTTCTCATGCGCCTCCATTTGCGTTTTGCATTCCTTTGTGTGTGAGAAACCCAGAGCAGCGCATGTCAATCTGGTTGGCTATATTGCATGCGCTGCTCTGTGCGGCAATCTCAATTTTGTTGCGAATCACATGCGCTTTGATTGCGCAACATTGCTATTCATCCCTTTTGTGCTTCATATAAACACTACCTACCATTATTTACATAACATTTACAAACTGTATATTTATATCAAGTCTACCAATATTAAATATATGCTAAAAATGTTTGGGGCATTTTGCAAAAAGCAGCCATCCTGGCTGAAAAACAAATCCTACAACATTAAAATAAACATTAACATAAAAGTTGACCTCTCCCTATTAATCAAATAATAGCACATATTTCCTTAACTCCTGCCATATCTAATGCATTTCAAGATATATCTCAAAGCACTCAACACCTTTATAATAGACCAATATGAAAGGAAGATAAATGTTTTGTTGTGTAGGCTTTTGAAACAGCATCAGATACTCAGTCGCTATAAATAAATAAAGCCTATTGGTAATACACATGGTTACAGTCTCAAAAAGTTAATTTTATTCTCTGTTAGATAAAAAGGAGTGGGTGTAGCACAGAAAACAAGCATCAGATTCCTAAAAGAATAAATAACAACAGCAGCAGCTGTATGTCTTTCATTTGACTAATTATCATATAATTAAGTGGATGAATTACAAGAGAGCCAAGGCATTAAATTAAAATATTTAATGCTTGTAAATCTGAAAATAATGACTCTGCTGCAACCATAAACTGGTGAAGCTAATACTTATGTAATACTCTAAAACCAGACACACATTAATGCCATTTTTAAAAATCTTTTTTGTATAGGGCTATTGTGCTCTATTAACCTCTTTTAGCAGCAGACACACCTTTAATATGAGAGCAATACAGTCTCAACCCTGCAAGATGAATTTAAAAATCTGTCATTACATCTTTGCAATTTGCACACATGTATTACACAAAAATGACAGATTTTTTTATCCCAGCTAATGCCTGAAATCTTGACGTCCTTTACATTTTCATAAGATTGACTGTCTCAATGTCTGGGAAGCATTTCATTTTATCAAAAGAGGCGGTGATATGAAGGTGTGATCTGGTGTTTGCACTGAAAATTACAGATGGTTGTTATAGGGTACCTAGTTTGAGAACCAATAGTGATTGTACTAGTAATATATATTCACACTAACAACTCAGCCCAATACACAACCAGATTAACATAAATTTGAACGAGAAAAACAATCAATGGCTCTTTAGTCGGCAGAAGGATGCAGAACCAATCTCTATTCCAGCTGAGAAATTTAGAGACCATTATTTTGTATGCAGATATCAAATGCAGGAATTTAACTATGTTGCAGCCAACAGTTTACCCTCATTCTAAATATGTTTATTACATACCTATTTAATTCAATCTCAAACTAAAAGTCTAATTGAGACTATGCTTATACAATTTTTAAAAATCTTTTTTTCTTTTTACAAAAAAAACTGACACCACCTAAAGATCTGTCTGTCTGCAAAGCTACTGTGTATTTCTGTGTATCTTTGGTATTCAGTTAGTTAAACTAAACTTTAGTTTTTGAATGACTTAATCTGTTGGCATTGACAACTCTTGGCCAAGAATGTTGACTTTTCAATCTTCAAATGTATGTAATTTTTCCTTAAGAGGCATTTACACAGCTGAATCCTGACCCAAATAATTGGCTCTTCTGTGTTGGGCCATATGTGGGTGCAGCTTCTGTTTAATCTCCCCACATACAAATCAGAGCACTCTTTTGTTTTAAGGGCTTTGAGATAGTGTTTAATATTCTTGGCCTCTGTGCTGTTGGAGAGGTTTTCTGCTTGATGTTGTCTGATGACCCCCAGCTTATGATCTAAAGGGTGATGGGAGTCAAACCTCAAATACTAGTCTGTGTGGGTTGGTTTTCTGTAAACCTCTACTTCCAGTTTATTATTTTCCCTGACTTCTTCAAAACAGTTCAAGAAGGCCAGAGTGTTGTTTTGTTCCTCTTCCCATGTAAATCTGATGTATTGTTCACAGTGTTGAGTTCTGTGAAGGTTATATGCTGATTGGGACACATTGCAGTGTATTTATAGCCTGTACAAGTCATTCTGAATTAAGAAAAACTGTTGGACGACTAGCAAAACATCTTCAAGATCTAAGACTTTAAGTCTAGTTAATCTAACAGAATACTACAAATAGATCATGAACTGGATGAATGAGAACCTTCACAAGCAGATATCCTTGTGATATACTTAAAGGGCATGTCCACCCCCAAAATTACATTTCATGTACTGATAGAGAAGCTCCCAAAGCCCTAACAGGGTTATTCAATAAAAGTTCTTATTGTTTAAAATGGTGCTAATTTTGCCCCAACCAATCAGATGTTAGCTTTCAAATGTTAAATAAGATCTGATTGGTTGGGGCAAAGTTAGCACAATTTTTAACGATAAGAACTTTTATTGAATCTCCCTGAAAGAGTGTTATAGTCACACTGCCCAATTTCTGCATCAGATACTGGCAAACTCCATTTACTTCCTGGTTGAACAGGAGTCACAGCCATAATGCATGATGTCACAGCCAATGAAAAATGAGTTATCTGGAGGCTTGTTAATTGAGAGCAGTGGAAAGCTTATATGAGCATGTGTGAAAGCTCTGATCTTTTCCCAAATTGCCTGCAGGTTTGTACTGAATAACTAGCTTTGTGTGCAGTTCTGGGCAGTGTGAATACAAAGATTTTAAGGTTTTGGGGTCTTCTCTTTCAGAATATAAAATGTCATTTTGGGGGTGGGCATGCCCTTTAAGTACGTACAAAATCATTGTCTCTGCCTGGTAACACATGTTCATGCCATTCATGGTCAACAAACATAAATACCTGCAACAGGATAATTTACAGACATGGCTGATCATCATCCGGTTCAGATGAAAGAATGGCCGGCAATTGACAGTGAGTGACAGAAAAATAACACAGATATTGTGGGCGAATGAAATATGAAAATGACGCTCACCCCAAAATATCCTCTCACGTGTACTTTAGAGATTTGCAATTTACAGTACCTTCCAGCTGCTTTCTAGTAACCAATATTAACAATAGCAAAATGAAAAGGTAAATTTGTATATAGCTACAGTACTTCATACAGTTTATAGTTACAGTTACAGATATTAGAGTATCTCATTAAGAGCGGTCTCTAGACACTATACCTAATTTTGACCAATGGTTGTCTGACCACTAAGATCATCAATCTAATTACAAGATTTTCTAATATATTATTCATTGCTATGAATAATGAAGATTACCTGTGAGCCTGTTTCTCTAAGCTCGTTTACATTAACAGAAGAACACACACTGCTTGTACCTTTGTGGATAAGTACTGAACAGTAAACTAGGCCTACATGCTTAGTAATAACTGTCTGGTTTGTGCGTCCCCCTTAGTTAATCTTCTGTGTCATTTAAGCAGACAAAAACACATTTAATCCATAATTTCACTGTTCGCTATATATAGATACTGTCATGTTCCTGAGTGGCCTTATGTCAAGGATCATTGGGGAACCTTCTTTCCCACTCTCTCAATTACAGCATGAAGATATTATTTTAGGACATGGAGTCCAGTAGAAAATAAAACAGGAGTAATAGGTCACAAGAAAATTACAGGTTGGATCAAGCCTACTTAAGTGATACATTCATGGCTTACAGAATTAGCCATGGAGAAAAATGTTGAGGATTACATGAAACCAGGAATCAAGAATTTGAAATGTCCAATTAGTTTACTATAGGTGGCAAAGAAAAGAACATCTGTGTAATTTAGAACAGGAAATTATTAAAAATATTGCTACATTTGGATTTTAAAACTACATTTTACAGCATCTTTGAGACTTTCCTCACTCAGAAATTCTAAATTTGAAAAACTAAGCAAGCATTGTTTAATTTACTTGCAAAGCTACAACAAACCATTATTTCATTAGAGACTAAGGAGAAAGAGATAAAAGGAAGTTAAATCACATTGCAGAATAACTTGCCAACAAATTTATAAATGTGCCATATATTTTTTGCATTGTTTCATTGTACGGTAATTTCCAAAATACAGTTCAATGCTTTGTTGTTCAGTATATTCATTAGCTTGCACAACATAAATAGGGCATTTTAGTAATCCCTGACTATTTGGTGGGAAAAAAACACTTTAAAGGGCAACTAAAGCCACAGAACAACACTGAACCAGAAGGCAGAACACCTTGATATAAAACCAGTAATCTGTGTCTTACCTCTCATTTTGATACAGGCGCTGGGAAATTTACCTAAATAACATATGGTTTGTGCTTTACTTCTCAGCATTCTAGTATCAGACAGTTTGGTCAACGACCATATGTTCTGCACATGCTCAGTCCTTAGCTATGGCACAAACTTGTTACAGTTGGTCACACCCATTAATAATCTCTAGCCAATCCTTTTACAGGACAGATAAAGCAAGGAAGCATGCGAGTGAGGTCAGGAGGTGTGGTCTGACACTGCACATACACACAGATACTTCATCCAGTTCTTAACAGGCTTTGATTTACTTTAACAGAGTTTACTAAAGTGGCATTTTATAGTTTATTGGTGTTTTTAGGGGGGGGTGTTTTCTGATTCTGGAGTATATAAAATTGGGTTTAGTTCTCCTTTAAAAAATATTTTAGCTGTTTCGGATATTAATCAATGTTAATCTAATGTGTGGAGAAGAGTAAGTTAAGAGTAAAATATATTAAAGATATTTTTCACTTAAACCTCTGCCCATGTTCTCTGCAAACCAACAGTTATTTGATAGAATTTTGTATGCGTAATTAATTTCTGCCCCTACAAAATAACTTAATTGAAATCAAGTACTTGTTTGATGTTACAAGTCATATTTTACAAGTTAAAACATCTTCGGGGAGAGTATTGATTAAGGAAGAGATGTTGTTTCAAGTGTTTTTGAGATTAGGGAATTAGTGGCTGGAAAGTTGAAAGGATTATGCAAATATATATATTGTATGACAAAGGAAACACAAGTTCAGTTGAGCTCTTGGTTTTTTGGGGGTTTCAAAGCCCTTTATTCTTTCATTTGTGGTGTTTCGCAATGCTTTATAAAGAAATTTAACTCACTAATTCTTAACTTACTATAATAAAAGTGCATGCTTCAGATTTATTTTGAATATACTAAAAACTGTAGTTATTTTGTCCAGTTCGGACATCGAAAGGTAAGAACTGCCACTGCACCTGACATTATGCTGATTTAATGCTCATGTCAACTTAGCCTTTTTTCACCTCAATTCACCATGTATGATGAATAAAAGAATAATTTTTAAGAGACTTCCAGCAGTTTGATTATATGTATGGGGAGAGCCTATGGGGGGGGGGGGGTTGGATGTTGGATACGTATGGAGATGAGCACTCCGAAATCCACCCTCTACATGATCTTATTTACAATGTGGCTGTGCTGGAGACATACAGATATGATCGCTGGGAGAGCCAGTGCCTATTTTGAAATGTTACGTGTGAGTTCTAAGACCCTACAATTATACATAAGCCAATTGCTGCTGTGCATGTAGGATACATCCCAACATTTATGTTTCTGTCTAAACCAGTTAATGTTTCTAGTTATAAAATAGAAGCAGGTGGTAATATAACTATACGAGGGTGCCCTTTCAGATAGGGTAATGCTAAAACAAAGGCCTCTTCAAATTAAAATTGCTTTGAATCACTTTAGATTAAATACTAAAACCAACCAATCAATGCAGCTGAAAACTCTTTCCCATGTTTTTTCCCTGTTTTAGCCAATCCAGTGTACTTTGCACCGCTTCATCAGTTCAAAGCCCCCAAACAGCTCTTGAACAGCTGCAGACTTAATTATCAAAATAACATTTTAATAGTCTTATAACCTGACTTGTATAACATGTTAGAAGATTCTTTAACACCTTTTCCCTGTTCTTTTCTTGGCTACACTTACTAATAGGATACATTTACGTGATTAAGCTTTTTAATGCATGCAGTATGCTGATGAAGATGTTCCTCCCACCTAAATTACTGCTCTTGGGTCTTTCAATAGACTAGGAACTCTATTATATATTTGAATGTAGAGGTTGTCTTAACACCCACGCACCGGACTTGTGTGTAAGAAGTAAGCTGGAGGCCAGGAAATCATTATAAAAACGTATCATTCTTCTCGCTTATTACTATAGGAAAGAAAAAATAATTTGTATGTGCCCAATCAGGACTCCTAAGGAAGAGAGTGCTAACCATAGCTAGGTAATTCATTTAAGATCACTGGGGGTTTGACTTGCTTTTAACACATTTTCTTTTCTTGGAAAATGTTAAAATATAGTTTGCAAGAGCATTATCCATAGTTCTTAAGATTTTTAGATCAGGCATTTCTATTAAAACAGGTGAAGGATAGGGTGCTAAACTGATCAATTATTTCAAGCAAATCGTTCCTGTTAAAATGTTGGGAATATTGTGTTTCTTTAAGTTTAAAAGTCGGTCACAACCAAGGTTTTCTAACTGTGGATATGTTTGCCCTAATAAAATGGAAACACATTTTACAGCCCTATTGACAAAAGGTAAATTCTTTGTTCAAGATATTAAAAACATACAGGGTTATTCAATAAAAGTTCTTATCGTTTAAAATGGTGCTAATTTTGCCCCAACCAATCAGATGTTAGCTTTCAAATGTTAAATAAGATCTGATTGGTTGGGGCTAAATTAGCACAATTTTAAACGATAAGCAGGGTTATTCAATAAAAGTTTTTATCGTTTAAAATGGTGCTAATTTTGGCCCAACCAATCAGATGTTAGCTTTCAAATGTTAAATAAGTTCTGATTGGTTGGGGCAAAATTTGCACCATTTTAAACTATAAGAACTTTTATTGAATCTCCCTGAAGAACTTTTATTGAATCTCCCTGATAGAACGTAAAAGATTTGTTTTTGACCCATTTTTTCCTGTAACAGCATCATAATCATTCCATAAAAAACATTTTTATATGTGCCATTTTGCCAATAAATGGGCTTAGCAGATGATATGAACCCAAGTTTGGTCTGTAAGTACAATTTTGTAGCTTTTAACTTTGGACAGCTGAGACATTGATATGAATGAACCTCACTGACAAATACTGGAATCTATACTGTGTCTCAACATGCTTAGTGCATCTGTTGACTGATGCCTCAACTGTGAATACATTAATGGAATTTTAGTACCATTTAAATTCAATTACAACTAAGGCATAGGCACAGCACATGATCTAATTATTAGCCAATTATTCAGTACTCTTTCAATTTTACCATAATTATAGCACTATCCAAATTGTCTGCTCTCACTAGGTTGCGAATATCACCAGCCTTACTAGAAGTGATATGACCCTCTGATTAACTGGCCTTCCTGAGTTCACCGTAAGCTGACAGTGGCACTAGGCACAAGATGCTTATGTCACGTTTTGACACAATGAGAGTTGCCGTGTGATATGGCATTTGTTTCTAATGTTATAATTTCCATCAGCTTATCCTATCATATGTTGTTTTTATTATTTATCCTTTAGTCTGTCCTTTAATTTTCCAACTCTTAAAAACATGGAAGTAACAATTCCATTCCAACGCATATGAGCATTCAGAACTCTTCCCAATAACGGTGCAAATATGACTACTATGGGTTTTCCTCACATTGTTCAATGTCATATACTCCAAAAGCAATTCTCAGCACTGAATCAATGGTTTAAGGCAAGATTATGCAGATGTATAATTTGAAGAAACAGACAAAAGCTTACAATTACTAATTATTTTACAGATAAAGGAAACTCCATACAATAACAAAACATTATGTTATATAGTAGTAGAATGCAATGGCCAAACTATACACAGTTATTCATAGATACATTCCTACCACACAGAGCTAACAATCGGGCACAAAAAGATTAAATTCTAAAAGTCAAAATGTTGAACTACTGGAGGGTGTGTGTAAGTTGTTTTGCTAAAGTCACAGATGTGCTGAACCAACTTACTACAATAATAAAGTGTGGAATTTATTAAACATAAAGCATAAAAAGTAATAACTTGGGGAAATAAGTGAGGATCGTTAACAATGAGAGGACAGAAAACAAACTAGTGGAGTGTATTAAGTTTTGAAGTTTTTCCTTCCAACAATATCACATTCTACAGAGTAACATTGTCTGAATCCTTGCTCCAAGCGTTTGACCTCTAAGCCCAGCGTCTCTCTCTTGAATGATAAATGAAACGCATAAAGAAAGGATTTGTGCAAACTGTGGTTTGAGGGCAGGGAGAATTCACTAGACTATTGGGAGCAGCTCAGAATTCTAGATATTACAGGGCAACTCAAAGAACTTCTAAGCAACATTTTTTTTCAAGTTCAGACAAGACCACAAATGTACATTTGTGACTGGATTGGTAAAGATCAAAAATTAATTATGAAATAAATGCATTCAGTTACTTAATCAATAATTACAATAGAATTATTCCATTTACAGTTTAAAGGACAACTAAAGCCACAGAACAACACTGAACCAGAAGGCAGAACACCTTGATATAAAACCAGTATCTGTGTCTTGCCTCTCATTTTGATACAGGAGCTGGGAAATTTACCTTAATAACATATGGTTTGTACTTTACTTCCCAGTATTCTAGTATCACACAGTTTGGTCAACGACCATTATGTTCTGCACATGCTCAGTCCTTAGCTATCGCAGGAACTTGTTACAGTTGGTCACACCCATTAATAATCTCTAGCCAATCCTTTTACAGGACAGATAAAGCAAGGTAGCATGTGACTGAGGTCAGGAGGTGTGGTCTGACACTGCCCATACACACAGATACTTCATCCAGTTCTTACCAGGCTTCCATTTACTTTAATACAATTTACTGAAGTGGGATTTTATAGCTTATTGGTGTTTTTAGGGGGGTTGTTTTCAGATTCTGGAGTATGAAAAATTGGGTTTACTTCTCCTTTAATTGTGTTCAATCTCTGGGAAAAAGAAAAAAATTATACAGGTAGACAGATTCTGCTTAAAGGATAAGTACACTGTAAAAGCAAGTTAAGTTTAATTGTAAGCTGCAGCTTTAAACCATCCCCCCCCTTATTTTATTTTTTTTACAAGGTCCCTCCTAAGCCTACCTGTGTAGCTGTAAAGTTGCTCACACCTTGGATATGGTTTGAAGACTGCTTAGCTCCAGCCCTCCGTGAGTTCCTGGATCTCCTTCTTCAAGTCCCAAAAAGCACTCCTCGTTTGCCCTGTGTGTGCCCTCGCTGTGCAGCACGTGTGATGTCATGGCACACGCGGACATGACATCAGTGTGTGCACGGACGCGTGCAATGAGCAAATGAAGAGTGCTTTTTGGGACTTGAATAAGAAGCAGATTCAGGAACTCACGGAAGGGCAGAGCTAAGCAGTCTTCAAACCACATCCAAGATGTCAGCAATTTTACAGATGCACTGGTAGGCTCAGGAGGGACCTAGGGGAAAAAAAGTTTTTTTAAAGCTGCAGCTTACAATTAAATTTAACTTGCTTTTACAGTGTACCTTTAATTACGGTAATCTAGCGGGTTTTTACTGAGCCATGCAATTTTTAAAATGACTGTAAAAAAGGCTCAAATTTTTACCATACCTTATTACACCTCCAGGATCAGACTTAAAGGAGAACTAAAGTCTCCAGACAACATTGCCCAACAGAAAGAGCACATTCACAAAGATACAAAAAGCTGTGTATCACCTCACCCTTTCCTGTGGATGCTGGGTGATTTAGGAAAATAGCCTGTGGGGACTAGGGGTCAGTTCCTGGAAGTTGACAAACAATTAAGTAACAGCTAAGAGACCATCCCTCCCTCTGACACAGAATACAGATTTCAATGCTCCTTCCCTAACAATGATAAATTCCTTTGCTTTTTATACAAAAAAGAAAGTAATCTTTGCAGCATAGCTCTAAGCAACAGAATATTAATATTTCAGTAAAAAAATAAGTATGTAAGTAAAAAGTAAGTATGTAACCTTCTATACTGTGTTTTGCTAAAAAGAAAGCTTTCAGCCTCTATGCCACAAGGTCTACTAGTGGCATATCAGTAAATGTAGAAACTATCTTTTGCTAGAAACAAAAAAAAAAGTGAGCCTGGGTAATTGAACCTGTGACTTAATGTTCTGTTTGTTTCCAAACCCAGCACTTTAGCAGCATGCCACCAATGCAGTACATTTCAGTAAATAAACATAGCATTTACATGGTGTGCCACCAGCAAACCAACTATGAACATTGGTACATTTTGAAACTTTATCGTTCACTAGAAACAGAAGCTAGAAATTCTGTGCATAAAGACTGAATCCTGGTGTCAGGCTTTGATGCCAAGATGGGCCATAGGCTATAATTCTTCCCAAATATCACTGTACCATTATTTTGTTGATCTGAAATGGTGATAGTTAGTATGTGACCTGCATGGTGGGGGGCTTGGGGACTGAGCTAGTGCAAAACAATAACTTGACTGAAGTCATGCAGCAACCAAAACACATCAGAGTAAATGCTGTTAACATGTATTAATTTATAGATTTAAATAAGACAAAGTAATTTTTTCAGTGTACAATTCCTTTAAAGGGTATCTCCACTCGTTTTTTGAAGTTTTTGGAATCCAGTTCTGTTGAAGAACGGGAGGTAAAGGAGCTGTGCCTTACCTTCCGTTCTTCAATAGAACACACAGGAGCCAGGAGAGAAGGTAAGAACTTACCCGCTCGCTCGCTCCCCACGGCGGTTGGTCTGACAGGTCCCGACGGACCTTGTCTTCTATCGCATAGAAGACAAGGTCCGTCGGGACCTGTCAGACCAAGTGCCGGGGAGCGAGCGAGCGAGCGGGTAAGTTCTTACCTTCTCTCCTGGCTCTGTTTGTTCTATTGAAGAACGGAAGGTAAGGCACAGCTCCTTTACCTCCCGTTCTTCAATAGAACTGGATTCCAAAAACTTCCAAAAACGAGTGGAGATACCCTTTAATTCCAAGGTGAAGCAATTCCTTCCTGCTCTAATTGTAATCTATTTGTGTTGTTATTACAGGCAGGCATACTGTAATTTTTACAAAATGTCAATCAAAATGTTATTGTGTCACACAGTGCAAAGGAGCGTGGACGCGGCCGGCGCTGGAGCAATACGCGGGTAAGTTTCTCCTGCAAGTTTTACTGAAGGTAAGACATAGCGCATTTACCTCCTGTTCTTCAGTTAAACTGGAAAAACCAAGTTAAAATCCTGAGGAGATACCCTTTTTTTTAGTATATTTTTGTCATTAGGTGTCTTGTCAATGTGCCCTTAGAAGCTTTAGGTTTAAGAAAACACAGTATTATCTCAAACTGCAGCTAATGTTTTCTACTCAATTAATGCTAGAAGTGGTAATGCATACTACGGACGTTAGTGGACATTATGGTTGGTCAGTTTCGGCCCTTACAAACTGCTAATACGTTAAATAATCCCATCGGTCCAGAATGTGATTTACCTAATACCGCTAATGTGTATGGCCTAAATTGACATGTATCACAGACACAATCAAGCTGATAACCTCACTCTTGATTAGATACAGCTGATTGTGGTACACTAAAGCCTAGCCTAAACTAAAAGGGTGCATGATCAGCTGTTTTTATACAGCTGATTGCACTTTGCAGTAAAGGACTGTGTCAGGGACCCAGCCCCTGGAGTTACGCCATTGGCATCCAGTTTTTTTTTTTTTCCTTGTATTTCTCATGCTCAATATCCTCAAGCTCAATAAATGTGCTTTTA
The DNA here is from genome assembly GCA_019447015.1 of Hymenochirus boettgeri. Classification (NCBI taxonomy): domain Eukaryota; kingdom Metazoa; phylum Chordata; class Amphibia; order Anura; family Pipidae; genus Hymenochirus; species Hymenochirus boettgeri. Next base: position 76,153,508 of record CM033472.1, read on the forward strand.
GATAAAAAGCAGTATTTTCCCATTGAAATTACATTAATCTGACCTCCCATCATTTTAAATGTGCAATAAATAAATGCTTTAGAAAATGCTGCACAGCAGATTGTATGTCGAAAGAAATAAGGGACAAAACAAATAGTGTAAAATAGGCTTACACTGTGTCCTTCTGACACACACAAAAAATTCTAAATAAAAGTCCTTAAAGGGCATGTCCACCCCCAAAACTAAAATTAACCCCTTACTGGCCACATCAAGTAGTTTAAAACAATCCTTACCTTACATTCCTGCTCAAAATAGTTCCCCTGCTGTGCCCCTCCAAATCCAGGAAACTGCTGTGTAGGACAGTGTGTGACTCATGCTGTGCTAGACTTCCTCAACCTCATCAAGGTTGAGGCAGCTCAGTGCAGCCCTCCCTGCCTCTCAGCCAATCACGGACGTGGCTGCCGGTCCCGCCCCCTGCTTTCAATTCATCGCAAGCAGAGGCCTGAACACTGCAGTGGAGGAGAGAGGGCAGTAATAAGATCGGGGACTTTCAACATTAATTAATGAATGCGGTTGGCTGGGGGAGCATGCCCTACCACATATCAAAAGTTAAATTTCGGGGTGGACATGCCCTTTAAAGGGTTTAGTGCAAATACATATGCTTTTCAGAAAAAAGAGCAGCATTTTTTCATCCCAATGACCTTAATCTGCCAATTCAGCATTTTGTCTGTGTATAAATAAATGCAACTGAAATACTGACTTCCTGTTTGCAGGACCCCTAATAAAGACCGTTATGGTCTTGCCCTTGACCCAGCACCTGGGTTAATTCAGTTGCTCAGTAGAGATCTGAGCATCTTTGACCCATCCAACAGCCAATCAGTAGAAATTACTGTTAGGGACATTCCAAGGATGTGGTGCATCCAGGGAAGAAGTTGAAATGTCAGCTCACTAATGTCAACAGCAGGGAACAGCAAAGAGTATGAAAGCAATTGATTTTTCAAAATTGGAGAGAATATGTAGAATAACTAAAAAGGCATTACACACTAACAATTTAACAAATATTGTTAAATGTTAACTTTCCCTTTTTTATAAAGTAAGGCACAAAATAGATTTTTACTTGTGAGCGATATTTTGTCATTTCCATTCTTTTTTTCACAATAGAAATTTATTTTGTTTTGAACTCACAGCACACACACATTTTTAGAGCTTTGTGCAGCCATTGTATGTTGTTTTTGTTTTTTTTGGCCTTTAAAGCCAAATTCAGAGTTTATTCTTAAACTTTCCCTTTTTATTTTTGAATATAGGTACTCAATACCTAAAATCACAGTTTCTTATTATTCCCACAATTTACATTTTAACTGGCAGTCAATCGTATATCTGAAGTACAAAATATTAAAATGTAAATGGTTTACTGTGACTTTAAGACAGGAATCTTAGAGCTGTGGCTCTGAAAATTCCCCTTATAGTATCAGGACCCAGTGGAATAACACCACTGAGCAGAAATAGGAAGATAGAATTACTATTCTGGACTGCAATCACACTTCACCTCATCTTACAGCCCCTGAATATACATTTATATTCTTTTTACAATAAATATATTTAACACAATTGTGACCATTACAGAAACCCCTTCCCTGTAATATAACCTACTAATAGGCAGCAGTGGAAATCTAATAGAAGGAACTGTACAGTTTTGTAATGATGTCTCTTGCATTATTCAATGGAGCCAGTGGCACATTGCAGTCCAGACCAGGCCAGGGAATACACCACCATCTTGGGAGGTGAATATAGACGGGGAGGGTAACCATTAGTGGGGTTGCTTTTTTTATATCAAGGGTGAAATAAATAAGAATTTAACTATGTAGCATTAAAATACAAGCACAGCCATAGACAATGTTTAGCCCTGTTAATTGCAGCTGCAAGGATCAGCCTAATAATGACTAGAGATAAGTTTACTTTCCAAAACATAATAACATCTGTAATACAACCCTACAGTTTAGGCTGTATACACAGAATAAAAAATGGCACAAATGGTCAAATTTTCAGTGTAATGCCATTGGCAGTGGCAGATTACAACTTTCAGAACAGGATGATGTATTTAGCAAGCCTCAATTGTAAATAAAATAACATGGTAAAACATGCACATTTTTATGTGATATTACTTTACAATAGGGTTTCACATATTATTTTGCACTATGCTTGGTGTGCCTTAACAGAGCCAGAGATGTGTTACAAAATGTTGGTGTGTTCGTAAGGGGATAGGCCAACTAACTTTCTATTGAAATTGCAGGCTATTGAACACTGCTCCAGAAAGGCCTTTACTACCACACACTAATGTGTAGTAAGCAAAAGGCAGGAAGATATATGCTGCAATCAATTTACAATAGACCAGTAAATATTACATTGCTTGTAAGTAGGATACTGGAGCAGTAGCTATGGTAAACATGCTTGCGTAGAACAAAAATAAATTACAGAATTAGCGCTTTTGCAATATAAACACTTCCAAAAAAAACCCAAAAAGTCAGATCCAATATGATTCATTCAGTTGAATTTTCATATGTGCAACTGGCCAGTAAAGGCATATGGGTAGTACGGTTCAGCAAAGGATTAAAAGGCTGTACTTCTTGTAGTAACATCACTTAAATGTCTTTACAAAAAACTAAACCTGTAGTTTTCTACAAGGCTAACAATTCTTGGGAGCTGTTGCCTGGTTTACTTTCCTTGATGTGTTGGGCTTCTAGAACAAGACAAGCTGGGAAGACCAAATGAGGGTTTTCTTTTTAGTACAAATACTTGGATTTGTCCTAATTATGGCCTTCAATGCAGCAGTCTTATCTTCAGAATTGCATCAGAAAAACAAGTTATTTAGGCTGATATCACACTACAACGCACCAAGCGTGCACGCTTTTGCGTGCGTTATTTTCGTGTTTGCACTCGTGTTTGCGCTTTAAAGCGAAAACGCAAGCGATTGCGCGAAAAAATGCTCGCCACAAAACTCAAACAGACGCACAATCGCATTTGCATCGGATATCGCAGGAACGTTCGCGTTCCCGCGATTTCCATGTTAGCGAAAATCGTGGGCTTGAACGCAAAACACGTACACGAACGCACGAAAAACACGCTAGTGTGGCCTAGCCCTAACAAGCATAAAAAGGGTTTCATAGATGAAGAAAAAGTCAGCATTACATTTAAGAAATAAATATTACTCTTGCTGAGGACGTTGGGAGTCAGAACTTTATTGTCGAAGGGGATAATCATTATAATACTTAAAATCACACTTATAACACTTACGGAAATTACAAGAATACAGTCTGTAGAGACCCAAAAATGAAATCAACTCAGTGTGTTTTTATAAGAATTCTGAAGTCAGAATTCCTGAGAGGCCAGATACAGGCATTAACAGTTTCTTGCAGACTTCCATTAGCTGTTCAAATTTGAATACCGCTGCCGAGGTGAACTCTAATCTTCTCTGAATCCTCCCAACACATTTTATCTGAGGAAAATTTGTAGTTAAAAATTTAGTTTGATGGAACGCTGTTTAAGTGCTTTTCCTCATCTAGGCCCAAGAAGAGCCCCAGAGAGCTGCGCTGTAATTTGTTCAAACGAAATAATATTTTCATTTGCCTGGCTTCTTTGTTGTCTTGTGTGATGAAATGTAATGTCCCTTTTCATTCAACCCTATTAAGCACATATTTTGCAGTCAGAAATAGACAGATGAAATAAAGATATCCACTTTACTCATAAAGGTGGTTAAAGATAAGATATATACACAACACTCAAAAAGAATAGAAAAATAAATTATGAAAAGAAAAATTCCTTGGGAACGATATATATACATATAATATATATATATATATATAGTCCAAAAGGTGCAGCATCAAATATATTATATATTATATAGCATAGCTTAACATAGCAGGGGTTAAACAAGGATTAAGACATATGTTTACCTTTAATGGATTGATTATCCACTTTAACGCTACATCCCTTTAAGGTCTGATTTTTGTTACAAGTGTTGCTTGTTAATCAATGATGATATGTGTATAAATAGCTTCTAAGCTACCATGTCTCATTATGCTTGAGAAAGGGGTGGGGTGACCTTGAAATGTAGCTATGCTATAAATTATTTAAATATATTTGATGCTGCAAATCTATATTTTTTGTATGGACAGTGGGACTATGTGTACCCAATGTGTGTGCATTTGCCATTCTATATTGAAGTGCTGACCTATACAGATAATTACTAATAAAATACTTTATACTTTTGAGAAATATGAAATATATGAAATATTGGATGGATTGCATATAGAGAATTTCATTGCTAAATTTCACTCCTAAACATGGGCTTCTTAAAGGATAGCTGTATTGCGTCAATGCAATTTTTTTTAAAAATTGCTTTAAAAAGAATAAAGGTTTGCGGCCCTCCCCATACATTTCCCCCCCTAATTTCGAGCCTCTCTCTGCCTTCAATTAGCCATGCTGTGAAGGGGGCGTAACAATTCTGTTTGCCTCTAACTGACACTCAAAGCAAGCATGTGAGAAAACACACCTTCACCCACCCTTGATCAGCTTGATTATGTAGGCTGCATCCTAGCAACAGGACATTTCAAGTTTGTTTAACTGGCAGAGGAGGAGGAGAGAGGTTGTAACAGACATTCCAACCAGCCAATGACAAGTGTTATGTTAACCATGGCCCTGGGCTGTTAGCACTCATCTTTGCTGTGTAAGGGAGGGCAGAACGGTTGTAAATGTGAGTAAGCAATTTCAGCTGCTGAAAGTGTGGGAATGTAATGAGGGTGATGTTGTTTTTTTGGTATTGTAGTCCTTTAAGTTCTTAAGATGCCATTGCATTGTTATTCATGGGACACTGTAAGCAGGAGTAAATATAGGAATTTCGATCCTTTTGGCTGATCAAAAGATCCAATTAAAATTCCCCACCTTGCACCGCAGATCTTCCATAGATTTCAGCTTGAAATCTGCAGAAAATGGGGACTGGAAGATAAAAAGTCAACAGAAAATTCCCTGCCTTGCCCGATCTATTTTTTCATCATTTGATATCATCAATCTGTCTTTCAAACAAAAATGAAAAATCACCATCAATTTTTCAGGCAATTCAATAGAATTTGCAAAATCGATTGAAATATAGATGCCATGTATGGGGGGGCCTTAGACCTAAAGAGAGATTTGTTGTTAACTGACTGTTGGGCTTAATGTTATGCTACAATTCTGTCTCTCATTAGTAACACAAATTACCAGCAATTAGCTGGCTGAATGTTCAAAGGCAATTCAAACTAGTGTATGAAAAGAGCAATATAAACGCTTAATGTATCCATCAAATCTAACAGCCCAAATAAAATTAATGATATGAATACGATGAATTGTTTTGCGGGATAATTATAAATGTCACTAGAACTTAACGTACCACAAAGTCGGAGATAAAGCTTTGATGAGTGTGCGAGAAGAGGCTGTGCCAATTGTCTGGGACTGTGGGTATGCATTAGCATGATAAAAACTGTAGTTTCACCTTATTGGTTTGCAAGGAAACAAAGTAATGTTTTCAAACTTACTTTCTGACTCCCAAATCTATAAAAGCAAGTAGTTTACTATCTACTACATGTGTTCACTGTTTCGCTTAAATTATATACATATTTCTGATAAAATAATTTCTGCCTGATCGATCACCTTATAACTATTGACTGTGACTGCTTATACTGTTAATATTGTGTAACTGTGAGTGCGTATGTGTGGTCAAGCCTCCATGTGGTAATAGCACCCCCAACACGCCCCTTTAATGGGAGGTCCTCTGCCTTTAATATAAAGCACTGGATGGCCTCTTCCCTCATTTTAAAAAGCCTAAGGGCTGAGGGGGAAGGGAGAGAGCCTGTTATATGGATCCAGTGTGTAAGAATGAGAAATGCAAAAGTTTGCTAATCGTAATTGAAGTAAAAGAAATTGAAAAGGTTAGACGTTAGGACCTTCCAGACTGGGGTTACCTTGACGTGGTTGGAAGGCTTTTCATTCATGTGATCACAGTAATGTATACTAAAACCCCTTTGTTTATAAAGTATGCCAGTGTGCAGATAATATGATATTGTATGGGGCCTAGGAATGTGCATTGATTATCTTTTCTATGTTTGTACACACACACATATATATATTTACAAAATTAGTGTTGCTTCTAGTAGTTATGCAAAATGCACTGCCAGCTTTCCTATTGCATGCCAGCACACCAATAAATTAAGATATTCCTGGCCGCATCTGCACAGGGGAAATTAGAGCATTACCTGTTCTTCGCCAGTGTGCCAAGTTCCTCGCTGCATGCACAACCCATGCTGAGAGACCAGCTGTCTGGGATTGTGCCACTCCGATGAGTACACAGGAGCCAGGGGATCTCTTAGGAGATCTGTTCTAATATCGCAACTGCCTCACTGCAGGGCTGTTCCCTTCATAGCACAGTATTCAAACATTTTTTCCAGATTTAAGAGTGGGGGGAGGAAATGGTTTGATTAGAGAGATGTGGTCCTTCTTTTCACCTCTCCACAAGATATGTCTACGTAGGTTTAGACATTTCAAAAAGCAAATTATTAACAAAATGATTCTCAATTGGCCTATGGATGGTGCAAACTTGCTAAAATTGATGACTGCAGTATTTTAAACATTGATTATCAGTTCCAAATTATTTACTTTTCACTAAAACCATATAATACTGACTAGAAAATAGAACATAAGTCTATGTTTCTATGCTTCTTCCTACATTTCAGACAATTTTGTACTAGCTTTGCTCACATATTAGGGAAGTTACTCACTGTCATTCTTTTTTGTGTCAACAGACGGAAGGAAAGCATTGCATACACCACTAAACAGCCCTCTAATGGCCGTCCAAGGCAACTGTGTATACTGAAACTACATCTAAGGCATTAAATGATAGCTAGACCTTCCTTCCAAAAAATAAAAATAAACATCTAACACCAATGATACTCTCTTAAAAGCCAACAATCCATAAAGACAGTGTAATACCATTTATAGAAAAAACCTGAAGTCATTCACCTATTTAATATCAAACAGATATATTTCTTCATATCTTCCATGAAGATCAACTCAAGTCTGATCAGAGTATGCTTCTGCACAATGCTTGAATCCTGCTAAGGTTTAATGTCTAGCTGTGTGCATTTTGCTTCATATTAACATCTTCAATGGAGCACTTTGATTCCCCCCCCCCCCCCCACACACACACACACACACACACATTTCTCTCCCCCTGTCTGAATGCCAGAAGCTGGCAAATATATACATGCATCATAGCTTCAGCTAAACCTTTTGTTCTTCTGGGGATTTCAGCTGGCGTAACAGCGAGAAGGAGAGAAAAAAAAAAAAGAAAATTCACAGGGGTCGTAAAGGTTTGAAAAAGGCAAATTACCTCTGAGCTATGGCATGGTATGTTATTTATATGTGTGATGTAAAGGCTGCAGACATTTTAACCCCAAAAAGAGACTGAGTGAGCTCAAACAATTACATTTGGACGAGGAAGTGTTAAAGAAGCCCCAAAAGTGATGACACCACAACACATAACACTACAGCAAGATAATTACTCTGCTTTCTTGAGCAGACTTTTACAGATGCAATATTAATAGCAATGAGCAGCCATCAGAGGTGTTCTTTTCCCCCCACCAACCAGGCATCTGCTATTAGCAGGATGGCACGATGATGCAAAATATGTAAGGCTCAGTCTAAAAGGACACACTGTGCACCATGTGAAATCATTCATACATTCCAAAATATTCTTTTTCACTAAGAAGGAAGAAAACCCTCAAAAATTAAACATTTTTCATTTGCTGAATGCCTGTTTTGTTACTAGTAACAGAGTATGAACTAACAAGTTCTGGTGATTCTCAGGTTTAGTGGAAAGAAAACAATGCAGCCAATTCCATAGTGGAAACGTTAACAGCAACTGTGCCTCACATGCTGTCTTTTAAGATAAGGCAGGAACAACAAACTTCATTGTTAATCTAAATTACTGGTACATATGGTATGGCACCCTGGCTGCATAAGGAAGACAAAAAAGTAGCAAAAAAAAAAAAAAGATCATTACATTTGAAGGGAATGTCTACTCTTAAAACAAAAAGTGGTCAATTGTCAGTTACCTCCCCCAAAGCCCAACTGATACATTTTACATTATAGTTATCTCTTAAAGTGTTTGTGTATGTTTTACATTAGTGACTGTTGTTCTTTCCTGGTTTCTGCATTTTACTTCTTTGTACTGAAGCTACTGACGACAACCCCATAATTTTCATGTGCAGCTAAAGTTTATATAAAGGGCAAGGCCAGCTCTCAAATACAGAGATGAAAGTTGTGGCCAGAGTGGCCAACAAACAACTATTCTGGCTAGCAATCTAACGTGTTTGGAGGCGCTCCTTGACACTGTTTAGTGATCTATTCTACAGGAACACTAGACAGTGTCAAGGTGAGCTTCCACACATGTTAGATTGTTAGATTGCTAATTTGGGGTACCAAGTGTAGGTGGGGGGTTTACAGATCACTGCCTCCCCTCTTAATACTCAGGCTACTGCCAAGTTAAAGATTGTGCATTGATGAAGGTAAAGCTGTCCATACATTACCATTGGCTGGACATAATTTCTGACCAAAACACGATGTGCAAGTTTTGGACTACATTACCTTGCACCATCAATTTTGGGCAGATTGTAAGTGATCCTCTTCTAAATGATAGACTGCACAGTAACGACTGGCATTGTACCAAACAGTGCCATACATTGGTCAATATTTTCGATCAAACTGATTGAAATGATTGGAAATACAGACCCATATGTGCCAGGCTTAAAAATATTTATCTAACATGTCAACGTAACCTTTGGAAGAAGAATTCTTTCCTGTTTTACATTCTTTCAAGGAAATCTTCATTTAACGTTTCCGATATTACTCTGTTTGTCATTTTTGTTAGTACCACTTAAAATCTAGGGTCTCTGTGTATCTCAAATGCATGTGATGGTAAAATGTTGCTGGTGGGGGGCAGTGCTTGGAAATTGCTGCCTCAGCTAAACTGGGAGACGTAATGTACCCATTCATGTTATTTACAACATTGGGGGTCTATTTTTTTTGTAGTTGTTATATTTTTTTATTACAAATTTTACCCATTATGGTTGTACTTTTCTGTTTACCAGTCACATGTTTCCATGTCCTTTGTGCATTTCTAATTGCAGACCATTTCATGATAAGTATAACGATGGTAAAGAACAGTAAAGCACAGTAAACCTATTTATGCTAAGGTTTCCCATTTAAGGTTTTATGGATTGATTGATAAGTGCACTTCTCTTTTTCTCCTAAAGAAAAACAATAAAAGTCGAGCCCCCCCTCCCCGAATCAGATGGAAAGTGTTTCTGTTAAATCTTACATGCACCGTATTTGTTCTACAAAGATTCTGCAATATAAATCTTTCGTATTATGCTCTTAGTCGTAAGTACTTGTTTTATATTATGCCCTTTATCCTATCTCAGATTTTATTAGGTTTGTTTCTATACATAAATGAAGATAGGGCTTGAACAGAGGGAAAAAACAAGAAAACAATGGAATGCAATATTAGGCATGCTTTGTGTCCTCAAGCAGATCCGGGTGAATAAAGTCAAACAGAACTCTAGCTAGATACAGTGAGAATTCAAAATGGGACCAAATAATCTACTTTGCTTCCATTGAACCGAAATATGAGTGTGCATTACATTAAGGAAAAATGAAGCAATAATAAAAGAAACCATAAATATTTGAAACTGAGAATACTGTAGATCTGCAGATTTTAAACAAACGGTAAGTCGCAACTGCAGTTAAAGGAAACGTTAAACTGCTAAAACGGAGAGAAACAAATTAATTTTTTGCACTCAGCAATCTGCTAATTATGTTTCTTCTCATCACCAAAGATGCACTGGGTTTTGCAAATGAGAATAATGCAGAAGAATCTAATGCCCTTTGCTATGGTTTGTTTATTTTAACAGATGGAGGCCCTCTGGTACTTTTGTATTTTAAAGAGAAAAGTAACACCAGGGTAGGAGAACTATACTGATTCCCAACCCCCCAACCCCTATAGTACATAGGATGAAGATCTAAACCTCTAGATCTCTGAGTTTGCCCTAGTGCTGACATACCATGCCTTGAAAGTCCCATACTTTACAATGGGTGGGATACACTGCTTGTAAGGAACAAGGGACGCAGAGTGGTTTAGGTCCTCACCCTAGATGCCATTGGTTTGGGACATAGTATAGCTTTCCTTAAACAAAATCATATGTTACTGATATACTACATATTCACATACATATCAGTCTGTTTAGTTATCACAACATAATCACCTAAAGCCAACATAAATAATAACTAATCACTGCTGTAAGATGTAGATACAATTTTTGACATTGTTAAGTAATTTGCATTTGAAGGAAATCATGACTATGGCAGAGTTCATAAGTTTGTGGTCTTGTGTAATGTTATAAGGTCAGATAACTAATGCAAGAACATGCGGCCTTCCATTGTTTCCAATTTCAAAACTAGAATACATTATGAGCATGGCTCCTTGTAGGAGCGAGCATCACTCAAACCCCATTTTACTCGGATTGTAGCACATTATTTGTCCCTGGAGCTTACTTATTATTGGTTCCAACAAATATTAATACAGAGACTTCTTTTCAAATATTTGAAGTATTTTACCCCTAAAATCCATGAGAATACAGTAACCCATTTTAAAATCAGCCAATTGATGGCACTTTCCAAGGCATCTTAATAAGAAAAAAATGCTCCAATAAAGATATTGTTGAACATGCCTTAATGTTTGCAGTAAAATAATCTCTTCTTTTGCCCAACTTGGATACACACAGAGTATACTGCAGACTAATTTAATTGTCTTATGATTAAAAAAAATAAAATCTTTCATATTGAGCATTGGTTCACACAGTTCATGGGCTGACCAGCTCATCTGGCCACATGCATTCTGCCAAGTCGCATGCATTCAGACAACTTGGCACGCAGGCTGACTGTTTAACCATAACAGAATGGTCTTTTCTGTGTTCAGCTTTACTCATACGAAATACTCAGCTTTCTCCTTAGTAGCACAAAAAGTGTAAACATAAAGACAGATGCCATATACATCATACATAACATATATATATATATATATATATATATATATATATATATATATATATATATATATATATATATATATATATGAGATCTATAAAAACAATGGGGCTAGTTACAGTACCACTAGTGATGAATTCCGGTTTTAAAACAAACCTAGTTTCGATTCGAACAGTTCCGAAAATATTCGGATCCAACAGATTTTTTTTTTACATTTTCAAAACTCGAAAAATCCATTGGAAAAGGGAAACATTTTAACGAAAAATCAAAAATGTACAAAATATGAAAAATTTTGATTAAATCGGATTTTCAAAACTTCAAATGGTTCCACGGAACTGCTATTGGAACGAAATCCACAATTTTTGTTCATCTCCATTTACCACATTCTAGACTAGAGTTGTCATATCTTAAGCGCATAAGCAGCCCTTTTATGATAAATCACAATTTAATAGCATATATTTAAAGGCCTATACAATAAAGGACAATTATACTCACCTTCTCCTCGACGTACAGCTGCATAGTACCCAGTACCCAGGGTGATGATCTATTTGCTAAGAATTCACCTCTGGGTTTTTTCCCTAACTCCTGCAATACTTTTTTATATTTCCAATTTCTGTACTTAAAGGACAATTATACTCACCTCCCTCTTACTCTTCTTCTTCCATAGCTACATAGTATCACGAGTGATGACCTAAATAGATAAGTCCTCACCTCTGGGTATTTTACCTAACTTCTGCATTACTTACTATATATATATGAGATCATGCAGTCAATCAAAGCTGTGACAACTAATTGGGGGTAACAAGGGGTCTGACAATAGTAGGGAAATAAGCATTATATACATTGAATATGCATGTATGGCCAACAAAATTTCCATAGTTTTAACATATAAATAACGCAGCTAAACAAATAGCATTTATAGATTAACATGAAACATTTAAGTTTCTCTTCCTCAGGACTTCCCTGCAAAAAGACTTTTAAACAAAGAATACACAATTAATTTATATTATGTTTTTCTATCATTAGGATTATTAGATTGGTGCCTTAATGCAGCAAGTGACATGCAAACATTCTACATTCAAATAAATAAATAAGTCCTGCCCTTAATGTCAAGGTGACCCTTTGTTAGTAACCCCCAGTGTTTGCAGCATGTATAATAGCTCAACAATCTCCCAGTAATTAACACCAGTGCTTAATAAAGTCCAGCTGCCTCTACGGTAAGCTGACGGGATGCCAAGTCTCACAAAACGCCACTTTGGTTGCAACATATACCAGTTATTTGTATACACAACTTCTGACAGATTAGAGATTTAAAAACTCTCTGTATTTATGTGCGATTTTCATTCAGATGCAGATAGGCCAAAAATGGTAAGGCCTGGTCAGGGCCAGCCTTTGATATGTGTAAGCGCATATTTTTACATGTCAGGGACCTGAAGGTCAAAGTGGTGTATCGGCATCATAGCCCCCTGATCACAGTCCTGCAGATCAAAGTTTTATATCAGGGCCAACCCATGCCACAGACAAACCCCCAAAACTCGTAAGCCTTACTTTGGATGTTAGCAACCCCAGTCTCTGACCTATTTGCCATTTTTTAACTTTGCTTTCACTTCTACTCCACCCAGCCCCCTTCTCCTCCTATCTTTAATTAAACATGTTTTATTATCACTTTTTAAATGTATGGAAGTTGCATTGTATCATCCCTCAAATGTAAAATAATACAGAATTAAATCCTCCCAAAAACTACAATTATTTTAAAGCTGACAGAACAGATTATTAAATGTGGATATGATCACTTCCTATTGCCATTTGGAGTGAGGGAGAAATACCCCTCCCCCATTTCAGCTGGGGTATTTTTGCTTTCCTCTGGATCAACAGTTAGGTAGGGCTCATAAGTAGGCTTACAAGGTTGAACTAGATGGATGTATGTCATTATTTAACTTCTAATACTATGTTACTATGACAGATCTAGGACTGACAGCTAACTGTTCTACCTGTTTCCACCTCATCTCCAAACCCATTACAAGATCACAAGATCAAATGAGGCAGCTTGGGGGGAGAGCATTCAGTCACTGGCTGCATTTCAAGTTAATCTCATGTCTCCAAATTATTGCAGGATTGGGTGGGGTGGGCTTACTTTAATAAACTTCCATTTGAAAGGGTTTGTTTGCAAACAAATCCATAGGTAACTAGGTATTCTTTGTTCCACCATGTTCCCCTGTAAAATTATATCTAGAGCACATTTTTGATCTATAAAAAAGAATTCTGTACTAAACTGCACTCTCCAGAGTATTATTTTGATTTGCTGATTTAAAAAGAGAGTCTTTTAACCAGTTACTAACACCCAGTAGAGTATAAGTTTAGAGGAATGCAACACGAAAACACCCCCAGTGTTGGATTTGACTGTGAGGGTTTACCAAGAAATCTAAGACCAGGCCACCAGGATGAGCTTAGGGGCCTACCTAATATTAAACCTCTGCAGCAATGGTGGCAGCATTCCTATGTCTGGATATGATGCTGAGCACTTGCAACTTCTTTTGTCATCCTTTTGTCATCCATGGCAAGGCATGTTCTGAGTGATACCTTTCCTGTAGAACTGTTGTATACCAAATATACTCGAGTATAAGCCTAGGTTTTTAGGTTTAAAAATCAGCCTAAAAACTTTGCCTCAGCTTATACTCAAGTCACATTAGGAAAACGAAGGTACTTCATAGTGGTAGCTCCATTGCCATTCATTTTTCCTTAATTTTTCGCAAGTTAAAATTCTTACTGTCTTGAACAGTAGCAGGCGCTGCATAAGGAGACTGGATAAGGACACGGGTATGTTCCGAATAAAGATATGCACAATCGCATTTGGCATAACTCACGCAGCGGTGTGTCCGCGCCAAACGTAAAGTCCTCTGCCGCTAAATTATATTAATGGAGCACTTCAGCACAGGTGGCAAAAAAACATGTATCCGGTGTGGCAGTTGGTGAGCGTGTTGTGCAATCCTTTACCACTTAGGACTGTTCTACCTCAATACAGCGGTAATGATATAAGAAGCTGGAGACAGCCAATTCCTTGTCTAGCTGAAATGGTGGAGCAGGTAAGGAGCTTTCCGGTCCTGTGAGACTAGTAAGAAAAAGCTTTCTTTATCCCAACTTTGCAACCCCCAAAGAAGAAAGTTGGGAATACTTTTTTTTTTTTTTGAACTTGCCAATACAAATGTTTAGAAACTACAACTCCCAGCAAAGCATGCTGGGTGTTGTAGTTTCCAAACATCTGGAGTACTATGGAATTGGGGGTTACTGTATGGGATTAATGTCTATTTAATGGGCAACTAATGCCTCAAAGCAATACAGAATCAGGAGGATGGTATCTATTGTTAAAAAGATTGCCTTCTGATTCTGTATTGTTCCGAGGCTTTAGTTGCCCTTTAAATGGACAGCAGAATTTCCATACAGTAATAGCCATACTGGATTTGGCTATTACTGTATGGGACTACTGTATGGGAAATCTGCTGTCCATTTAAAGGGGCAACTAAAGCCTCAAAACAATACAGAATCAGAAGGCAGTAGTGGTCATAATTTCAACCCTTGGCTTATACTCAATTCAACCATGTTTTCATAATTTTCCAAGTAAAAATTAGGTACCTCGGCTTATACCTGAAAAATAGGTACCTCGGAGTATATACACTATTCTTCATGTGACCAGTATGAGAGTGATAACACCAAATTTAACACAAAGTGTTTCAAGGCCTCGGGTGTAACACTAGCGAGTACCATTACACCGGGACTCACTTTTGTTTCCAGCAGTTTATACAATAATGGCTGTGTGTTATACAAGCTGTATACTTTACATTGTATCAAAGTGTCATATCTTTAGTATTGTCCCATGAAAAAATATAATAAAATATTTACAAAAATGTGAGGGGTGTACTCACTTTTTTGAGATACTGTATAATACAGGCAGGCAAAACCAAGGCAAATTATGGGGACGGAACATTAGGGAACATGTAAGTTAGGGGGAAACGTAGTGTGCTTTTCAATCAAAAAAATGCTGCCTTTTCTCAATTTTTTTTCATACATATATAACAATATTTAATGTTTTATATTTTAGAACTTTCTCTCAATAGATCAAGAGCTAACATTGTCAAGCTTAAAGCTGCAGCACCTTATTGTCTCCCCTGCTGTAATGCAAAATGCTACATTGCTGCTTGATCTTCTATTACCGTAATGTTTAATTTTCTCTCCTTCTCTATCTCCTTTAAAAGTTTAAGTTTCGATTTAAATTTTTCGAGCTGAACACATGGAGCTGGTAGACTGTCTGGGGGACCAGGTTGACACTTTTATGTGCTGTCTAGGCCCTAGGTTACAGTGTGGGAATAAAGAATGGTGGGAGCTGTAGTCAGGGGAGAAATTTGTTTATTTACTCTGTATGTATGCATGTTTGTGCGTGTCTGTATGCGTTCATCTATGCATGCAAGTGTATCTGTATGCATGTGTGCCATTGTGTATGCATGGGCATTTTTTATTTATCAGTCTAGGAGGAATAGATCTTGTCAAACTAACTTGCTTGGCTTTTATGAGGAAGTTGAGTAGAAATTTAGACTCTGGCATAGCAGTAGATGTAGTTTACTTGGATTTTGCAAAGGCTTTTGATACAGTCCCCCATAGGCGACTAATGTATAAGCTAAGGTCTGTTGGTCTGGGGAGTCACATTTGTACATGGATAGAATATTGGTTAATGAATAGGATGCAGAGAGTAGTTGTTAACAGGGCTTCATCATTATGGACTAAAGTGCTAAGTGGGGTGCCACAGGGTTCTGTGTTGGGGCCACTTCTATTTAATCTATTTATTAATGGTTTGGAAGTGGGTATTGTCAGCAAGGTTTCTGTGTTTGCTGACAATGCAAAACTTTGTCGATCATTAAAAACTTCAGAGGATGTGCAATCGTTGCAGGGGATCTAGGTAGATTGTCACATTGGACTGCTAAGTGGCAGATGAGATTCAATGTTGATAAATGTAAGGAGATGCATTTTGGACTTAAAAATCCTTGTGCTACTTATACTATAAATGGCTCTGTATTAAGTGAATCCCTGCTGGAAAGGGATCTTGGAGTTTTGGTGGATAACAAATTTAAAGGAAGCAAGCAGTTCCAGATGGCAACAGCCAGAATCAGCATTGTATTGTCTTGTATAAAGAGAGGTATGGATTCAAGGGAGGAAAATGGTATTCTCCCTTTTTACAATGCATTGGTAAGGCCTCATTTGCAGTACAATTTTGGAATCCTGTGTACAAAAAGGACATCTTTGAAATGGAAAGGGTTCAGAGAAGGGCAACTAAATTAATAAGGGGATTGGGGGAGCTTGAATATGAAGAGAGACTGGAAAAGTTACAATTATGTACGCTGGAGAAAAGGCGCTTGCGTGGGGTGTTACTGTGTATAAATACATTAACGGGCCATACAATAAACTATCTGGGGCATTTTTCACCAACAGAGCATGTCAGTGGACACGTGGCCATCCCTTAAGACTTGCAGAAAGAAGGTTTAGGCTTCAAGTTCGGAAAGGGTTTTTTACTGTGAGAACGGTAGAGCTATGGAACTGTCTTCCAGTAGACGTTGTTATGGCAGGTTTATTGGTCAGTTTAAAAAAAAAACCTGGATTAGTTTCTGCAAACAAGGAATGTTGCAAGTTACTGGTATTGATACATAAAGTAGTAGTAGAGTTGATACAGGGAAATATCCGATTGCCACTTGGAGTCAGGAAGGAATTTTTTCCCCTTCATAAATTTGGTGGGGGTTTTTTTGCCTTCCTCTGGATCAACAGTTAGGCAGGAAATGAGGATATTGCTAGATGGGTTGGACCGGATGGACATATGTCTTTAGTCAAACTCAAATACTATACTATACTATACTAGTCTGTTTACCAGTGCACCAGCACTTCAATACACCAGCCAATGTAAAGTCAGCCCTCCAGTCCACCAGCTATTGTTAAATCCACAGCCATGTTCACAAACCATGGCCACATCCAAAAGTCACACCTACTTTCCCAATGAAACTATGCCCACTTTACCAGCATACTTTGTGTCCCCTGTCTGCCTAAAGGTACAATTCAAAATTTGTTTCAGGTGCCAAAAATACTAGGAACACCCCTGTATATATGTGTGTGTGTATGTATATACAGTGATGTGAAAAACTATTTGCCCCCTTCCTGATTTCTTATTCTTCTGCATGTTTGTCACACTTAAATGTTTCTGCTCATCAAAAACCGTTAACTATTAGTCAAAGATAACATAATTGAACACAAAATGTTTTAATGATGGTTTTTATTATTTAGTGAGAAAAAAACTCCAAATCTACATGGCCTGTGTGAAAAAGAAATTGCCCCCTGAACCTAATAACTGGTTGGGCCACCCTTAGCAGCAATAACTGCAATGAAGCGTTTGCGATAACTTGCAACAAGTCTTTTACAGTGCTCTGGAGGAATTTTGGCCCACTCATCTTTGCAAAATTGTTGTAATTCAGCTTTATTTGAGAGTTTTCTAGCATGAACCGCCTTTTTAAGGTCATGCCACAACATCTCAATAGGATTCAGGTCAGGACTTTGACTAGGCCACTCCAAAGTCTTCATTTTGTTTTTCTTCAGCCATTCAGAGGTGGATTTGCTGGTGTGTTTTGGGTCATTGTCCTGCTGCAGCAACCAAGATCGCTTCAGCTTGAGTTGACGAACAGATGGCCGGTCATTCTCCTTCAGGATTTTTTGGTAGACAGTAGAATTCATGGTTCCATCTATCACAGCAAGCCTGAAGCAGCAAAACAACCCCAGACCATCACACCACCACCACCATATTTTACTGTTGGTATGATGTTCTTTTGCTGAAATGCTGTGTTACTTCTACGCCAGGTGTAACGGGACACGCACCTTCCAAAAAGTTCAACTTTTGTCTCGTCGGTCCACAAGGTATTTTCCCAAAAGTCTTGGCAATAATTGAGATGTTTTTTAGCAAAACTGAGACGAGCCTTAATGTTCTTTTTGCTTAAAAGTGGTTTGTGCCTTGGATATCTGCCATGCAGGCCGTTTTTGCCCAGTCTCTTTCTTATGGTGGAGTCGTGAACACTGACCTTAATTGAGGCAAGTGAGGCCTGCAGTTCTTTAGATGTTGTCCTGGGGTCTTTTGTGGCATCTCGGATGAGTTTTCTCTGCGCTCTTGGGGTAATTTTTGGTCACTGTTCCATGTTTTTGCCATTTGTGGATAATGGCTCTCACAGTGGTTCGCTGGAGTCCCAAAGCTTTAGAAAGGGCTTTATAACCTTTACCAGACTGATAGATCTCAATTACTTTTGTTCGCATTTGTTCCTGAATTTTTTTCGATCTTGGCATGATGTCTAGCTTTTGAGGTGCTTTTGGTCTATTTCTCTGTGTCAGATAGCTCCTATTTAAGTGATTTCTTGATTGACACAGGTGTGGCAGTAATCAGGCCTGGGGGTGACTACAGAAATTGAACTCAGGTGTGATAAACCACAGTTAAGTTATTTTTTAACAAGGGGGGCAATCACTTTTTCACACAGGGCCATGTAGATTTGGAGTTTTTTTTCTCACTAAATAATAAAAACCATCATTTAAAACTGCATTTTGTGTTCAATTATGTTATCTTTGACTAATAGTTAACAGTTTTTGATGAGCAGAAACATTTAAGTGTGATAAACATGCAAAAGAATAAGAAATCAGGAAGGGGGCAAATAGTTTTTCACATCACTATATATATATACTTCATTCATTCAAGTCTAAATGGACATGTCCACCCTTAAAACAAAACAAATCACATTTCCATTACCTGTCCCAAACTTCAACTAATATATTCAGCACGTTATTATATATATTATTAACCAGATATTTAAGTATAATTATTGCCTCCATTCTGGCAGAGTAAGCTGGGTCCTCTCTCCATGAAGTCAATCAAGGCTGTGACTGCTGACATCACAACTAATGACTAATTGCGGATTCCCCTTCTGCCTCCCCTGCACATGCTAAAGCTTATTAAACTGTATCACTGAGAAGAGGGAGGTGGCAGATTTTTTTCTCCATAATGGAAAATAACTTTTGATTACATATTTAGCTAAAATGCATGAAATTAATTGGCAAAATAGCAGTTGGTGTTCCTAGAGTGAGCAATTATACTTACAAGCTCCAAGATCCACGGCCCTCTGTCACTTCCGGGTAGGGCAGTCCGTCACAGACGTATGAGTGATGTCATGGCCAATGGCTGACTGCCATTTCCAGACAAGCCTCCCCTGCTGCTGCTCATGAACGGAAAAGGCATGTAGAAACAGTGGACAGGGAGCAAGCGGCAGTGTATCGTGAACTTCTAAGTATAATTACTCGCTCTAGGAGCATTATTTAAAGTTTTAAGTAAAATGTAACCTAGTTTTTGGGGGTCCCTGAAAAACACATTAAAAGTTTTTATTAGGGGTGGACATACCCTTTTAATTATTCTGCTTTAAAGCATAACATTCTGCAGAACAAAAGACCTCCATTAAGTCTGCAAATATTTTATTGTAGGCTTTGCCCCATACAGATACCCAAACCCAAAGGTCTCAATAAAAGAAGGCTATCACACATACAGCATTCCATAAGGATTGTGGAAAAAACAGGAAGGCATCAGTGGAAGTGAGACAATATGCTTGCTGCCTTTTGCATGTAAACTGAACATAAAAAAAGCTCATGGGTTTGTGTTAACATCATCACTACAACTCTTATCCATCAAAAGCAAATAAATGAGAACATTCTTTATTACCCTTGTGGCATTTTTATCAACCCAATTTATATACTGATTATTAACAGAAGCTTTTCTCATGCAGGATTATGGTTCATACACATTTGCGATCACGGGACCAGACCCGCGACGCACAATGTGTACAAACAAGTGTTTCGAACAAATAAAGTGCCCATACATGGGACGTTTATCGGGCGAAATGCTCATTCGTACACATCGTGCGTCGTGGGTCAGGACCCACGATCACACGTGTGTACGAACCTTTAGTTAAAGAAACTGTATCTAGTACACTTATACTCCACAAGGTGGGAGTAAATATTTCTATATTCACCAATTGGTATTATGATAGTAATAAGCAATAGAAACTATTATGCATTTGAATGTATGTGAAAACCATACACTTACTCTAAAAGTATGTTATATCATCCCCCTTTATGTCTGCATATAAAGATTCTATTCTGGGATAACAATACACGATACTGCTGTTGCTAGATAACAGCAGTATTATTATTTGTAAGAACACGGATATTTAAACCCTAAATCTGACAGCCTGTAGACATGGAATATTTCAAAATAGAAAAAAAATTAAAAAACAAGAGGCCATTAGAAATGTCTAATTTACCTCCAGAATCCAAGCTTCCACTAAGCTACACAGCTTATTTACCAACATATTTCCCTCTCGTGTTGGTTGTCTTAGAAGAATGCTCCCGGGGAGCAGAACTACATTTCCCTCCATCCCAGCAGATCAGTCTATCTGAAGAAAGGCTTTGATGCATGTTGGACAGACAGCATGGGGCAGGTAGCAGAGCCCTGCATGAGTGATACCTGCTCTGTGCACCATGGGTATTCTATCTGCAGATTCTTGCGACAAGCTCTCTCAAGTCGATATATTCCTCTGCATGTGTGTTTTTAAATCTATACTGTTGTTTTCTAAGATTTTACTTCATACAACATGTTAGCTTTCAATCCTACTACAAAAGCAGAACACAAGAGAAAAGAAAATGTGTACAATTACCGGAGACACAAACATAATCATATATGGTAGTTTAACAATTGACAAAGCCTTTGATTCTTCCTAATAAGCTATAGTTATCTCTTCAACATAAGTATATATGTTATATATACTTATGTTGAATAATATATAGCATTACTAAACAATATAAGATCTTTTACACCAGTCTGAACTGCAGTAGTCAAAAAAGTTCCCAGAAGCAGCTGCAACAAAAG
Source organism: Hymenochirus boettgeri (assembly GCA_019447015.1). Taxonomy (NCBI): domain Eukaryota; kingdom Metazoa; phylum Chordata; class Amphibia; order Anura; family Pipidae; genus Hymenochirus; species Hymenochirus boettgeri. Next base: position 76,174,599 of record CM033472.1, read on the forward strand.
TCTTGCAAATAAAGCCTAGGATGCTTCTTCAAACCTTTCTATCTGTTAGCGGCAAGAGTTGTGGCCTTATGCCCACCATAACTAACAGACGTACTTTCCGGTTCCAGCAACGTATCAAGAAACTCCTGGGCCAATAATTTTTTGATTCAATTTTAATAGCTAGACTAATGGGCGAGAATGAAGAAAGTTACTGGAATGTCAAGACATAAAACTGCTGCATTATTATATTCTATTAATTTGGACAAATTTCTGTTAAATATGCTATTTGGCCAGTTTTAAATAGATTTTAAAGTTGTTAGATGATGCAAAAGCATTTACTATCTTTTAACACAGGCAAGCACTCTGAAGTCAGACAGGGCAGCAATAGCATCAGAGATACAGCCTTAACACTTAACCCTTTGGAAGGGGGAAACAAAGAGTTTCTAAACGATATAAATGTAATTAGCTTCAAAAATGAGGGAGAACAGGCATCAATGTTTCATTCTTAATCAACAGAACAAAATAAACAGTTTAGTAAACAGTTATTACATTAGATGGGGTGAAACATCTGTGTGAGCTGTTTTCCTTGTAATTATTCTTGCTATTTTGCATTATGTCTCAACATGAGTTACATTGCCTCTAATGTTTCATTTGTTCTTAAGATTCTACAAATCTCTCGATACAGAAACCTCAATGTAAGGGGCAAATCCTAAAAGAAGGGGGGGAAAGGAAACAAAGAAAAGAAGGAAATTAATAGAAATTATTTGTATCACAGTCAGCCTCTAGTAAACCTGGCAGGGGGGCAATAATCCAGCTGGAATTAACATAAAATATACAAATGCAAATTACACAGAAAATACAGTTGCTGCTCAAACCAGCTCCTTACAATCGGCAGTATAAAGGTTACATTTAATGGTCTTGAAAAAAAGAGCTTGCAGTAACAAGTGTGAAACAAACATTCTATTATTCCTTTTCAGACTGCGCACAAACAATGCAAATTTATGGATGATTTAATTTTATATACCATCGGCTCTAAACAGTTAGTGACCCTAGTATGGTGTTGCCAACAAGGTTTTTTTTTTAATAAAAGATTAACAGGAAGATTCACCCAGAGGCGCAAACTCTCTGGGCAAATATCCCGTACAGGATTTACCAGAGGCTGTGCGACTCTGGGTGAACTCACCCGCACGTAAGTATTTAACGACAGCTATTAGCTGGTGTCAAATACTTACGTGCAAAGAGCTGCGCAACCTATGGTAAATTGCTTTGCAGCGGTTGCGCGGGTGCCTTTTCCAGTACTTACGCTGCTGCCGCAAAGTGAGCCTCACTGAACAGTGAGTTCACTGAACAGCATTGCACCGAGTGTTAACCCAGCATTGAAAACGCGGGTGTGTGGCCTAACCCTAAAAGTAAATTGGCGAACATGTCTGACAAATTACAGATAACTTGGGAGAAAGAGCGCAGCGGTGTTGATTTTTCATGCCAAATTAATTGTAAATTTGAAAAATCCTTTAAATGCACAATAATGATTAACGATTTTTTCCATGGTGTAGTGTACCCCAGCCCAACCTCAACCACCGTGTTAGTTTTTTAAAACAAGCGTCAGAAACAGACTTATGCTCCTTCATTCCCTCGGCTCTCCACAGCGGTTGGGAGTGGGCTGGGGTACGCTACACTACAGAAATGTTTTAATACTAGGGGATGAGGAAGCCTTCAAAGGGATCAGGAGGGCGGGAGAAAGGGAGGGGTTCCCTGCGCATGCCAGTGTCCTCAGGGAGGAAAAGGAAGAAGCAGGGACTATATGACACACAGACAGCTTTTACTCTTCACTTTTCTAAAACTTTGAACAGGCATTGCAGGAGAATCATAAGAAGCAGAGATGTATGGTAAGGATTTTTTAACACTATACAGTGGGGCCAGTAGTGGGTTCAATTTTAGTTATGGGGGTGGACATGCCATTTAACCTATAAATTAAAGGTAAGTGGTTTCAAGAAAGAGAAACGAATAATTTTACTTTATATCTGCCACATGATTCCTACACCTTTTTAGTAGCCACAAGAAACCAGGAAGCAGAAAAAGAGTTGCCTAGAGTGAATGCAAATAAGGTTGTAAATATTTAATAAAATTGTTATATTACCAAATGCTATAAGTTTAAATCAGTGAAGGCCTTTTTTTCCAGTCAATATAAGAAAATGGAAAATTCAAATTATGTGTTTTTCTACTTCTGCAGAGACCCCAGAGGTGGCAACCTTTTTTTGAAAATGGCCTCAACTTTATTACCAACATAATTTGGTTTCCTCTTTGCAGTCCCAAAATCCCTAACTGCTATCTGCTGGTTGCTGCAAAAGAACGAATCGCAGAATTGCTTTTTGCAACGTTCTGAAATAGCAGCAATCCCTGGCTGCACTAACTAGGCAACAGAGCGATCGGGGCTTCCTCATTTAGGCAGGAAAATGGAAGATTTGTAAAATGAAGTAAAATAACTTCTAATAGGATTTCTCAGGCCACACTTGAGAATATTCCTAGCCTGTAAAGGATGGCACAGAAATGCGATTTGCACGTGACCATCGACGAATGAGCACCTGCCTAATGCCCGTTCCACATGATTATCGAATATGTATGGCCGTTCAGTAGGGCATTGTTGATGGTCGGAACCAAAGGATAATAGAAGACTGAGTAGCCATATGTCTATGATTATTGTCTGATATGGTTAGGTCAGTTGCTCGTTCATCGCTAGTCATGTGCAAAACAATAAATTCATTATTTCTCAGGCTTTACTTGAGAGTGTACTTGTCTGTTCCTGGCTTGTAAAGGCTGGAACAGCCAAATGCATTTGAGAAGAAATCTACATTAATCTATGTGTTTCTGATACATTGTGGTACAAAAGAAAGGAGAAAAAAAAAAGATCCTCCACTGGGCACATTTCTGAATAAGATTGAATGAGATATATATGTATATGCATCTTCAGCCAACCAAGTATTCCCTAATATTCATGTTTTTTCGATTTAAACCAAAATGTACCCTCATTTTTACACTTCACACACTCACATCAACATTGTCCTTTTCCTTGTCCCCAGACAATTCCCTTACCTAAGAAGTAAAATAGATGTTTGGACAACAACGGCAGTAAGCCACAGCTTTCATAACACTATGAAATAAATAATTATACTACTACATTTATAAAAATGTTATTTTCTTCTCCCTGGGTTTATTTTATGCCAGCTCTCAGACTTACATTATTTAACTGAATGCAATCACAGACAACAACTCTGTATAAGTCCTGTTCACTACCCGATGCCTATTTTAAATTATTTCCAATGTCGTCCAAGACCTCAAAAAGTAAAAAGAACAATATTATACATCTGTTAGTAAAACTAAAAGACTTTTAGGAAAGATTTATTTATTCAGGCAACAAAAGTTATAAGCCTGCCAACAAAAAAAAGTATAAATTCTTTTATATATCTTTTATATATCTTTTTTAACTGTGCCATTTACTTTAAGTCTTGTAATCGATTTTTCAGAAAAATGATGTGGGAAAAGTATGGCCAACTGACAATCCTAACCTCACTGTTTCATGCTGTTAAGCAGTGTTCTAGCTGCTTTCATGCTCAGATATTTGCTCTCAAACCCCTAAACAGAACCTTTCTTTCTCATCTGTGAGACCTACAATCAACTCCCTGTTCTTGCTACTAATCTCCATTCATTAGCAGCTTCAATTCCTTGTGCACTGTACAGACTGCAATCTGGTTTCTGCTCAACATTACAAGTGAAGTGTGCCATTTAGAATTTGTAATCATCAGAAAAAAAACAAGAAGAATCTTCACTTAAGCTTTTTCCTATAAATCATGAAGCATGCTTATTGGTTTGATTGTCTGCCAATATAGAGGCAGCACCCAGAATGGACCAAACCAGGAGTTTGTAAAACTGATAACCTATAGAAGTAGTTATAGGATGTTAAAGGTTCAAAGGTTAAAATAATGTGTTTTATTCATAGCTTATAATGTAAAAAATGGTTTAGGTCCCCATTACTATCATTATTATAACTATTTAAAAATTAAAAGGACAGGAGTGCAGCGAATGGGGTAAAGGTAAAAAGTGTGGAAATGCATACAGTGTTAGCTGGGCCAATGCACATTGGCAGTCTAACAACAAGAACTAGATTGTAAGCTTTACGGGACAGGGAGATGTCTTCTCATGTTGCATAGTTTAAGTACTTGTATTAATGTCATTATATTATTGTATTGTACAGCACTACGTTCCCAAGTGTCGCTAAAAATATACACATATATATACACACACACAAGACAGTGGACACAGTGTTGTCTTCTCTAAACTATGTGACCAAAAAAAATTATGCTGGAAACATTTACAGTAGTAATTATAATAGTAATATATTGCTCCTCTGCTGCAACTAATCCATATTATTTAAAAAAAACTTTTAACAAAAATACATTCTAAACAAAATACAACACGTGACTAGAACACATAGAACAAATACTAGTTAAATTAATGGCTATGCATTTTCCATGGGAAAAAAATATAATGAAACCATATCACATTCTTCAGATAAATATAAAAATAAGCAAGACGACAGTACAGGATATCTTTACTAAAAAATACACTACCTCATCTCAATCTATTACTGAAAGGACGTGTAAACCCATTTTTTACTCACCTTAAATCTTTATAACTTTAAAATTTTCCATTCCCTTGTTTGTTTTTTTCCTATCGTTTGTAGATTTTAGATTTGTAGATTTTATCACTTTTCCAGTCTAACTTCATCATATAATAAGGAATCTCTTCACACTGGAGTGAGATTTCATACTAGCTCAGTCGTTGTGTCAGTGCTTAATTGGGCTTAATTAACAACAATGAGGAAGTGGATTAATCTACCCTAAAGTTTTCATTCACCTTCAGATAGTAACACTATTGAGAAATGCGTTGCATAGAACTGTGCTAAGATCAAGTACACTTCATTATCCTCTCTTTGCAGCTCTGTACTATGTTGTTTCTATAATTGTAACTATTAAAGGGGTAATGTTAAAGGGTATGCAGATGGAAAACAATCTATACTTTTACATTGTTTGTATACACATACAATAAGCAGCATGAACGGCCACTTCGGTGGGCAAAATCTTACATGTGTATAAAACTTTACCTCTGAGGTGTGTGTTGTTGCATGCCTTCAATTTAGCACTTGTTTTGCTCAAGCATAGGTCCCTCTCAACTTATTCCTCATTCTAGTAGTTGTTAAGCTGAGCATGCTCAGTAATCTGCCACATAACAAATTCTCTTGCGGTAACTCATACTGCCAGATTGTTACAGCAGAAAAGTTAACAATAACAGAGCAGTTAAATGATAACTAAAGAAATAGCTGACATATCAGAAAGATTGGTACAGTGATGGCTGGGAATGATTATAGTTTGCAATAATGGAAAAAAAAGAAAAGTATAGATGCCCTTTAAGGGCTAGGCCACATGTTTTCTTACGCACTTGCGATTGCACTTGGGTTTCGTTAGCAAATGAAAATCAAAAAGAAGTGCATTCAAATGTGGGTAGCCACATTGTAAGCGCTGCAATCACCATTTTTTAGCAAAATGCACACGTTCCGACTCCAGAATATTGCGCACAAACGGATATTATAGTTTGGCCTCAGCGTAAGGGTTCTTAAAATGTGCAGCTTACCGATCATGTGGTTGGCAACATGAATCTGGATTTCTCTTTCATTTTCAAAGGTCATCTGACATTTGATGCACTGATAGGTCTTCTTCTATTGGGATAGAGGGAAAAAAATAGCAGGGATGAATAGTACACAAAAATATATATATTAATATATATATATATATATATATATATATATATATACCGTATATACTCGAGTATAAGTCGATTTTTTGAGGCTTTAAAGTTAGCCTGAAAACCTAACCTCGACTTATACTCGGGTCAAGTCCTAATTTAGATCCAAATGCTGCAATTGTGCATAGTAACCAGTAGGTGGCGCTGTGTTAAAAACCTTCACCTGCATAGAAAGTTACAGGAGCTGATCTGCCTTTACACAACTTCCTGCATCCTGTAGTCTGGCTGCTGGACTCACTCAGCAATGTCACTGCTCATCTGGATGCTGTAAATCTGAAAAAAACAGCTGCTACTTCAGTGCAAATGACAGCTTGTCTCAGGTGACATTTTTAACTATAGGGGTTAGAGTGCCCTTTACTATATGGAGGTCAGAGTGCTCTTTACTATATGGGGGTCAGAGTGCCCTTTACTATATGGGGGTCAGAGGGCCTTTTACTATATGGGGTCAGAGTGCCCTTTACTATATGGGGGTCAGGAGAATTGTAAATGATGGTAAGCTTAATTAAAAGTTTACTGAACCTTGCCACTCCACATGTTTAGAAACTACAACTCCTAGCAACCAAAGCATGCTGGGGGTTGTAGTTTCCAAACATCTGGAGTGCCAAGGAATTAGGGGTTAATGGTACTGGATTTGGCTATTACTGTATGGGATTCATGTATAGGAATTCTGCTGTCTATTTAAAGGGCAACTAATTTCTACCCTCGACTTATACTCGAGTCAATCAGTTTTTACTAATTTTTCAGGTAAAAATAGGTACCTTGGCTTATACTCGGATCGGCTTATACTCGAGTATATACGGTGTGTGTATATATATATATATATAATATAAATATATACTTATAAATGTTTTTAGAGAATTTTTTTAAGTGAAAACATCTAATTTCAGGAAACTACAAAAAATACTAGAAAATTTTACTCTTAACTTGAGGGTATATAGGTTTCTAAAATTACTTATTTGGGAGTGTATTTTAGTTCATTAGGTAGTAAATCTACATTAAAGTGTGCGTCCCCTCAAAAATGAAAGATGCTGGAATGTGTTTTCACAGGTGAACGAGAGGTAAGAGAAAACAGTCATATTTTACAATTCATCGCAGCAGTGCCAAAGTTCCAGACGTTTATCACAATTGCATTGCTGACAGATTCACCCATGCATCCTGATAACGCCCCCCCCTTCTACCTACTATATGCGCATGTGTCCTACTATATGCGCATGTGCCAAAAATGTCCGTCGGTAGCAGCCGGACTTGCGAGCGATCAACCGTGCGGTCCCATAGGGACCACATGATCGATCAGGATTTCCAGACACGTCCGATGCGGACAAATGAGGTTGGTTGCGGCCATCCGCCCCACACCAAGAGATATTTTCGGCCAAAAATAGGTACCCAGCCTAAGGGTTCAAGGCATTTTTATTTAAAGAGCATGTCCACCCAGAAAATAACTAACCAGTTTCAGGTTCTTTACCCCCTAAAAGTGGACTTAGCCAATCCCTCACCGCCTTCGAGCTGGTTATGAGCGCACAGGACCAGAGACTCTTCCAGGTATGTCAGCCATTGGATTGCCCATGACGTCACCTTCGCTGCCATGACTGACCGAATAGAAAGAGGAGGCGGTGAGGGATCGGTTGTGTTAAAGTAGGTATACTTCAGCGTGGGAGGCAAGTCCACTTTTGGGGGGTAAATAACATGAAAATGGTTAGTTATTGTCTGGGTAGACAAACAAAAAAAAAAAAAGACTGTTTAGAAATCTCATTCAAACTCATTAAAAACTTTACTCCTTTTCATATTTTCATGTGAAGGGTTTAATCTGTTTATCAAGAGAAAGGTAGTTAAGTCCTGATGGAAAATATTCTGTAAATCACAAGAGTGCTGAAGCATCTTGAGCAAATGTGCTGAAAATATAATAATGCAAGATAGATCAATTGTGCTATTTAGATTTATTGATCAGAGGATGTTGATTGGTTGCATAACTGTGCATTTGGCAAATTTGTGTATGGCCAGATTTTAGCTTTATTGATGCAGGTCTTTATTCATCTTTGACTTTGATGCTACATTGTGACAGGTGGAAAATATCCAAAAAGACAGTATAAAAAAGTATGTTCACCTGAACTTTGAATTCTCAAATAAATTCATGTCTTCAAGCCACATTAAAGAAAAACCCAACATTATCATTAGATAATCACTTAAAGACCATGCAAGAGGCACAGCTGAATAGTGGAAAGCAGTGATCAAGTACGTTGCCTTGGTTACCCTATTTCTACACCACCAACTGTTTTCAGTGACAAGCAGACACCATAGCAAGGTGAGGAAAGCTTTCCACTTGATTCTTATTTAAGGAATGCACAAAATTGCAGCAGTTGAAAAGCATATAAATTAATAGAGGACTTGTATATCATGTCTTAACAGAGAAACAGCTGTTCTAAAACGCTGTGAGTTGTTCCTTAACTAGAACTAGTGGGAGTTGAAGCTCTTCAATCACTAATAAATGTTAATACTTGTTAACACTACAAATCATGATGCTGAAATAAAATGTCCATAATCCTTTAAGGTATATTCTCACCCCCAGAAAATATTTTTAGAAACCCCAAATGTTATTTAAGGGCAACAATTGTTCCCCTGAATTTATTTTGCTTCCGCTGCAATATTTACCATTACTTATCCTTGTCAGTCCAGCAGCAAAGCTCATTCTGTAGGTGACAAGACCTATATAGGAAGATGCATTCAGCGAAAGAAACGTGTATTTTTATGTGCCAGATGGCAGACTGATAAGAAGGTCGACATGGAGAGGTATTATTCTACTTTAAAATGATGCACTGGAACTGGTTTCTGGTAAAATTAGCCCTTAAAACCCCCAATAATATTTTTGCTCAAAACTGGGTACCAATACCTAAACCACTATTCCTAAATAAGGATTGCCCTGTGGGAGTCAGTGGTCTAAGTCAACCATCAACGATTTAGCAATCTGTTTCCCATTGAAAACAGCGTCAGGGATTGTTTTTACAACCATGATCTGGTACTAAATGGACAAACTGATTCTTCATTAGATTTCAGTAGATATAAGCGAAAATTAATCTAGGCATACTTTGTACTGTTTGATGCAATAAAAGGCATAGTGCATCACATTCAGCATGTTCATCCAAAGGGGGAAAATTGCTTATTTGCCTGGTTCCAGCTAAAAGGAAAAAAAGAAAGCGAGGGGGGTGTAAATCTTTAGTCTTGCTTTAATGTAAAGAAAAATCACTTACCCGGGGTACTGGAGATGTCTGATTGACTTTTCTTTGGCCATCATGTCCCATGTCTCTGTGGTCAATCTGAATATGACTTTCCAGATCTTCTGTGTTTTCAAATTTGACACTACACTCAGGACACCTAAGACTAGTACACATTCGATCACAGCCTTCCTGTGGCGTTGGGTGTGATGGTTGTCCATTGGTGGATCTGCTTAAGCACCCAGCACACAGGCCATATGGCAATCCATTGACATCTAGCTTTACCAGATCTTGCTTATTTCTGAACTCTTTTAAGCAGAGGGCACACTTATAAATTTTCTGCAATATCTGACCATTTGGAGAGGAGGCAGCTGAATTACCAGCCAATTTCTGCATATGGAAAGTTCCATGAATTTTAAGTTCCAGAGTGGATGTGACAGTCTGCATACAAACAACACATCGAAACCCAGTAAGCGAATTTCTAAGATCTGGATGCATCTGACAGTGTTCAATAAATTCTTCTTCACTTTGAAGAGGCATTTTGCAGATTCTGCATGTACCTGTGTCCAAGCTTTTGCTGTGAGTAACTTTGTGCTCAGTTAGTGTCAAAAGAGATGGAAACCGTTCCCCACAGATAGGACACATGTAGTGTTTTGCAGGGCCCCTGTGTGTCTGCATGTGTTCTCTGAGCCCATTTTCAGAGAAAAAGGTTCGTGAACAAATGTTGCATTTGTGACTGCCCTTGATGAACTCTGCCTTCTTTCTTGAACTATCATCTTCTCCAGGACGGATGTTGTGATCTCTCAAGCGATGGTTTTGCAGGAGTACTTCCATTGTGTAAGCTGCTCCACAAATATCACAGCCATACATTGGTTCAGATGCATCTACATCATCTTCACTTGCTTCATGACTGTTGGAAACCTCTGGATTTTTCATTAGTACATTCGGAACTTCTGTATTCTCCGACTTTTTATTTGTGGGCACCAATCCGTTGGCTGTGCCATTCTGATTGTTGGTGTCAAACACACAGTGCTTTTCTCGCAGGTGCTTCTCTAACAGGATAATTGCATGGAAAGCTTTGCTGCAAAATTTACAGTTGTATTTCTTACTATGAGTTGTGATGTGGCACTGAAGTTCTACTTCCGTGCTAAATGTCTCCCCACAGAAGATACATTTGTGTGATTTTGCTGGGTTTCCTAAGTGGCTGTGCTTCACATGAAGCTGTAGGTCCACCTCTTTTCTAAAGTCCCAATTACATGCTGTACAACGATACATTTTCTTCTCATTGCTATGCTTTACTGCCAAATGTACTTGGATAGAAACCTTGGAATCAAATACTTCTTGGCAAAGTGTACAGTGATACAAAACAAAAGTATGCATGTCCAGCAAATGCTTTTGAAGATCATCTACTGAAGTAAATTGCTTATCACAGCTTTCACAGACATAATGTGTTGATGTTGTCATATAGTGTACAGTAAGATGTTGCAAGAGAGACTCTTGAGAATCAAAGTCCTCTTTGCACTGAGGACAGGATTGTTTTCTTAAGAGTAGTTCCAAGTGGGACTTTAAATGTGTCTGAAATGTATCAAAATTAGAGAACTTAAGGTCACATTGATTACAAGGATACTCTCCATTTGGAACAGAGTTTAGACTGGCACACAGTCGTTGCCTTTTTGGGGAGGAAACCTCAACATCTGAGGAAACCGGACTCTGTTCAGACTTTGATTTCTTATTATTTGCCAGAGGAATATTCTTATGGTTTTCTTTAATATGTTTTGTGAGCTTAAGTATGGAGCCAAATATTGGAGAGTTTGTACAATACGGGCATGAGTATACTTCCATGAAAGACTGCGTGGGCTGAATAACAGGGGATTCCAGTTTTGAGCTTCCTACGTTGCAGTGCATTTGCTGAATATGATCTGTAAGCGAAGATTCTGTAAGGAATCCCATCGAACACTGGTTACAAAAGAAAGCATTGTTGCCTTCTTGTGGTGGGGCATTTGGCCCACAATGAGTGATGCGTATGTGCTCCTGAAGACTGTTTATGTCAGCAAACATCTCTGGACAATAATTACAATGAAAGGCTGTAATGTTGCTGAACTGCACCATTGGGTATGCATGATTTTTATGTACCTTTCTCACGTGCTCATTAAGATTGTAAAGTGTGGGCAAAGAATCCAGGCAGATCTGACATGTGTGGCTTTGCTGAGGTTTGTCCACATGGATTGTTTTCAGGTGGATTTCAAGGACTGCTAAACTATTAAAGTCTCTTTTAGAACAGTAAGGGCAGCTATAAGTAATTTTAGGCCAGTTATGTCCATCTTCTCTGTCTAGTGATCCTGTTTTCTTATGTCCTCTTAACGGCTTGAGAGTGGAATCAGGAGTGGAACCTCTTTCCACTGATGCACTTGAATCAGGTGTTGCACTGCTCATCGATGCCACACTACCCAGAACTGGATCTGGACTTATGCTGTGGTTGCTTGAGTCAGGTTGCCTATGGCTATCAAGATGACAATATACTTCTTCCACAGAAGAAAATTGTTCTGGGCACATAGGACACTTGTGTTTCTTGTTAGCATGGACTTGGTCAATGTGGGTTAACAGAGAGGTTTCATCTGCAAATACTTCAGGGCAATGTATACACTGTAAATCTGCCTTTTCAGAGAGCTGCGGATGACGTGTCATTACGTGTTTCTCCAGTTCCTCAGTCTGGCTAAATGTCTCTTCACAGTAATCACACATGAAGTCATCTTTCTTCATGTCTTTATCGGTCTTTGTCATGTATTCTTTGTTTTTTTTATGAGCCTGCATATGGCTCTGCAGCGAACTAGTGGAGGAAAAGCCACGCTTACACACTGTACATTTAAAAGGCTTGCTTGAGCTGTGAGTTTTTAAGTGAATTTTTAGGTGGTCACTTCGGGAGAAAGCAGCCTCACATTCGTGGCAATGATACTTTTTATCTCCTGTGTGAAGCTTTATATGACGGTCTCTACTCCGCTTGTGTTTAAAGAGACGGCTACAGTAGGTACACTTAAAAGGTAACTTGTCACTGTGGATCTGTTCATGCCTTTTTAGGTAACTTAAACGACTAAAAGACTTTTCACAGAACTGGCAAGGATATGGCAACCCAGATCCTCCTTCTTCTTCTCCAATGCCAAGATCACACCCATCCCCAATCATCTGAGAAGGTGATGCAACATCTTTGCTTGAAGGAGATGAAGCCACCCAGGAGAATTGTGGGTCGTCATCACCATCTGTAAGGGGAAAGCAAAAAGTTATTAAAAACTAATTCCTATGAATCTATGAAAACACCATAGCTATTTAGAAACACTGAGCTAATAAAAGTCTAGCATGGCAATTAGCTGTTAAGAAAAGAATATGCACATTAGCTTCACCAAACAGCAAAATAGCTACAATGATTTAAGTACTACCTTAGTAAGAAACAGGCACATCATATTAAATATACAAACGCATTCATATATGCTTTAATTCGGTATAGAATAAGTATTGATGTTTAAACACTTATAAACACATGCATACAAAAAACAAAATTAATATACGTATGCAAATCTTATACCCGAAATATCACCCTTTTATACAAAGGGAAATATATATGAGTAAGCATTAGAATGTTGTTTTAACAACCTTACCAATAAAGAACTGCTAAATTTGTATATGCTCTAACTTAAATTTAGCTTTGTGCCGATTGGTATAGAGCTTTGCAATGCAGCTTTTTTCTGCTCTGCTACTATGCAGTTCTCTCAAAGCAGCAACAAGCATTTGATTTGACCCAGGTGACTACCTAGGCATAGGATGTGTGTTCTGTACAACCTCAGACGGCCATTGGCAAGTATCAGTAGTTCCTCCAGCAGTTCCAATGGCAGGTAGTTAATAGTTCTGCAACCTTGCTGGCAAGTAATTAGCACAGCAAGAAAACGGTGGGCCAAAAAAAACTGATTTTCAAATAAATGTTCATTTTGAAAACTGGATATTAACTTGCATATTATTCCAATAATATGAGCATGTGTGCCAAAATGAAGGAGTATTACCAACAAAAAAAGCTTTTACAAATGTTTTACACTCTCTCACCTCCACACCCTACTAAAGGTATGTGCTATTTACGGATGGTTTTTCTCCTGTCTTTGTCTGGAAGTACCAGGAAAGAAGAGCAACCAGCGATGAAACAGAAAAAAGAGACACAGGTAAGTATCGCAGTCTTAACGTCTTCAGCAATGCTGGTCTAAAATGTTAGAGCATGCATACTTGGTAGACTTTTAGACTCTTTTTAGGCCCACTCTCCACAAGACCCACAGGATTTCCTGCTCCTAAGCAACAGAGATCAGTGACACTGCAAATCAGTTTGAGCAATGCACTGCAAACCTCTATTCTATAGTATATACAATGTATCATATGGAGTAGTCAACCAGCACATGCAGTGTAGTGATAATTATACAATATTCCAAAAGTAACTAGTAGAAGCATTTTGCATCTAATAGAGAGAATCAGTGAGGCTACAAAAACTTTCAAAATAAATTTACTGATTGTCACTGTACAATCCTAGTAGTTATTAGCGGTCCCTGTTTTTAAAGTGCTCAGTGCAAGAAAGAGTACAAGAAATTAAAGAGAAACGAAAGTAAAATAGGAGTGTGAGTTGAATAAAGAAATTCATCCAACTAGCATAAACTTTTTAGCCATACCAATAATGCCTGACTAAAAGTTCAGAGAAGGGCAAAGACAAAAAAACAAGAACTTCATAAATCAATACCACTAACTTTAATATTTTTACATTTTTTAAAATTAATCTAGCGTCATAAGTCCATTTACCCAACCACTTCCACCCCCCATTTATGTTGCTAGTATGAAGATTAAAAAGACAACTACACTGTAAAAAATTCCTTTTTGGAAATTAGAAGTACCTAGGGACCCATTACTCCTACCTCCCATTATCATTTATTTAAATGCAAAGCAGTCAGTGAAGTTTGGGTTGCTAAATTGTATCATATGCCAATGTTGAAACTGAGGAGATAAATTGTTGTCATCTGTTTAAATACAATGCCAGTCAAACACAGTCCGTTTTTATTCATTTATTACACAACATTGGACTTTTGGATTGAAAATGGGATTGTAAACTATGGTAGTTTTGCAACTTATATAACACATAGGAAATAAAATGGGTATTAGAGGTGAATGAATAAATTAAGACATTTGTAAAGTATATAACAGGTTTGGACACAATTTTTTTTTCTACTATATTTTTAACAAACAGCTTAAACTGGTGCACCTGAAAAATGGGCACTCTCATCTGAAACATAGTGGAACAGTGTAAGCCGTTTGTAAAGATCAGTGTCATCCAGCCTGTGATCAGACACATTTGGACTGAAGGGGGCCCATGATTGGACTGTGGTCCTACAAAAAGTGCACAGGTCTGTTTGATTAGATTTGTAAAGTTTTACATTTTTTAATCTGACATAGTGACCTGCAGTTTTTCGGGCGCACACTAGACCTGTCACATGATCATAAATTTTTATGGCAACCTAAACCCGACCCACAATTGATACCAATTGGTAAACACAGGTACACAAGTATCCATTGCTAGCTCAATGCAAGTATTTTCTCCATTTACCTGGAAAATATTTTTTTCAAGTGTCTGACAACTTGCAGGTCTAAAATGTAAATGCAATGGAATCTAAATGTTGTGAACTCCAAAAAAAAAAAAAAAAAAGCATCAATGTAATATATTCAGAACAATGCAACTGGAGTGGAAACCTTTCACGATTTCCCTTTATGGAGGGAGACACACACACACACACTATTTATTAAAAGCGAAACTCTGTCTAGCACACGTTTATATAACGGACATTATTACTATTCGTATCACTGGCAAAAATTAACCATTGAAAAGAATAAGAGATACTAAAACATTGGACTAATTTAACTATTATAGCAATGGTTCTCAACTATTTTATTCTTGTGGAACCCAATTTTTATTGGGACCCCAACATAAAGAATTAATAGATATTTTTAATAATTTATTTTTTCCTCAGTCATACATTCATTAAAATACATAACACATACAAGTATAACAGATAGATCCGTCTCTATTTATAGCTATGGGTGAAAACTGCTAATAAGTGATATTCGCTTAATATTTCTATTTGTGTCATACACTACCCGATATACCACTCTGCTTCCATAACCCTGTTATTTTAAAATGCATCCCAGCCTGTATGTAAGGGAACCAGATATTCTCTTTCTCTATCAGATATTCTCTTTCTCTATCTAGGGTAGCACTGAGTGCTGTTGGTTTCAAGCAGAATCGTAGGGCTAGATAGAATTTAGGAAGCAAGAAATGGGACTTTTTTTACGGTCTATTTTCCCTTCACAGCAGACTGTGGGTTAGCAGGGTTTTTTCTAAAAATATTTTCTATAGAATATTTTTTTAACAATAAGAAGTAAACATTAAGATTTAAGCGTGATAACCGAAAAAGCTCTATTTTACTCATTGCAGAGAAGAATCCTTTTCTTTTCTTGGTTTATAATAACTATTTTTGACCCTTAAAGGAACACTAAATCCATAAACATTACTATTTGCTATCCGTTTTTATTATTCACAGGGAGGTGAGAACTCTTATTCTCACCTCCCTGTGAATAATAGGATGCTCGGGGGACCTGAAACTTACCTTACCGCGCTCCACTCGCAAGCCGCTGCTGCACAGAACAGCTGTTCTGTCTGATCGTGCGCCCTATCTTTTGTATGGTCGCGCATGCGCCTAGGATAGGACGCGCAGTTGGGACAGAGCGGCTGTCAGTGAAGGAGTGGCTTGCAGTGGAGTGGCGGTAAGGTATGTTTCTGGTCCCCCGGGCATTATATTATTCACAGGGAGGTGAGAATAACCTCCCTGTGAATAATAGAAATGAATGGCAAATAGTTATATTTATGGATTATGGGGAGTTTAGTGTCCCTTTAAATGATTAGTTATCTTTACTGAAAAGCTGTGTGTTTAGATAAGTCAATACATCTATATTGAAATAAAATGCACTTAAACTCATCACAAGGAAGTATCTGTACAGTCATCTTCTCTTGAGGAACCATTAGCAACCTTTCAGGGAATCCCTAGGGATCCCCAGACACCTGGTTGAAACACTGCATTCTAGAACATCATCAAAAAGTTACTATGTCTTTCAGAAATGCCACTGCCATCTAAAAACCCTGTTTAGCCTGTATTACATATACAGTACATTGCATAAGATGCTATAAAACCCTTCAGTGAGACAAGGGGTACTCAAGCATACACAAAAACCCTGCAGATCAAACTTAGAAACTAGGGAGTTCTGATGTCAAGTTATAAACAGACACAGCTTGCAGAGTCTTCCTTAAAGCAGGATAACTTAAGGATGAGTGTGTTAACCCTGTTATTGCAGACATATTTGAGAAATGTGTGTTTTGCTACTCTCAGTGGTGTCAACAAGCCATTGTGATCAATCACAGTTGCTCCAGGCATTTAAGAGTTTATTCATTGTCTCGAGCGAAAGGCCTAGTTTTCCCCTGAAAATCTGCTTTTGTTTCACCATCCAGCATTCATAGTAGCAGTTCCATTAAACCGCTTACAAGTGGCAAAGAAAAAAAAGTTTTATGTCAGCCTCAGGAATATGCTATAAATGTTTCCAGGGTTGGATCACTGTTTTCCTTGACTCCCTTTGGAAAACAGGCAGCGAGATCCTATATGCAGCTTTTTTCATGGGCCGGGGAGCGCAAACAGCTGCAGCCTAATTACATGTAAACTGTACCAAAACATTCCTTTTATCACAGGCTGTAAATCTGTTAGCATCTGGCTCGCCTTTGTTTCTTGCACAAGATACAAGCTTGTTTCTACATTTTTCTCACCTGTAGCGGTGATTAAAATTCATTATAAATGAAAGGATCGCACACTAAAGCAAGTTCCTCTGTGTACTGTTCTAAACTCAAATTAGAAACAGCTGCTTGCTAATTCATGCAGTGATGTTTGGCCGTGCTCTGTGAATCGATAATAATTCCACCAATTTCCTGGGAAATTTTAGGGTGATTCGTGTAGATAGCTAGGTATCTGACTTTTGCATAGGGACCAACAGAAGAAACTGGCAGATTTAAGGCCCTCCTGCTGCCCACATATCAATGTCTGGAAAACAAGCAGAGGAAAAAAAAGAATTAAACAGTTGATTTGCTGAACAGAAGCTAATCTGAGACATGAGGTCAAAATGTTGGTTAAACAGCAATGTAACGTCCGCTCCTGGAAATGCTGAACCCTGAAGTCAAATGCTCCTCATCTTTAAAACCCCAAAGACAGTTTTGCAAGTGAACATGCAGCCAAAAGATAGAATAGAAACCCAGAAAAATTAACACATGCTGCAGTATTTGTTTTCTATAACAGAAAGAAGACTTCTACAACACCCACACTCTTTGAAACATTGTATGTTTTGATAGGAAAACCAGAAAACACACCAAAGATCTTGGCATATGGAAAGACAAAAATGTTGTGAAAAAAATGCTTATTACTTATTACCATCACCTGGGAATAGAAAAGTATATTCTCATGAGGCACACTGATCATTTAAAATACTAATATAGCATATTAAACAACAGCCTATAGCTGCTACACAGGTGCACGACAAAAAGGCTGGAAAGAGGATACAGACCCTTTTTAACAGCCATAGGATACCATTGGGTGCTTCACTAGCATACATTACATTATTACATGTGCTGCAGGAGAATGTGCTCATCTGTTTCTATGCTTTCACAAACAAATAAGATACTACTGCATATGGACAAATGAACCAAAAAAAGAGTGACATACCTATTATAATCATCCACCATTCTTTTTGGAGTATTTGTCTGGCTGCTGGCATACCAACTTGCTTACTCCAGGTAGATAATTTTTCTGGCTCAGACAGAAAAAAAATGCAACTGTGTGATAATGATGATAACAGGATGGTGGGGAAATATACAGACAAAGAGGCTTTCTAAAATGCAGTAAGGCTCTAATAATACCACAAGAGGCTCCTGTTACAATTCTATTTTATATATCCTAAATGTTAAGCCCTTGCCCCAGATAGACATTGAATGTTTGCCTCATCAAGTCCGCTCCAGCTGGCACCCTGGAGGCAAACGTGACCTGTTCACCTACAATGACCTATGTTTGAGCACACAGGGACCTGTTCCATATTAGCAGGTTGGGGGCTCCCTACGGGATCCATGCCTGTGACACACAATTAGTCTCGGCTCCTGAGCCGTCTGCCTTTGTCAACTCTTTGTTCATTAAAATAGGAACCTGACAACCCCTTTTAAATTAAATTGAAATACAGGATTAAAAGGTGCTGCCCCTCTCACACAATCAAATGGTGTCTTGTTTTTACACAAACTGTCTTCCTTGACATATTGTGACTGCACTGTTTTCTGGATTGCGAATATGTTCACCAATATTCTCTTCTAATTTTGTAACATGCTAAAAGTCTCTGCAGGGCTTAACCACTGAACAATCCATGCCTTATAAAACACAGCTACTGGAGGTTTGGAATCACTTCTTAAAGTGATGCATTATGGATAAATGTACAGAAAGTTATACTGTATATATCAGGTTATTGCAATTTTGCTCTTACACACCAAAGCAGTTTTTTTTTGCATTGTGTGTTTTCATGTGTTTGCATTTTCTATTTATAAATGAAAACTCATGCATTAACCAACAAAAATGCAAAAGTGCACTGAAACTAGCACATTGCAATGCACTGCAGTGCATACAGAAAGAATGCTGAAAGCATTAATGCACTATAGTTAAAGTGAAGCAGGAAGCGGTTGGGACCTGTCAGTGCAAGCAGCGGTGGATCACGCTAAAGGCTTACACTTCGTTCCTGTCTTCAGTGAAATTGATTGAAGAATCTCCCATTCTTCAATTAATGCATTAAAGGAATAGTTCAGTTTTTCTGTGAACTATTCCTTTAAATAGATTTCAACAAAGAAAATACATTTCTTGCATTTTTTAAAACAAGTACGGTAAGTTTCAAAACCCGCAAAGAATTGTGCATTTTCTGAACGGGCCCTAAAATGAGTTTCTTTATGTTAATGAATGACGGTCTGATATTTTTAATGGGTGTTAAGGGACCCATACATATACCAATCACTGTAAAGTATATAAGCTTGTCTTTTAAGGGAGAAATTTAGCCTAACTTAAACTTGCCTGCCTTGATGAGCATCAGTATTGTATAGTATAGTATTTGAGGTTGAATAAAGACATATGTCCATCCAGTGCAACCCATCTAGCAATATCCTCATTTCCTGCCAACTGTTAATCCAGAGGAAGGCAAAAAAAAAACCACCAAATTTATGAAGGTGGAAAAAATTCCTTCCTGACTCCGGAAATTCCCCTACTTTATGAATCAATACCAGTAAATTGCAAGACGGTTCCATAGCTTTACCGTTCTCACAGTGAAAAACCCTTTACGAACTTGAAGCCTAAACCTTTTTTCTTCAAGTCTTAAGGGATATCCTCGTGTCCTCTGACATGTTCTATTGGTGAACAATGCCCCATATAGTTTATTGTATGGCCCGTTAATGTATTTATACACAGTAATCATATCCCCACGCAAGCGCCTTTTCTCCAGCGTACATAATTGTAACTTTTCCAGTCTCTCTTCATATTCAAGCTCCCCCAATCCCCTTATTAATTTAGTTGCCCTTCTCTGAACCCTTTGCATTTCAAAGATGTCCTTATTGTATACAGGATTCCAAAATTGCGCTGCATATTCCAAATGAGGCCTTACCAATAACATTTTCCTCCCTTGAATCCATACCTCTCTTTATACAAGACAATAACATGCTGGCTCTGGCTATAGCCGTCTGGCACTTCTTGCGACCTTTAAGTTTGTTATCCACCAAAACTGCAAGATCCCTTTCCAACAGGGATTCACTTAACACAGAACCATTTATAGTATAAGTAGCACAAGGATTTTTAAGTCCAAAATGCATCACCTTACATTTATCAACATTGAATCTCATCTGCCACTTAGCAGCCCAATGTGACAATCTATCTAGATCCCCCTGCAACGATTTTGCACATCCTCTGATGTTTTTAATGGTCGACAAAGTTTTGTGTCGTCAGCAAACACAGAACCTTGCTGACAATACCCACTTCCAAATCATTAATAAATAGATTAAATAGAAGCAGCTCCACCACAGAACCCTGTGGCACCCCACTTAGCACTTTAGTCCATAATGATGAAGCCCCATTTACAACTACTCTCTGCATCCTATTCATTAACCAATTTTCTATCCATGTAAATGTGACTCCCCAGACCAACAGACCTTAGCTTATACATTAGTCGCCTATGGGGGACTGTATCAAAAGCCTTTGAAAAATCCAAGTAAACTACATCTACTGCTATGCCAGAGTCTAAATTTCTACTTAATTCCTCATAAAAGCCAAGCAAGTTAGTTTGACAAGCTCTAACTATATTGCCTAACAATATAAAAATATAAAACACACATTTATGGGGTAAAATGAGGCGTGTTTAGTAACTGGCAGTCATCACTCCTCTAGTTTTTACTTACTTTCTTACTTTGTCCAATATCAGCACATAAAGGCTACTTGTGTAGCCTATGCAAAGAGATAGGGCCATGTATTGTGGGGAAGGAGCTGAAAGCACTGCATGAGCGCTACCTGCAAATGTGCATATTAGGTTAAGATGTCTACCTCCCAGTAAATTGGTTTTCAGTATTTGATACTTTTTTGTTTGTTTGTTTAGTGCCCATTTAATCACAGATAAATTTCACATTTAGGGCTGGTACACACGCGCAGATAAATTTCGCATGATTAACACACAGAAGTTTGGATCGTCTGGAAACCATTTGTAAAAGTGGTTGTTTTGGATGATTGGTTATGCTGGCAAATCACTGCACATGCAGGTATTTTGGTCAAGGAGAATATCTGCCAATAAATGTCTATTTCCTACTGTAAAAAACAAACAATTGTAAGTTTGAGCCAGGGGTGGGGAAAGAAATTGAAATGTTGCTGGATTTGAACTTTCTAATAAAAACTCATTTTATGCCATTTTTGATATAGAATAGTTTCTACAATGACTAACCAAAACTCATTAAAGGGCATTTTCCCACCCACATCTCAAATTTGCATATAAAAAGACCACCTTTCTAAACCCTGGATCTGCAATACTTACACATTTTACAGACATTCCTAACCATGTCTATCCACCGTGCTCCTCCATTAAAGTGGATGCCTCCACTGATGGATCTGCAAATTCAGTACAACTGAAACAGCCTCAGAGGACCAGGCACTGTTTACAGCCACAAGTCACTGGACAGGATGTCACCACTGACAGCGGCATAAAAAGAAGAGGTCCCCTTCTTTTTTAAAATTTAAAATATGAGGGTAAACATGCCCTTAAACTCACTCACTTGATTTTTGCAATTACCGTACTTAAGTTATACTTAAGTACTTAATTTTCCTAAATGTACATTGTTACTATCACTTTAGTCCTTTTCTTTAAATAACTCCCCCCCCCACCTAATTAAATGTGCACAAATATGGGTAATTTTTCAAGCTAACAAATATATATTTAAAAATCTTATCTTTATGATCATATATTATAGTATAATTCTCCTACAAAAGCCTCTCTTAAAATATCTTCACAATACAATGGTACAAGCAAAAAAAACAAAAATAAAGACCAATAAAGTGCTGTTCTTTGATTTGTGGGCACTTACATAAAATTAATGCATAAAAAATAATTTTACATTTACACAAATTATATAAATTAATGTAAAAATATTTATGACTAGAAACCAAAAATATGAACAGATTCTGAGGCAAGAAACAGCACCACTAAACTGAATCCCTGTTTGTCCCAGCCCCCTAGACCATATAGTTCCCTTGACTTTTGCTCTAATTATATCAACACTTGCACAAATCCTTTTTATCAAAGGAACAAGATAATTATAGTGGTTTTCCTATACAGGTCATAGTTTGCATGTCATTTATCAAGTTTTGCCCCAATTAAGCATTAAAATATCATCACAAAGATCTGATTTATTAGGAGATTCTTTTTTCATTCTTTCCAAAGTTTCTGAATTATTAATGGCTTTATAGGCAATGGGCACAGAAACTTATATGTAATATCTGTATCAGAGCCCAAAAAAACTCTCACACGATCAGATTTTGAAACTGCTTGCAGAGCGATTGTCTGAGCTATTTTCTTTTCCCTGTTTTTAAGGGGCCTTAAGAAAAAAAGCATTTAGAGCCAAAGGGTTTAAGAACAGGATTGAAGTTTCTGTTGTTGTGTATTGCTGTTTCTATTGCTGTGTATTACTGTTGAGTATGGACAGTTTTGTTGGGGCCACTCAATGTGCATCCTCCTGCATGTATGGGATGTTGGAGCAGACAATCCAAGGGACCTTTGTATGCGTCACTTGTAAGTGGGTTACCCATTTGGAATCTGAGCTACAGAATCTAAAGGGGGAAGCTTGCAGCATTGCAGGGCTTGGCACACCTGGGGGAAATGCAGGTACTGGCAGGGACCAGTAAACTGGTGGGTGGAAATGAGGCAGATAAGATAATAATTGTTGGTATTTGTTACAAGCTGCCTAATGCCATTGAGGAGGTGGAAATGAATCTCCATATGCAGTGGCCAAAGGCTGCTGGTATGGGGCATGGTTATGGGGGGGGATTTCAATTAAAGACAAATCTCTCTTCATTTAAAGACTGGAATTCTTCTACCCGACTCGCGGTTCTCTTTACCCGAACCCGACCCCCAACCAACTCAAACTCATTGTGGGTTACCCGACCCACAAATTGGGTAACCCGCGGGGACCCAACCCGACGCAGGACTCTCGCTTAGGGAATAGTGATCATGATATATTGCCAATAAATATAGGTTACACAAAACAAAAATGCACTGGGTTAAAAAAAAATTTAACTTTAGTAAAGCTATTTTTATGTTTGTTAAAGGAATTATTCCTGCTCATAGACTGGGGGATTTGTTCCTAGGTAAAGATATTATGGTAGCCTATGAGTAAGGGAAACGCATCAGGCGTCTTGTTTTTAATATGTTTTGTAATAAAGTATAAAGAAACTTTTTAACCACTGGCCGCGTAGCTGTTCATTGGAATCGGGAATCCTACAATTGGTTACAGAGTAAAGATATTATTCAGAAGTGGACTGCTTTTAAAGGGATATTAAACTATTACAATTTCTAAATGTATACCTTTAGGGAAAAAGTGTAAAAAAATGAGGTCCACTCCTGCCTGGCTTAATGCTCAGGTAAAAAGGGAAATGGAAAAAAAGAAAAAGGCTTTTAAAATATTGAATTTAGAGGGAACAGAACAGGCTTACAGGGAGTATAAAAGCTGTAATAAGAAATGCAAGAAAGCAATTAAATTAGCTAAAATAGAAAATGAAATGGGGATAGCAGCGTCACAACCCACCACTCTGGTCTGGCTATTTACTTATCGGAAAATGTACACCAACTATCCAAAAAGTATAATACACTATAGAATGGAGAAGTGTAGTGTAGAAGTGTAGAAAATGTACACCAACTATCCGAAAAGTATAATACACTATAGAACGGAGAAGTTTACGGTAGTGAACATAAAGACACATCACACACTAAAGTATATCTTAACACCTAACGATAGGCTGCCACCACATTCCGAGAAGGCGGAATTGACCTGCTAAATATATCTAAGAGGTTATACCCACCCCTAAATTATAACAATCCTGTAAGAAAAGGTTATTCGCATCTGTAACATTAATATAACTATATCTAAACAATACTTCCTATACGGTAGCGTAATTTTAAAAGCAAGGTTAGTTTTGGGATATACTCAGAATAGAACAATAGCCTTTAAATGATTGTATATAATTATATGCTATTATATACTACGAGCACTAGGCTCAGCAGGCCGCACTTTAAACAGGAATGCACACTATACCTGGTTCTTCAGAAACACTTATTTGGTGATGATGAGGGATGTTTAGAATAGGCACATTTTTGCATTGGTCTCATGAAATAATAGTCTGTCTAACCAGGAGATGTCCAGTAGAGAACAATGGCAGGAAACCAAAGAATAACACAGGCAGCAAATGCATTACAATAACAAAGGTATGGCATTGCATTTAGAAGGTTTATCCAAACATTAAAATAGCATGGATTTTCATGGAATTCAATAACAGGTGTGAACATATGACATAAGAATAGTTATAAAGAAGTAAGATTAAAAGGAAATTGAGCAAGGAAACAGGAACAGATGCAAAGATGTATACAAAGTAACAAATGACAGAGGATATCCTATTCTTTAACACCTACATATTATGATAGCTTTTGAAAATGTTTCCCTTGCACACAACTACACAGGAAATGTTTTAAATTTCCTACACTTTTTTAGGACAATGGTGCAATTTTACATTGGACAGACAGATTTGCAAACTGTGTGCCACCAGTTGTTTTAAAATTACCACTCCCAGCAATCCTTATCTACAGAGGGTAGCCAGGGAATGCTTGTAGTTACCAAGGCACACCGTTTAAGAATCCCTCTCATTATTCCTCTGAAGCACTGTATTTTTGACCAATTCAATTTAATCGGCCTGTAAATTTGACCTGTGTGCACGTTCCCGGCGATAGACTGCCCAACTATATTTCGGTAGGTCATGCTAAAAATCAGATTGTACATGCTGATCTTGATTCAAGTGTCCAGATTGAAATGTATTTTCTTATAACAGACAACTGAGCAATATATTGCTTGATAATATCTATCATAAAAAAAAAACAAACAGGCAGTAGTTTGCATATAAGTACCTATAGGCTTAAAGAAAATATTCACCCATCAATCCCAGTTCAATTTAAAGGCCAAGAAAAGAGATCTCTTACATTTCTGTGAGGTATGGTTCCTGAGATATTTGTTGAAATGACAGTTTTATTTATTGGCCAGTAGTGTCAATAATAGTCCAATAATAAAAAGTAAACACTTTTCAACAAATATCTCCGCAAAATTAGCACCATTTTAAAGATAAGAACTTTTATTGAATAACCCTGATAGTTTTGGAGCATTCCCTTTAAGCAATTAAGCAAGCAAATTATGTTAACAAAACCATGCAGGCTTTTCAACACTTTAGCTACGTACAGATGTTAACAGTGGCAAGCGCAGGATTTTCAAGTTGGGAATTCCTAAATGGGTTACCACTGAACAAGCCCAGAAGGAGGTTCATTCATTCATGTATTCTATTATATATGGATCATATAATAATATATATATTCTCTAATTGCCATGATTATCATGACAGTTAGCCAATACAGATAATTCTCTTTAATTTTGTTATAAAGTATGATTATTAAAGATGGGTACACACAAACAGATTTTCGGGGCCTGGATCAGACAAACTGGGCAATTGCCGTGAACGGTCGGGATGGAAAATTCGCCCATCCCAGCCTATTCTGTTTTACTGAGAAATCCACATTTCCACTACATTAACATTAGTTAAAGTCAGAGCTGTGACACTGACGATGGATCTGACAGAATTTACTGAATATTGTTGTATCCGGACCTTTTAGGCAAGACGGAAAATTTCTATTACTGGCTCCCTTTACTAGAGTAGAAGGAGTCAATAACATTGGACCATGTATGGGCACATTGACAATCATTCTTTATAAAGAATATATGGAACAATCACTCCAGTGTATATATAAAATATATATATAATACAAAGTTGACAGTCAGCTATACAACCACCTCACACTAGATCAGTTTCTGTCCATTTCCGGAGCATACAGAGCACTCCTCGGTGTTTTCTTTCTTTAAAACATAACTTTTATTTTGAATCTTAAATCAGCCAATGCATTTCGGCAACCATATTGTCATCATCAGGACTTACAGAGACACATCACTTCCTCCTACAAATAGGTAACAAGACCCAAACCACTCCCCCACCCCTACACACCCACAGGAGGAATACAGACAATACCGTACACATTGTAATAAACCATATATCTAAAACTCTTTAGAAAAAGGTTACTGATACTTTACATCCTACACCTAGATGTAATGGGATATATGTGAACACACCCAAAGTATATCAGGAGACACAGGCCCAGTTAAATTTAAAGATCAAATACCCATAAGGTGGGGAGGGTACCAGAGGGAATACTAATACTAAAAAGTGTTTTTAGATATATGGTTTTATTTCAATGTGTACGGTATTGTCTGTATTCCTCCTGTGGGTGTGTCGGGGGAGGGTGGGAGAGTGGTTTGGGTCTTGTTACCTATTTGTAGGAGGAAGTGATGTGTCTCTGTAAGTCCTGATGACGACAATATGGTTGCCGAAATGCATTGGCTGATTTAAGATTCAAAATAAAAGTTATGTTTTAAAGAAAGAAAACCCAGAGGAGTGCTCTGTATGCTCCGGAAATGGACAGAAACTGATCTAGTGTGAGGTGGTTGTATAGCTGACTGTCAACTTTGTATTATATATATATTTTATATATACACTGGAGTGATTGTTCCATATATTCTTTATAAAGAATGATTGTCAATGCGCCCATACATGGTCCAATGTTTTTGACATTTTTTTTTTTAATGTTTTAAAGAAAGAAAACCCCAGAGGAGTGCTCTGTCTGTTGGCTACTATATTACTATTTGCGGTAGCACCCGGGTGGATACATCGGAGGGACTAGCAAGAGTGCAGCTGATCACGGATAAAGTGTATATATTATATATATAATATAATATATTCTTATATATATATTATTTATATATCTGTATATATATATAATTATACTATATATCTTATATATATTATATATCATATACTCTCTATATATCTATCTCTCTATCTCTCTTCTACACTCTATCTCTTATCTCTCTCATCTATCTCTACTCTCTATTATCCTTATAATCTATCTCTCTTCTCTCTATCCTCTATATTCTATATCTATATACTTATCTCTATCTATATCTCTAGTGCACCACAGCCCCATCTCCACACACCCCCAACCCACCCCCTATCTCCACACCCCCACACCCCACACCACAAATCTCTATCTATACATCTCACACACGCACACAAATTAATCTATATGAATAGCATTTTTTCTTCCCTTTTAAGGTGAATGTTCCTGGGCTGGTGCTGCTGGATTCATAGCTACATGTTTTGTTTATAGGCTAATGTGCTTATTCCCAACCAGAGATTATTATAAAACAATGTTCTTTCTGGGATATTACACAAACAAAGCAGAATACCCTGATTTATTCCTAAATATAATCACTGCAATTCATTGAAAAGCATACCATATGCTAGATGGTCAGTTCCCAGATGGCTCCATAATACCTTTGTATGCCGGTTTATGGTTTAGGTTACTACAATGATCATATTTTTTCCAGACAGCAGAAAAAAATTCCTTTAGGAGTACTGCAAAGTGGGCCATAACCGAAGCAGTGCCTGGTCCAACTATTCCATAATTTACTGGTTTACAGATAAAAACAATGAAGGGTATTAAAATGCGTAAAACAAGTGTCAAAATGTCAGCAACCTCATTAAAAAGAGTTGCACATTTTAGGAGTCATCAACACTTGTGCCCCTAATCCACATCTCCTGAAGAACTCTCGTGCATGCAGACGGAGCAACAATTACCGCTATTCAGGCCAGAGGAGTAATGACTTTCCACATTTTAATCACAAGATAATGTGAATTCTAAGCAAGTGGGGAAAACAAAAACAACTCTGAGATGTGACTTTATCAAGCATAAGAGTCAAATTTGACTTAAAATAGAGTTCCCGTAGCAAAAAGAGATGCGTTGTATACATGGAAAAACACTAAAAACATCCTGATTTGGTAAGTTATAATGATTTCGAATAGACAGAAAAAGCCTTGATTAGATAATTTTAACAGCCTCAAAGCATATTACAAAGAGTCTTTAAAGGAGATTTTTACATTACATATTCTAAAAGTGTAGCCTGGACAGGAAAAAACCTAGACTATAATAATTACCCCATTAAAGAAAAATTAATATTAAATATGCAAAAATGCATGGATTATTGTCATAATCTTTTCTAGATGTATGTTTTAAAAGGGTAAGTCCACCCCTTAAATGAAAAATTGTACATGGGTTTATCACCCCTCCAAACCTGCAATATTTAGAAATCTGGGAGGTGAAGACTAACCTGAAATGCTGCTTAATGTTCGATTACCTTTTACTGCTTCCTGGTTCTTCTGGTTAGTAGCTGTCATAGTCATAGATGACTAGCTACCAACTCTGAGCATGTGCAAGCTTGTAAAAGTGCATGGAGAGGAGGCAGACAATAGGGGAGAACAAAATTGTGCTGCATGACTGGAAAGCCCTACATCTGTCCATTTTCTAACTATTGTGGTTTTGAGATTTAGGGATGATTTACTTTTATAAAATGTTTTTATTAAGGGATAAACATTCCCTTTGAGAGAAATGCAAACTGAAGATTGAAAAACCACAAATGGGATTAAATAGAACTTAACTGGTTTGTTTAGAGATTTAAAAAAAAATCAAAAAAAAAACCAATCTGACACTGTGCTTTTCTAAAGCTGGTCATACACTAACAGGGCGATGCAATATGCCTGAAGTTAAAGGGTATCTCCACTGATAAAATACATTTTTTTGTAGTCAGTTTTATTGAAGAAAAGGAGGTAAAGAAGCTGTGTCTTACCTCCCGTGCTTCAATGAAACGTGCCAGCCAGGGACAATGTTAAAGAACTTACTTGACCTCTCGCTCTACTACCCCATCCTCTGAAAAGTCCATCGGGGGAAAAAGTGCAGCAGCAATCGCTTTAAGAAACCAAGCAATCGTTTAAGAAACCAAGTTAGATGCTAAAAGTAAGAGGTGAGGACATACTGGGTTCTTTCAATTGGATAAAGAAGAGGATCAGGTCCTTTTACCCCTGTAGTGTTCGTCTCACCATCTCTTTACTGCTAACAGTGTATGAGTTGATCATAATCCCCCATTAGTGCACAAAATAAGCAGCCAGACACAGGAAAAACTACTGCACACATGGTGTAAAACAGACTGTCTTTTATTCACCTTTCTCTGTCAGCCCAAAAATCTCTGCAGTGGACATTGCAGGAGACAGCAGCATTTCCCCCATTCATTCTAGCACAAGCAGTTCTGGGTTTTAAAACAGAAATTTTCTCCCACCCTGCACATTGCTGCACTGTGCTAAGTTATGTAACTAAGTAATACTCTGCAACAATGTATCAGAAAATAAAGTTTTTTACTGCTATCCTCCCTGCTGCACTGTGCTCAGGAAATGCAACTATGTATAAGAAAAGGTTCGGGGAACTGCTCTGACTGTTCTGAAAGTACGTACACACGTACACATGTGTACGAACGGCATTCCCAGACGATAGAGTGCTTCGTGGGTCTGCACCCGCGTTCGCACATGTGTACAAGCTTAATTTAGAAAAGTAGCTATACAATTCCTGACAAACGTTTAAAAAACAGAGGAAGAACCTAAGATTTCATAGACATCTGGAAAACCTACATTTGTTAGTATTGGCATGCATACGAGTATACATTAGTTTATATAAAGTATACTTATTTTAGCTACAACAAAAAATAAAAGTAATATAAGTAGTATAAAAGTAATTACTCCAGTATGTGAATATCACTGTATGTGTTTTAACCAATTAAAATGTTATGAAACTTTAAGGTATATTAGGTTTAACATGTACTGAAAGGCTGTAAAAGACTAGATTACCAATATTAGAAATGTTCTGATTTGTATTTCTCTCTATACCAATATCTTTGGTAATAGTGTTATATAATTTCCCATATTACAGAGGGTACCAAGTATAATAAAATGTTGGGTGTTAAAATATAGGAGGATACCAATTCAGTAATACTGTGCACACTAACGCAACCAGGATTTGTACAGATGGTAAGTTAACCATAAAGGTGGAACAAGTTTTTTTTTTTTAATTATTATTATTATTATTATTATTATTAAACAAAACCCTGCCATTTGGTAGGGTGTGTAGAGTTTTTATATCCGTTACCACACACAGCAGCTATGGATTCACAAAGATATGCATTGGTTACCAAAGGCAGATAATGTCCTGGTGATCTGTGGTAATTACTGAAGCTCTTTCATTTCTGCCCCCTCAAGATACTTTTTGATTTTTCATCTTAAAAGGCAAGTTCACCCCTAAAATAAAAATTGTATATTGGGAATCTACCAACCCCAAAACAGGAATAGGAAGAAATCTGACAGATGCAAGACTGTTCTGCTATACAATGTTCTGCTTTCCCTCTCACTGCCTTCTAAAAAGACTACCTCCTCCTCTTAAAGCTGTACAAGCTTTTTACAAGCTCTCACATATGCAGAGAAGGCATCTCAGGGGAACAGTAGCCAGTCACTAGCTATGACATCAGCAGTAACAGGACTGACAGACTGCTGCTACATGGAAGAACCTGAAAGAAGAAATGCGGGGAGCAGAACTTTGTGCTGCATATTAGTTTGGTCTAACTTATGTCATCTTTCTAACTTTAGTTTTTTTGGGGGTGGTTTAGCTATATTAAGTTTTTTTATTTATAGTATGGGCTATGTATTTGCCATGCACATTTCAAATACAAATCACAGCATCAGGTAACTGAGCAACAGGTTACCAGTCTTACTGGATAATTTGGATTAGCCTATTTTAGTTTCTATAACATTATGTTACTGACTGCCTTATCTTCTTTTAAAATTTTATATTTAATCTTTAGTTCTACTTTAATAAATTAACTATGGTTAAGCACTATTTATCAACATTTTGCTGATCTTTTTCTAACTAGCAATAAATGTAGCTTTACTCTGACATTTCCTGATTCAATTTCATTGATCTAGTAATTATAATCCATAGAGTGGTTGCAGCACGGTTTGATCCACATAGAATAAGTGACAGCTTTCTGTAGGTTGAGTACTCATACATACATTTCTTACTCTTGCACAAGGGAATGTCATTATAGCCTAAATGTATACAAACATGCACATTAATTTACACAAAGCACGGTTTATATTCCCTAGAATTTTTTCAGTGTAATTATAGGGGTGGAAGCATAAGAAGTAATAGTAATTAGGATGATGGTTGCTCTTGCTATCACACCTGGACTTAGGCAACCTAGAGTATCATAATAACAAAAAAATCTGTTGATTTCTCAGGTAAATGCTATGTTTTTAATATTTAAAATACAAACACATACATTAAAAATGATCTTATTAAAAATACGGTCTCTCATTCTGTTTCCTATGGTTAACTGGCATCCCCTGTTAAAGGTGCCTGTACATGCACCAACCCTTGTCATACAAAATTGCGATCTTTCATTATTGTACAATCGATGGGTGCGTATGTCCGTTTGTATGAAAAATGTTATGATTTTCATACATTTCTTCCCTAACAGACACTTATAGGCCCCTTAAAGGGTATGTCAACCAATGTTTTGCTTTGTTTAGTTAAACTGAAGAATTGGAGGTAAATGAGCTGTGTCTTACCTCCCGTTCTTCAGTAAAACTTGCAGGAGAGAAGGCAGAACTTACCTGTGAACAGTGCAGCGCCTGCTTCCTACCGACAGTCCCCAACGCATCCATGCTCCTTTGCACTGTGTGCATATGCACACTCAATGCAAAGGAATGTAAATGCGTTGGAGACTGCCAGTGGTGCCTAAATCTGTCAGCAGCACTTCACTCGCAGCTTCCCTCCAGCTAATCAGCATGCTGTCCCGATGGTGCTCCTATCTTTATTATAAACGTGCATGATCATGCCATGTATGGATGCTTCGTCAGCTAAAATGGAAAAACGGTCGGGCCTTGCTGACAGATCCACCTGGCCCCTGGGATTGCAGATGTGTATGAACCTTTACTGCTGAGGGCTTGTATCCTGTTCCCAATAATGAATTTAGATTTTAACAAACACATACCTCTGCTAATTAGATTTGCAATGATTAATATTTTTTGTTTGAATGGGTTTGGGAAAATGTAGCTGCTCCTGTAGCACAAAGATTGGTAAAATAAACCACAGGTGTTATGCAGTGGTATTTAGTCACATTTACAGAAAAGTATGTCTGATATTGTACATAGAAGAAATGTATTGAAAATCATCTCTGCATAGTAGGTCATATACCCCCACCATCCCCCTTCACCTTTTAACCAGTAGCCCATTATACTAGAAATGTGTTAAGCAAGGAGCGTCCTATTATTCTGCCCATATTGTATTTGAGTATTAAAGGCCAGCTTGCTCGCATCAAAGAAGCTGACAGCGAAATGAGAAAGAGAAATTCAGGAACAATGACTCGATCTGCCCGACAAGATCCACATCAAAGAATTTTGCATTGAAAACAAGAATCTGGGGGGTCCTTTAATTACCATTCACAACCTAAAACTCATGCAGAGTAAAAGAAGGAAGATGTAATAAAATAAATAAAGAGATGAGTATTCAAGACCAGTGAATTCTGCTACAGGCCTCATTCAGTGGCAGATAAGTAGACCTGTTTTGATTTTTGTTCCTTGTTCAGGAACAAAAATCCTTTTGATGCAAAAAGCAACTGCTATTGCCATAGAGTAAAATATGGGTTAAATAGTATAACTCCCTGTTTATACAAATCTTAAAAATACCTACACATGTGAGTGTTCCAGCGTAAATATCAACTAGTCAATCATATGGTCATTCTCAATGCTAGCTATCCACTATCCAGATTTTAAATATATCCCAGTCAAAACTGGCAGACTAGTGATTAACCGATTTGAAGTCGAGTAATAAGTGTCATTTGTAAGGTTGCACTATTTCTGGAACCATCAAGGGCCCAGTGTGAAGATGATACCTGCTTATCATACTGAAAACAAATCCAAAAAAATGTAACCCCTTCTTAAAAATGTTGTTTCTAGAAATTAGTGAGTTTTGGAAAGAGAGAAAAATATAACTGCAGATACTTCATTAAATCAGAATAAAATTACCAGTGCAGTGTTACTTATACTGCACCCCACTGGAACATTCAATGTTTTATTAAGAAAATGTAAGTTCCATGCTGTGAGCAGAGCTCCAGTTTATCTTAGTTTTGTATGAAGAAAAGCTACTAAACTAACAAAGCTATTGTTTATATGCATTACACAATATCTGGACGTTTAAGTTAAAAAAAAGCTGCTAGTGTGCATAAGAACTGTGTTGCATTTTCGTTTAAAAGTTACAAACAGTATGGCTAAAG
This sequence comes from Hymenochirus boettgeri, assembly GCA_019447015.1. Classification (NCBI taxonomy): domain Eukaryota; kingdom Metazoa; phylum Chordata; class Amphibia; order Anura; family Pipidae; genus Hymenochirus; species Hymenochirus boettgeri. The sequence goes on from CM033472.1 coordinate 76,207,875, forward strand.
AAAAAATGGAAAATATACCATTCATCAAGCTGTGTGGCAGCTAATTAGCTTTTTCTTGTATTTTATATTCTTTGGAGTATTTTTATTGCATTTTTTTACCCAACTCCTATTGTGCCCCTGAAACTACAGTTCCAGTCCTGATAGTTTATGTTGACAGAACACAAATTTCCTTTAAGATAGACCTCTTTGAAATAAGGAAATCATTTTATCCAGTGAGTGTGCAAGCCTCTTTCTGTCATTAAGAAAGCCAGACTTCCTTGTTGAAAGACTGATCTGTCCTACTGACTTTTAATATCGATTGGATATGTCGGTAAAGCTAGGTACATACCTGACCGACTGTTCTATACTTTCGACCGATCGGCCAGGAGGAAGGACTGTCGGTCGCGGCAAAAGCAGCCGTGTCTGACAGTTACCGCAACGGATCGTGTGGTCCATAGAGGACCACGCGATCGTATGAGGTTCTCCACCATGTCTGATCGTCCGAATCGGACGAACGATCAGTCGGACATGGCCGCATTCGGATGCGATAGTTTCGGTCCGATCCACCGATACACTGAACTATCAGTCGATCGGACAGAAATATTTCATCGTGTGTACCCAGCTTAAATCTCAAATGATTGGCCAGCCTTCAATGAGCCGTGCGATACCAGGACTGGTGGGCCCACATTCACTAATGAAAACAGGAAAATAGTTTGAATATACATACAGTGCCAAAAGGAAGAAAAACAAATGTTTAAGGGTATGTTCACTGATTTTTAAACATGCTTTTTTCTGTATAACTGAAGAACGGGAGGTAAATGAGCTATGTCGCAACCACAGTCCCTTGCCTTGTGCACCACACCAAAGCCAATAATGAATCCCATAACTTTTTACATTTTGTGTTCTATAAAAAGAAAAAAATACTAAGATTTGCGAATTATGACAACTACATTTTCATTGGGCAACCTAATTTGTTCGGTCAAAAGTTGCATTCGTTCTATTTCTTGAATTTGAAAGAAAGGATGGCAGTTGCCTCATGTTTTTCTCCCTTAACATGAGAATTTGCATAATATAACCGATTGAAATAATCCAAAGGAAATATAGTTTGTGCTTATTGTGGCACAAAACCAGCTACAGTTTTACCATTGCTTGTGCTTCCAAAAATGAAAAATCCTGGTTTCTGGGATACTGCATTGCTAACTCCCAGAGCATTTGCTAAGCTTGCTGCAATCTACAGAAGGACCAGTGCTGGCAAAGGCTTAGAGAAGCCTAGCAGGACTGCTGCAGGCACTGCCCCAGGAGCTGCTTTGGGATGGAGAAATCTGGCTACCTGCGGCTGCTCTTTGTTTGCAAGATTCCTGGGATGAAGGGAAAAAATACATTTAAAACACATACACATACACACAATCAAATGCACAAAGGGGCATGGATCTGTAAAAAGCAGCATATCAAACCTGTGCCGGGCTGTTCTGCACAGCAGCAATAGAATAAAGCTTTGCCCAGAGAGAGAGGGAGAGAGGTAGAGGACACAACAAAAGAATGAGGAGATATCTAACACCTCTATCAATTATTGTAAGGAAGGCATAGCATAGTAAAATATAGTAAGAAAATAGATCATTTATTTCTGTTACTGTTTTTATGCTTGAGCACATGGCAACATTAGAAAGACCAGCCAAAATATTGCAGAGCATAATTCAGCATTTTGATAGTAATATGTACAGGTAAGAACATAAGGATTATCCAGGAAATGCTGATAGCATTAGTGCAATTATTTAAAAACATTTATTTTTTTTAGGTTGGACATACACATTTAACTAGGGCCTGGTTTTTCCTTACGATAGATTACCGATTAATAGTAGATGGTAGTCAGTTGACCACAATAAAGAATTGGTGCACAACTGAACACAGTTGGGCAAATGTTTGTTTAGCCCATTAAAGGCCACACAATTGGATGTGATTTTACTACATGTCTGATCACCTTGCCTGACTGCCAATCAAATGTGATATTTAGCCAATCAAGATGAAATATTACCCAGATTTTTCAGCCAATTTTAATACACATAATTATGCACCTTTATTTTGCAACAGTATACAGAGCTGTATATTTCTTGGTAAATCTATTAGTAGAAAATATTGGGAAGTAGTATATCTAGCCTAAAAGGGTCCCTTAACTCTAGAATTTGAATGTTTAACGGTTGTGCTTGGCCCAAGTGCCCCCAGATCAACGATTGCTGCAACAGGCAGTCACTTGTCCCGGATTAGCAATCGCTAGTAGCAAACTCTCGGTCGGGACCAAAAGTCTCTTTGTGTGTACCCAGCCTTAATGTTGTAAACTCATTAATACCGAATAAACGTTTAGAACATGTTCTGATGTATAGTTACTATGAATTGAAATATTCTATAGCAGATGGCACCACATAGAATATGTCTACAGAGATAGGAACACTCTGTAGACACAGAGATAGAAATTTGCAATAAATCACACAATTGCCAGACTCTTCCATGGATTTTGGTTTTAAATGTAGTATAACCTGCTGGGACAGATTCAGTATTTAGGGCTTCAGAAAGTAGAAATGTAAGCAATAAACAAACACAATAGTACATAGCCTTCACTGGGTTTTCAAAATCAGTCTGGATTTAAACAAACAAGCCAAAAAAAAAAAAAAGCAGTCTATCTTCAGAGCTAATTACAAGCCATAAAATCTATTTATGGTTAAATAATTTGGATAAATAAAAACACTATTAACTGCTCATTTGTTTGATGAGAAAGTTGCATACTAAAGTGCAAACCTAAAGTAAGATTTTTTTTTTCCATGGCATTACAAGTCACTAAGGAATTTCTCTAATTACCTAGAAAAGTAGTGTACAGAATCATTATCAAGTTCTTACAAAAGAGAACATTATTCCTCTTAACACATGTTTTATTTATTTTGTTTTGAGAAAGGAGATATGTGTGTGTGTAATATTTAATATTACAATTTATAAGATATACATTATTCCAGTCGCTTATGAAAAATGTTAATCTTTTGACTAGCCTTCTACAGGCATCCCTGTGGCATGTGAAGAAATTATTATCTTTCTAAAGAGCAACTGAGCATGCCTGACCAGTGTATGTGACCTCTGAGCATTTATGTAGGGGGGGGGGGGGGGGGGGGGGGGTTTAGCATCAAAAACTATGCAGCATGGTCTTTTCTTTTGTATGAAATCATGCACAGATTTGTAAGAAAGTGTATGTATGTATGTATGTAGGACTCCTGGTCAGTCATGTCAGATAATATGTCTAAGGAAGGCAGAATAATGCATTCCCAATATAACTAGTTTCTACGCTGGGTGTTAATTACTAATTACCACTGGTTCCTGGACTGGGCAAATAAATTGATTTACATACTGTGGTAAAGCTCTTGTCTAAGGGAACAGGAAACAAATGCCTACTGCCCATATATGGTCAATATATCTGTTGTATTCAAATAGATCAACAGGACTTGAAGTTTAGTTCTTGAAGATGTTTCGCTAGTCATCCGACTGGCATTTTCTATTCAGAATGATTTTTACAAGAATCTGTGGCAATTATGTACCCTGGAAAATCCCAATTTCCCAATTAGCATATCACAGCCAAGTATTAAGAGCGTGATTGGATAGTGGCTTAGAAGTGTTATAGGAACACCCAGAGTAAGGTGTCAAAACAGCATTGTACATGGCAGACAGTTGGTGTTGAACACCCCCCCCGACTCTATTTAGGCTTGGTTTCTTTATTTTCACATAAATGGCCTCCTTAACACCTCTCTTGAACCAGTCACGTTCTTTTTGCCAATATGTTAACCTTACAATCTTCAAAGGTATGTCCTTTATCCTTAAGATGCAGGTACACGACTGCGTCCTGACCCGAGGAATTGGCCCTTCTGTGCTGGACCATACGTTGATGATGCAGTTGCTGTTTGGTCTCCCCCACATACAAATCAGAGCATTCTTCACTGCACTGCGTATATGATGTCACTTTTCTTGTGTTTCAGTATTGGGTCTTTCGGATGTACCAATTGCTGTTTCAGTGTCTTGTTCGGTTTAAAGCAGACAGGGATACGGTGTTTTTTTTTTAAATTCTTCTTAATTTCTCGGAGACCCCTGCTACATATGGGATGACCATGTTCTTTCTCCTGTCTTGCTTTTCCCCTACACTGTTGGTATTGGTGTTCTTTTCTTGGACTGCTTGGTAGAAGTTAAGGAAAATGGTAAACTGGAAGTAGAGGTTTACAGAAAACCAACACACACAGATCAGTATTTGATGTTTGACTCCCACCACCCTTAAGATCACAAGCTGGGTGTCATCAGAACCCTGCAACACAGAGCTGAGAACATCCCCACTAGCACAGAGGCGAAGGCTAAAGAAATGAAACATCTCAGAGGAGCCCTTAAAACTTGTGGATATCCAGACTGGGCCTTTGTCAAAAGAAGTAGAAGGAAAGAAAAGAACACGAATACCAACAGTGTAGAGGAAAAGCAAGACAGGAGAAAGAACATGGTCATCCCACATGTAGCAGGGGTCTCCGAGAAATTAAGAAGAATTTTCAAAAAACATTGTATCCCTGTCTGCTTTAAACCAAACAACACACTGAAGCAGCAATTGGTACATCCGAAAGGCCTAATACCGAAACACAAAAAAGCAACATCATATACGCAGTGCAGTGAAGAATGTTCCAAACAGCAACTGCATCAACGTATGGCACTGGTGAATTTTAATGGGTAACTCCATCCCCAAATGCTCCCACCTTCACCCAACGCTCCCACACTGAGAAACTTACACAACAGTAATCCCTCGCAAGTTTCCTCTCTGATTCCTGGTAATGTCTTACAGTCATAACTGCGAAGGTGACATCACAGCCAGCTGCTGACAGTCATTACCGATCGAATGCTAGTCTTATAACTAGCTTACAACAGGTGTAGAGGAACTTCTGTCAAAGGAATTGTGGTTCTGTAAGGTTTAATTCCTCATTGTGGGAGTGTCGGATGAAGGTAAGAATATACTTACCTTCTTTAATATATATTCTTACCTACTTTAAACTATGTTAAGTTTTTTTGAGGATGGACTTGTCCTTTAACAAGTGTGAAACGTGTCATGTCTGCAAGTCAGATTATTGCCTCTATACCATTGGGCTGTATTTCATGTTATTATGCCAGCAGTCCTGGACACATGAATTAGCCACAGGACATAAAGGAGAAACTTTGCATGTCCCTGCCCAAACTAACTCCAGGGCATTTATTGTGCCCATACATTAGTGAACATTTCTCATATGAAAATGCTATTCTCCCTCTTTACAAAGCATTGGTAAGGCCTCATTTGGAATATGCAGAGCAATTTTGGAATCCTGTGTACAAAAAGGACATCTTTGAAATGGAAAGGGTTCAGAAAGGGCAACTAAATTAATAAGGGGATTTGGGAACTTGAATATGAAGAGAGACTGGAAAAGTTACAATTATGTATGCTGGGGAAAAAGATTGCTTGCATGGGGATAGGATTACTGTGTATAAATACATTAACGGGCCATACAATAAACTATCTGGGGCATTGTTTACCAATAGAGCATGTCAGAGGACACGTGGAGTTAAGTTTGTTTTCCACTAAAACTCCAAGATCTCTTTCCAACAGAGATTTACCCCCAACACAGAACCCTGTGGCACTCCACTTTAGTCCTTATTGATGAAGCCCCATTAACAACTACTCTCTGCATCCTATTCATTAACCAGTTTTCTATCCATGTACAAATGTGCCTCCTCAGACCAACAGACCTTAGTTCATACATTAGTCGCCTATGGAGGACTGTATCAAAAGCCTCTGCAAAATCAAAGTATCAAAGTATACTACATCCACTGCTATGCCAGTCTAAATTTCTACTTACTTCCTCATAAAAACCTAGCAAGGTAGTTTGACAAGATCTATTCCTCCTAAATCCATGCTGGTTACTACTTACTACTTGAAACATACTCTAGAATATGTTCCCTTATTAAAGGGAAACTAAAGTCTCCAGACAACATTGTGAGCACATTCACAAACATACAACAAGCTGTGTCTCACCTCTCACTTTGCTGTGGCAAATGGGAGATTTATGAAAATAACCTGTGAGTACTAGGGGTCAGATCCCACAATCTACCTTAGCTGGGTAAACCCCCAGCGGAGTGTCTGCGTACAGGCCCATGCTCTGTAGAGCTCAACAGATCAAAACAAGGAAGTTGCAGCCTTGCTTCCTAGAAGCTGACAGCCAATCACATTATAGCACAGAGATCCCCCCTCTTCCCGACACAGAAGAGGGATTCAGTTTTTTGTTTTTAAACACATTCAATGCTCCTGTCCTAACAATGATATAATCCTTTGCTTATCATACAAAAAGTTTATTTCAAAGATAGCATGGATGTAAGAAACAGAATACTAACATTTACTCTGTCTTGCTAAAAGCAGAGCTCTTACCTCTAGGCTAAGAGAGACACAATATAAACCAGTGGCACATGTAGAATATTGTACTAGGAACATAATGGAAACAAAAAATAAAGGTAAGTTTGGGGATTTAAACTCATAACCTTCAGAACTGTATGTGACTAAACCTGGCGTCTTATAAGGTGAGCCACCACTGAATAAGCTGAAAGCCTAGGTACAATTAGAAGCTTTATCTTTTGCATGTAATATAATAGAAAGAAAAAAGGTATGTCTGGGGTATTGAACTTGTGACCTTCTTACCTTTTTCTATTTTTTAAACCTGGTGCCTTACCCAGTACGCCAACACTGAATAAGCAGAGAATCCAGGTACATTTGGAAGCTTTATCTTTTGCTAAGAATAATAAAAAAAAATGGAATATGGAAGTCCCTGATAAGACTTTGAAAGCTGCTTGTTACCCTTCAGTTTATTTTCCAGCAACTCACATTGACTGGTAAATTAACTGCAGGGTAACAAGCATATTGGTGGAGAGACATCTGTATAGAAAACACTTTGTGCATAGAGACAGTGAATACTGGGGTCAGGGGGCGTGGTTCTTTGATGACTTCATGGGCTGTGGGTTGTACTGGCAATAACATGGAAACCTTCTTATTTACAGAATCTAATTCTCACATACACTAAATGCAACGTACCAGAGAAGAATCTTACAATGCATACGCGTTCTGGGGAGAAAAACGTTCATATTAGGTTTAAAAAAAAAAAAGTTTAGTTCTCCTTTAAACTTTCCAGTATCTTCCCCACTACTGAATTAAAACTTACAGGCCTGTAATTACCCGGCTGTGAACAACTACCCTTTTTAAATATTGGAATAGCATCAGCTTTTTTCCAATCCAGAGGCACACATGAGGAAATTTGCAAAAATAAGAAACAAAGGCCTATTTCAAACTAAACTTAGCTCCCTAAGTAATTCAACAAAGTTTTAGTTTCCGGGATGTGGCACCAATAGAACGAGGATTCGATAGGATTTCTTTTTAACTTCTTGACTGCTTTTTAATTGTACAAAACACTGAAAAAAGAGTGTTTAAAGGGTTTTATATCCGCTGTCTCCACACATAGCCAAAATTTCCACTGTGCACCAATGGACACTGTGTGCACATTCCTGGGCTCCATGCAATATCATATTATCTACACACTGGCATACATTATAAACAAAGGGGTTTTAGTATACATTACTGTGATCACATGAATGAAAATCCTTCCAACAACATCAAGGTAACCCCAGTCCTTTGGTTGTATGTATGTATTTAACAAAACACCTGAGGAGCACTGATGTTTTATGAAAACATCACGGCGGCCCAAGCAAGGCTGAAATGCATAGACGTTATTCTACAATAAATATTTGTTGACTGCTGTAAAAATACGCATTGAGTGCTTTCAATCGAGTTTGTATTGGACGGAGAGACACGCGGGCTTGTGAACTGTGATGTGGAGTCCTATCAGGTTCATCCCTCTGCTCAATAAGCTTTTTATAAGCTTGAGCATGTGCAGAGGATGCAGCAGGTAAAACAGCAGTCCATTATTGCCTGCGATGTTCATTGTCACAGCTTTGATTGACTGCATGGGGGGGGCGACAGCTTAATCAATGGGGACACGAAACACTAATTATCCTTAAATATCTGATACAGCTGGGTACGCTCACATGCACAATCTGCATGGCAGAACTCCCATACTTCAAGTACAGGGAGCATTACTGAAAAGCAATTGCAGTAAATTGAATGACCAGTGTGAGAAAAATGAAACATAACATTACAGGCCATAAAGAAAGAAATAAGATTTAAAACTAAAACCTATCTTTAAAAGACGCCTATGTTTTGCAGAATAAAATATCTCTGAGATCCAAATAGCGCAGGAGTAATGTGAAAGAACATGCAGCTAAGTAAAATATATCATTAGTAGCATCATATTCCCTAACCTTTCATCCTTTCAATTCCTGATATCTCATTGTTTAAATGCCCATTGAGATGAAATCTTTTACACAAACACAGGACATTTGCTTTTTTTATCTTGTGTCACAGAATGCACACTGAGAAACCTAAAGTCCTATGACACTTGAGTTGAAAATTCAAATTAATATAATTGCTCAGGAGAACAATCCTGCTTTGCTACTTTGATTCAATCAATTACCATTATCTTGTGTTCCAGCTTTTTTGCTGATGTCTCCCGAATCAGCTGCATTAAACTTTACTTCAGTCAGATTTCTGGCCTCCACTCTTTTCTTGCCATTGCCCTTATCACTTGCTCCCAGTCAGCAGTAGCCCGGTACAGCCTTTCAGTCCTTCCGTTTTATCTGCTAACACAGACTTCGGCCTGGCAAATCTACCAGCCAAACGTCTGCTGAGCAGTCCCTGGAAACAGAGCAGCGTTACTCCCACGATCCTCTGGGAGTTTATTACTCAGCAATGGCTTTCCCACAAAATGTACCTAGCCCAAACACCCACCCCCATTCCTGCAGTCATTAAAAAAATGACAGTTGTGTTAGGAGCAGTAAGAACATAACCGCAAATTTAGATTAATAAAGCATTTGTTGATTCTACAGAAACTTTGCAAGCCCTTAAGAATTACGCTGGAGACAAAAAAGCAGTTTCAGTAATTTTCTGTAATATTATCTTTCTTGTAAAATGCTTCTCAAGGCTCATGTCCCCAAAGGTTCAGCTATCACAATGACAGACCAAAATCAATGTGCACTCACCTATTGACATTTTTACATAGTTTTTGGATTTAGCATCCTGCCCAGAACACAATCAAATCTTCTGTCAAGCATATAACAGGCACTTAGCTAGTCTACTATTAGAGTTACAAAGGAAAAAACGCAGGCACCCAAGGGAGGTAGGAGAGACGGCGGTGACGTCAGGGGTAATTGGGTGTCTGAGAGAGACTGCCAGCGGCTGGCCTGGCACCCCAGGGAATGAACACTGAATTGAGCTGCAATTCTAATAAAGGAAAGCAAATTCTAGGAAGGGCATTATGCTTCACAAATGGTTTGGTGAAACTATAAATATTAGCAAATATAAACATTTGTTCTTTGCACAGCTACATATCTACTTATAATACAGATAAAATAATTATATTTTGGGTGTGTGTGTGTGTGTGTGTATATATATATATATATATATATATATATATATATATATATATATATATATATAAAAATCCCAGGAGTGCTCTTATATTTCCTATAATATATATATATATATATATATATATATATATATATATATACACACACATACATACACACACATATACACACACACACACAAACACATACACACACATTTTAGTTGTTCTTTAAACATCTGTTTCTACTTAGGGCATTATATTCTTGGGTGGATACTAAATACTGGGTTGTTAAACTGTTTTAAGGAAATCATCTGGAAAACATGGTGTGGAACTGAAACATAAGGGTTGCTTAAAGTACAAAAGACATTGTGAAAACTAAATAAAAAGAATCCTACAGATAAACTTGCTGCCTAGTTAATTAACTTTAGCCCGGTCATGCAGTAAGAAATGCACAAAATCAGCTGTAATGTCTGTCACTAAATGTTTGGGCTGAGCGAGTTTCTGACAGTCACGGGAAAGACTTAAAATAAGAACAGAGTAGGCGTGAACATAGAAAAAAAATATAACAGCAGAATTGGTACCGGTAATGGATATCTCATCTGGTATCAGTAAAACTATTGCAATCCTAGGGTCTGAGGATGTCTTATTTACCTGGATATTCCTGGATGCCTGGAAAAGTGAGGGTAAAATGCTACAGACCCAGTTTTCTGTGGTTACATTAGGCCAATTATTTAAATCTATTCAGATGCTTACGGTAGTCTTGGCTTCCACAACAATTGCATATGAATCTCTAACTTTGAGGTTAGGCTACCAAAGCAGAAATATTATCTTTTTACAACACACAGAACCCAGCACCACAGCTAGTCAACACTAAAATATTTATTGCAATTTCCTCTACAAGGTCTGACACCTTTTAAACTTTCTTCTAGCAGATGCCCATACAATATCTTGTGGCAATATCAAGTAAGTGTATGGGGCAAAAATTATCGACCATAATGCTGCCCACATAGCCTCCAGAAGGTTGGTTGGGTGAGTATGTGCCTAAGTCAGACTGCCTTAACAGTTCTAAATGAATTAAACTCTTACAACCATTTTTTTGTAAATTATATGATCCTATTGCCTATTTAGAATAGCCAGCTATTTTTGCTCACACTTTAGAGGAGAAGTAATAGAAAAGTTAAACACATGCTTCCCAATGTAATACAAGGTTAGTATGCGTTTAAACGTTTGTGGGGTATGCATCATTTATATCAACGGTGACAGGAATTTGATGCAAAACTAACAACCTATTAATGGAGGCATAAGACTGGCGCTCCTTACCTTGCAGGAGCTAAAATGCAGGAACAGTTTGCTATTTTATTTACACTCAGAATATCCAGTAATTAGTGCCTGTTCTTTAGGAAAGAAACATACAGGGTTATTCAATAAAAGTTCTTATCATTTAAAATGGTGGTAATTTAGCCCCAACCAATCAGATGTAAGCTTTCAAATGTTAAATAAGATCTGATTGGTTGGGGCAAAATTTGCACCATTTTAAACTATAAGAACCTTTATTGAAAATACCTAATAGTTTACTTGTGTCGGACAGCTGTGCATGCTTGTATCTGTATGCTATGTAAGGAATATTAACGTACATCTACAGATTTGTGGTGGTTAAAAAAATAACTAAACTGAAATTTTCTTACATGTAAGACGTATATTCTGTAACTATAAAGTCTTCTGTGTTGTTGTCAGTATAACTCAGCCTATGAAGTTTTCAAGAAGCCTTGTGGGCATGTGCACCTATTACCCACGCCTTCTGACTCTCTATGCATAGAGTACTTTCTATACAGATGCCTCCACACCAATATGACCCTGCAGTTTATATTTCAGCTAGCATTAGCTTAGAATGTAAGCTCTTCAGGGCAGGGCCTGGTGTGAATGTATACATGGAATTGTAAAGCACTACGGAAGATGTGGGCGCTATATAAATCTGCAATAATAAGAAGAATACTAAAGGGGTATTTGTAAGCTCATTGGGAAGGACAGAGCCTCATGTGTGTGGAAAAGGTAACTCTAAAGCACTGTATAATATAAGAACATGAATACAATACAATTTATCAACAATTATTTTACCTTCATGCTGTTGCCTACAGGATTATGTACATTTATATTGCTTAATCTCTTGTTTTACTACACTTTTCTTTGAAGTTCTGATCCCTAGCAGTTAAATCATTGTACACTATTTTTAATTTTCATAACCAATAAAGATTTAACTCAAAAAAAAACATTCCAGGGGGGCGGAGCAAGAGCACGATGGAGTAAGTCGCAAGACAGCAGAGCTCCCGCACAAACAATATTATCCGAGGCTAATACCTGAAACAAACGGACCCACAAACTAATCCTGGACAATCCAGGCTGCACAGCACAGATGACAAGGTCGAAATCTCAAAAAGCAGCGTTAGCAGCAAGGAAATTGCAAAAGTTTGCCTGGCACGCCAAGACTGAGGAACAGATTCGCGCGCATTCTCCGACTTCCTCTGACGAACTGGCGGAGGCCTCCCCGTCCCACAACTCGGAGCCTCCAGCAGCAGCCATGAGCAAAAGGGGAGAGGAGACTCCAACACAACAACCCGCACAGAAAGAACAAAGCGAGGTCCTGGCCGCAATACAGGAAACCAAGCGATCACTTACCGGACTCCTAGAAGAGGTGAGATCTGACCTTTCACTGCTTAGGCAAGACATGCAGAGACTGAGGCAACGGGTGGGAGACACAGAGCAGAGAATCTCCAATGTGGAGGACACTGTTACACCTATGGGACAAAATATCTCCCAACTAACCCAAGAATTAAATATGGCACGACAAAAAATCGATGACCTTGAGAACAGGTCACGAAGGCAAAACCAGATTTATCGGATTTCCTGAATATAGTGAAGGCCCAGACCCAACGACTTTCCTGGAAAACTGGATAAAAAAACTCACTTGGCACACAACAGTTGACGTGCTCGTTCGCTATAGAAAGGGCCCATAGGGTCCCCGGAAGACCCCCAGCCCCTGGCGAACGAGCCAGACCCATAGTGGCTCGCCTCTTAAACGCAAAGGACAGAGACACAATCCTAAAACTAATACGCACCAGCGGAGATATAAAATATGAAAACACAGCTATTAAAGTCTTTCCGGACTTCTCAATTGACTTACAAAAAAGAAGGGCCACATTCACAGAAGTTAAAAAACGGCTACAACACGCAGGGTTAAAGTACAGTATGATGTACCCAGCAAAACTCAGAGTGGAAGCGAATGGCTCGACTAAGTTCTTTGAAAATCCTAAATCAGCAGCGGACTGGCTGGATTCCAAATAAATACTATGCACATGGTTAACAGTCAGACCCATCCTAAACACTCCACCACTCCATAAACGGAGAGTGTAAAACTGGATTTACCAACCTCACATGAAAGGTCAACCGTGCGGTCCATTTGTATTCTGAATTGTGCGGGAGTTTACTCCAAAATGTTATATGTTTGTATTAGACAGGTCGACCGTCATATTGCTTAAATGATACTGGATATACTCTGGATAATTGTATACATGGGTAATAACTCTGATAAATGTATGCTCAAACAGGGTAGGTCCAGAAAGCTCTGTAAAAACCGCACAATAAGTGCATCCCCCCAACTTCTACCACCAATAGGTGATATATACAATATATGGAAATGTTATGAGTTGATTGTTATAACCTCTATGTTAGAGGTCAGGTTTACTACTAAGAATTTTAACTTCCCCAACCCCAATCCCGGGATCCCCTTCCCTACATTCTTTACCCTAAATAGAGACATATCGAATAATATGCTATATACAAAGAAATGTCCTGGACAAGTGTAATGGCAATAAAATACACTGAGAGAGAAAATATTCAAACACGAAACTGGGTGTTAGACCCTGGAAAGAATACCAACCCATACCTAGGTATGGATCTCATACAACTACCACATCGTGGCTATGGAAGTTGACCATAAATTGGGAAACAAACCACAAGAACCAACCCATAACAGATTCCTATCCCCAACCACTGGGCCCCTTCCCCTAAAATCTCCCCCCCCTTTTTTCTTTCTTTTTTCCTTCTCTATTGTATTACAATATCTGGGCTATGAAATGCTCAACAGAAATCAATATATGCATAGACCTGTCAATCTTTACTAAATGTGTGACAAATGTAATATGTTAATGGTGGTGGAGTATCTATAGATGGGCACACAAATTAATATAGTATCATGGAATGTAAGAGGCTTAAACGAGCCCAAAAAGAGACTCGCTGTATTCTCCCTGATTAGATCACTCCACGTAAATATAATATGCCTCCAAGAAACACACTTATTACCTGCAACACTAAGTTACCTTAAAAGGGCGTGGATAATTAAGTCTATACATAGTACACACTCCGCTTATTCCAGAGGAGTTTCGGTGCTCATCTCTAGATCCTTGAACCACAAAATAATGAAGTTTCAGACTGACAAGAATGGGAAATATGTTTGTTTAGCAATAGAGGTGAACAGAATACAGTACGTTATACTAAATATATATGACCCACCCCCCGCTACACTGAACCCACTCAAAAATGCTGTGAAGTTCACACTACAGTTCCCACAAGCAAAGATAATTTGTGTAGGAGATTTCAATAACATAATGAATGGAACATTGGATAGGTTCCCCCCCACAACAAACAAACAAACAACATTATCACAATATATTGCAGAAATACAGTGGATAGATATATGGCGATTCAAAAACCCAAATAAGAAGTCATACACATGCAAATCAGCTTCACACAACACGCTTTCTAGAATAGACTATATATTTGTAAGTAAAAACATAGTCAACGAAATAGACACAATCACCCAACACACAAGAGGAATATCTGATCATTCCCCATTATCACTAAAAATCAAGAACAACGAACCCCCCGTAGTAAATAGAGTGAGGAGAATACACCCATTCTGGCTCACAATTGTGCCCTCACCTGGTACAATAGAGGATAAACTAGACCACTACCTCTCTTTAAATAATGACACAATAACCACTGAAACACAATGGGAAACCTTTAAAATAATTCTAAGAGACTATTTGAACACCGAAATTAAACAAATAAAAAAACGAACCACCGACAAGGAAAATCTCCTAACCAAAACGGTACTAGAGGCAGAAGACACATATATTAACGCCCCAACACCACAAAATCAGGCTTCATGGCAGATAGCACAGACAGAATATAATAACCTAATGACAGAAAAAATAAATAGACAAAACTTCTTCAAAAAACAAAAATACTTCACACAAGGGAACCAATCAGCGAAGTTGCTGGCCAGATTAGCCCACGGCCCACTAGACCAAAACACCATAATAGAGATAAAAACACCCTGAGGGAACTCAAGTAATAGACTCAAAAGAAATATTAGACACATTTACCAACTTCTACAAACACCAATACCAATCTCAGTATTGCGCCACCACCCAACAACTAGCCGAATACATGGATAAAATTCCCTTTCCCAGGTTGCTCGACCAAGATAGGGGCAAACTGGAAGAAGGGATCTCCCCAAGTGAAATAACAGAGGCTATGGAATCAATGGCAACAGGGAAATCACCAGGCCCAGACGGGATCTCGATTGAGACATACAAGAGATACAGGGAATACATCCTACCGCTACTATTAAACACTTACCAAAATGCATTTGATAAAAACAAGCTTCCACCATCTATGTACAATGCTCATATTATCCTCATCCCTAAACCCGGAAAAAACCCCATAGACTGCGGATCATATAGACCAATATCCCTATTAAATATAGATTACAAAATATTAGCTAAAATATTAGCAACCAGAATACAAAGTGTAATCACAAAAATCATCCACCCGGACCAGACGGGATTCATCCCAGGGAAGTCCACTTCCATAAACATACGGAAAACCTTGATAAATTGTTTAGTTAACCACGACAATTCCGGAACCCGTTTACTACTGTCATTAGACGCCAGGAGAGCATTCGATTCCATAGAATGGCCATATATATGGGAATGCCTCCAAAGATTTGGATTCGGCCCCCAATATATAAAATGGGTTAAGCTACTATATGCCCACCCTCAAGCTGCAATTCGAGCCAATGGCAAATCATCTACATATTTCACACTAGCCAGAGGCACGAGACAGGGATGCCCCCTGTCCCCATACTTATTTGCAATAGCAATAGAACCACTGGCCCTGATACTAAGAAATAATCAAAACATACATGGACTACAACTAAAAAACCAAACTTCACTGTTGAGCATGTACGCAGATGATCTAATACTGTACCTGGCAGACCCCAATGAATCCTTACGAGAAACATACAAATCAATTACCGAATTTGGTCCCCTTTCTGGACTTTACATCAATTGGGACAAGTCATGTACTTTCCCATTAGACGAGAACTTAGATGTTCCTATGATGTTTAAAGAATTAGTACCAATAGTTACACACTTCAAGTACCTAGGTATCATCATCACAAAATCACCTCAAGAATTCATGCAACACAATGTCCTCCCTCTACTGGAAATAGCAAAACTGAAGACACAAAGCTGGAAACAATTCCCTATCAATCTATGGGGGAAAATAACCTTAATTAAAATTATATTACTCCCCAAAATTCTATATATACTACAACACAGTATGGTATATATACCTAAACAATTTTTCAAACAACTGGACAGCATCATATTATCTTTTCTCTGGGCTTCTGGCAGGACTAGAGTCCGACTCAAAATATTACAATTACCCAAACAGCAAGCTGGCCTAGCCCTGCCCAACTCTTTCCACTACTACTTGGCCGGACAACTTAAATATTTTATAGCATGGGTAATACCCCCCCCCCCCAGACCCTCAGGATACACCACCACCAACAATGTATGATGCTGAGGGGCTTCTGCAGTCCTATCTCACCTCACTCCCTATAACCTTCCTAGACTCCCCAACATATCAAATAATTGGGGGAGGTACTCCGTTGCACATACAGCAATATAAAATCTGGCAGGAAATAAATAAATTACTCCAAATACAAAACCCCTCAGAAGAATCACCACTATGGTATAACCCTAGATACAAGGAACTGTCCACATTTACAGGAGCCGGAATGTGGGAGAGAAAAGGTGTCCGATACTTCTCACAAATAATATACAAGGATGAGTTTGTCTCGTTTGAATATCTTCAATCTAAACTGCAATTGCCAAACTCATTTTTGTTCAGATACTGGCAGCTTCGACATTGTGTAAGAGGAGTATTTGGATCCACACATATACAGATGAACCCACACCCAATAATACAACTTATGAGAAATAAAGGTGAAAAAAGATTGGTTTCCCAGATTTATATGTACCTGACGATGTATAATTCCAGAGTAGCTAAGACATCAATCCTCTCCAAATGGTCCAGGTATATGCAAGATGTTACAGAGGAATCATGGGATGAAATAGCTCGCTCCCACACACAGGCCACTAAATCAGCAAATAATAAACTGATCCAGTTTAATATTCTCCACCAGACATACCTGACACCCCAACGTATGTCAAGAATATCCCCCAGAAACTCCCCCGAATGCCCCAGATGCCGAACATCCCCGGCAGATTTCTGGCACATGGTGTGGACATGCCCAGCAGTACAAGTATACTGGAACCAAATTATAAACAAACTATCAGAAATAACACAACAACTCATCCCAACAGACCCAGCAATTTGTCTACTGAGTCTTAAATTAGAGGATAATTGGGCCAGATACCATATCACCTTTTTAAAAGAAACCTTATTCTATGCAAGGAAGGTGTTAGTACTGAACTGGATGAACTCCAATGTATTAAATGTTAAACAATGGGAATACCTGGTGACGGACTCTTTGGCGATCAATAGAGTTATATACCTGGACCAAGGGAATTCAGATAAATTTAATAGAATATGGGGTATGTGGTTTGAATTTCTAGGGACTCCACAGATTTGAGTGAAGCTTTAGCAACAGTGTACCACTTGAGAATGGGCGGTGGAGGTGGGAGAGGAAATCTCAGGGATAACTAGGTATAGTTTGAAGATTTAATCATAATACGAATAACACAAAACATGTCTCTAATTTCCCCCAGTTAACAGTTCAAAAGTTGGAATTATTATATGCAATGTATAAAAAAAAAAAGAAAACAAAGACAATAACTGATGGATAACACTGTTTATTGAATAGATTATGTACAATGTATGTAAACTGTCACATTGCCGAAAACGATGCTGAATAAAAACAAGTTTAAAAAAAAAAAAAAAAACATTCCAAAGCTGGGCACACAGGGAGTAATGCTGCTGGGCAAAGCAGTTATTTTCAGCTAACTCATCAGACCAATGCGGTGTATGTGGGTCACATGGCAGTCAATTTGTCTTATCTGAAAATGCATTCTACTATCATATAGGGTGTGTTTGCATTGTTTTCTTTAAGCTGTGTGCTCATGTGTGCACACAACTCATCAGACCCGTGTAAACTAGTAAAATAGTGTTCACAAAAGCTTAAGGATGGATATACAGTTAGGCCCATAAATATTTGGACCCGGACACCGTTATAAATAATAATAAAGTCATAATTTCATTTCTGTATATCACCTCAATGCAGTGTTTTTCAACCAGGGGTCCCTGAGAGGTTGTATGGGGGCCCTTAAAGGGCATGTCCATCCTAATAACTTTTGACATAATGTTCTCCTTGCTCCCCCAGCCCCAACCGCTATATTTGTATGGACAGAAAGTGCCTGATAGTTACTTACCTTTTTCCCAGCCGCACTGCCAGGCCCTCTGCTTGCACGAAAATGCAAGCAGGGGGCGGGAGCGGCAGTCGCGTCTGTGATTGGATGAGAGGCAGCCAATCACGGACGCGGCTGCTGGTACTCCTGAACGGCAGAGGAAAGAGGAAAGGTAAGTTACTATCGGGGCACTTTCTGTCTATACAAATATAGCAGTTGGGGCTGGGGGAGCAAGGAGAACATTATGTCAAAAGTTTTTTGAGCTAGGGGGATGGGGGACCAAATAGGGAAGGAGAGGGTGAAAGAGGGAGGGGGAGAATGGCTGCAGTGTGCATGCCAAAATTTTCCCGGAGGAGAGACAGGAGGCAGAGTCCTATATGGACTCTGCTATCCTCTTGGTGGCCATTTTTGGACTTTGGGGGGGGGGATTACAGGAGTACCATATGGAGCTGGGATGTAAGGTAAGGATTAAACTACACTACACATTGGGGCCAGTAGTGGGGGGGAATTATAGTTTTGGGGGTGGACATGCCTTTTAAGAGATTGATGGAAACTGTACGGATTCACCATTTTAATAAATACATTTATATTTTTCTATATATTTATCACTATTCTGTATGAATTATGTTTGGTGTATTGATGTCGGAGAGATAAATAAAAATAATGTTTTTATGTAAGGGTTCCCCCCTGCAGTGTATTTATAGATCTATCATTTATATTTGTATAAATTATGTATTTTGATGATTTGATGACTGAGAAAATGTATTATATATAATCATAATAATCATTGAGATACAGTGCAGACCTTTGGCTTTAATTAAATGGACTGAATAATAATATTGTATAATACTTTTAGGGACTGGAGTCATTTTTGCACTATCCAAAAATATAATTAAAGCAAAGAAATTGCTATTTTCAAGTATATTACTTCTTACTTATATGGCTTTATGATATATTGAACCTATGGATATCATGGGATGCTGAGTTTTCTCCTTGCCAGGCCTTTACTGCAGCGGCTTTCAGTTGTTTGTTTGTTGGTCTTTCAGTTTAAATTTGGTCTTCAGCAAGTGAAATCCATGTTATATTGTGTTAAGATCAGGTGACTGACTAAGCCATTAGAGAATATTCCATTTCTTTTCTTTAATAAACTCCTGAAACACTTTTGCTGCTTTGAATCATTGTCTTTATGTATTTTGAAGCATTGCCCAATCAAATTGCCTGAATTTGAGCAGACAGTATGTCTCTATACACCTTAGAATTTATCTTGCGGCTTCTCTCCTCTGTCGCATCATCAATAAACCTTAGTTCCATCTCTGCCTTCATGTCCTCCCGCTTCCTCAAACTAAACATGGACAAGACTGAACTTGTCCTTTTCCCACCCTCACGATCTGTTCCCTTCCCTAGCCTTACAATTAATATTAACAACACACCCATATCCCCATCTCCTCATGTCCACTGCCTGGGAATAACGCTAGATTCCGACCTTCCTTGAAACCTCATGTCAATTCGCTTGCCAACTCCTGTCGTCTTCAACTCAAAAACATCTCCCGCATTCAACCCTTCCTCTCGAATTAAGCTACAAAAATCCTAGTCCATGCCCTAATCATATCCCGGCTAGACTACTGCAACACACTCCTGTGTGGTTTACCAAACAACCGCCTGGCACCGATTGCATTCTCAACTCTGCTGCCCAGCTCATTCATTTCTCTTCTCGTTTCTCTAATGCCTCTCCTCTCTGCCAGTCCCTCCACTGGTTGCCCATCACGCAAAGGATCCAGTTCAAACTGCTTACCTTATCCTATAAAGCACTATCCAGCACAGCCCCTCCATGTATCTCAGAGCTGATCCAGCGATACCGTCCCAGGCGCAACCTCCGCTCTGCAAATGATACCCTCCTCTTATCCACTCTGGTCACCTCTTCCCATTCAGGACTTTATTCGTGCTGCCCCTCTGCACTGGAACTCCCTTCCTATGCCTGTCCGTCACTCACCATCCCTTAACACCTTCAAACATAACGTTAAAACCCACCTCTTTAGGCAAGCATATAACCTGGCCTAAACATTACCCCCTTACTACCCAATTTGATCCAACCCGCCTTTCACGCTCCACTGCCAATCTATTTACAGCCTACCGATACCTGTCACCTTATGTCTCGCCCCCATATCCTCTAGTCTGTAAGCTCTTTGGGCAGGGTCCTCTCTCCTATTGTATCACGGTATTGCTGTAAGAAACTCCTCACTCTGTTTACTTATATTATGTATTACCTGTGTATGTAATATGTATGACTTTGTATAAACATGCATTACCCTGTATGTAATGTATGAATATGTAATTGTAAAGCGCCACTAAAGATTTTGGCACTATATAAATCAATAATAATAATAAACACTAATGACCCAGTACCACTGGCAGCTATGCATGCCCAAGCCATCAAACAGACTCCACTGTGGTTTACAGATGTTGTAGTATGCTTTGGATCATAAGCTGTTCGAAGCATTCTCAATTTTTTCTTTCAATCATTTTGGTAGAGGTAAAGGTGGGTACACACACTATCAATCGGTCAAAGAGCAACCATTTCCAATGCCAAATGTTTGTTGGCATTGGAAACAGTCGTTTTGGCAGTACGCCAATCATAGTAATACATAGTAACTTAGTAATTAAGGTTGAATAAAGACATGCGTCCATTGGTTAATTTGTTTTCTGAAAGTCCAATCTTGCCTTTCTAATCATGAGGCTTATAAGGGGTTTGCATCTTATAGTGAATACTTTGTATTTTCTTTCATTAAGTCTTCTCTTGGACTTGGATACTGATATGCCTACCTCCCACGTGTTGTGAAAGAATTTTTCTTCACCATGGAAATGATCCTGCTGCAATCATCCATAACGGTTACGGTTGTCTTCCCTGGATGCCCATGCCTTTTTGCAGTGCCGATTTCTCCAATGCATTTTTTTTCTCAGTGTACCAAATTCTTTCAGTTACATTTTTCTACCTGCATATAGCTCTTTGACCGCACATTAAGATTTCACAGCAAAGGGAATATAGGTAATTGTTGACCAATATTAAAATATGCAGGGTTGGGCATTAAGCTGAAATATCATAGATCTACTGAGCGACAGATTGCTTAGAAGACATATCAATAGAAGAAAAAAATATCCACTTTGCCATATTGTAAACAATTACCACATATGTTTATAGCAATAAACAACAATTGTTTTTAGTCAACAGATACCAAGCATCTATATGTAGCTTTCTTTACCACAACACAGTTTTTCGGACCTGAGCATGCTCAATGTGCTTTTATTCAGGGGCAGAGAGTGCAGCTTTCCAATCAATTTTTTTCTTAAAAAAAAATTCAAACAAGTGCTAAATAAATTTAATTACCGTATATACTCGAGTATAAGCCAACCCAAGTATAAGCCGAGGTATCTATTTTTACCTGAAAAAATAGGAAAACCTGATTGACGCGAGTATAAGCCGAGGGTAAAAATTATGACCACTACTGCCTTCTGATTCAGTATTGTTTTGAGGCTTAAGTTGCCCTTTAAATGGACAGCAGAATTCCCACACAGATGTTTAAAAACTACAACTCCCAGCAAATAAAGCATGCTGGGAGTTGTAGTTTCCAAACATCTGTATGTAAAGTCTGCTGTCCATTTAAAGGGCAACTTAAGCCTCAAAACAATAAAGAATCAGAAGGATGATGGTATCTATTTATGGTATCAATTGCAGAAGATTGCCTTTTTGAGACTTAAGTTGCCCTTTAAATGAACAGCAGAACTCCCATACAAATGTTTGGAAACTACAACTCCCAGCATACTTTTGTTTCCAAACATCTGTATGTGAATTCTGCTGTTAGGTTAAAAGCTCAAAATTCTGCTGTTAGGTTAAAAGAATGTAGTTGCAGTCCTTATCCCCAATCACCTCACATCAATGTAGTAGCTCAGACTCTAAATCCTTACCGGCATAAATCAGCACTCCGAATCCGGCTGCCGCACGCTTAGTAAGTACTGTGCATTTGCCAACTGATGTCAATCCTCTTACCGCCCAGCGCCGAGTAGTGACGTCAGCCGGCAAATCCACAGTGCTAACTATGCGTGCGGCAGCCAGATTCGGAGTGCTGAGTGATGCCGGTAAGGACTTGACTCGAATATAAGCCGAGGCAAGATTTTTAGGTTTATTTTAAAACCTAAAAACCTCAGTTTATACGGTATCAGTTTTTGGGCTATAAATTTGGTTAAAAAAAAGTTTTTTTTTAAACTCTTTTAAACTATGCGCTGTTGAGAAATTAAAGAAACTATGCGCTGTTGAGTTTTGAAAGTCAATAGAAGACTTTTATTGCATATGCATATTAACACATGTAGTGGTCACTAAACAGGATAGTGAGTAACCAAGATAGCTTGCACAGACCCCTTTTCTTAAACACAATCTTGACCATACGTCAGAAGTCAATACCCTATAGAAAAGGACACAGCAGTTACCTTTTAGTTTAGACCTAGGGGCATATTTATAAAAGAGCGAAAAGTAGCGAAATGTTTTCGCATTCGCTTTTCGCATGGGTTTTCGCCAAAAAGACGGTTAACGCTATTTATAAAGGTAGCGTTAACTAATGGCGAAACCGTTTCCGCGAGCTATCGCTAAACCCTCGCCTTACTTCGCAATGGTAGTTTTAGCGAAAAGGGAGCGAAAAGGCATAACGCGATTTATAAAAGAGCGAAAGGTGGTTTTTGCGTTAAAAAGAGCGAAAGATTAGTGCGACTCTGAAGTTGGTGAAAAGTCATTGTTTGAGCGAAAAGGCATTCTAATGGGTAATATGCCTTGAAAAACCGAACGCGCATTAGAAGGGTGATCGAGCATTAGAATGAAATATGCCTTGGAAAAGCGACATTAGAAAGGCGAACGCGCATTAGAAAGGCGAACGCACATTAGAAAGGCGACCGCGCATTATAATGGAATATGCCTTGGAAAAGCGAACGCGCATTAGAAAGGCGAATGTGCAGTGTAAAAGAAAATTGTATTCCAATTGAGAAATTCTAAGAAGATTGACTAAATAAGACATGGCTGACTTCTTGGTAAATGTGAGGTGGCCATTTTGAACTTGACATCATTTTCTAGTGGGCTTTTCTGGTTTTGAATGGTTTTCGCAATGCAGTCTTCTTAGATGCGTTAAGTTTTCGCTGCGATACTTTTCGCTCTTTATCGCGCCCGTTCGCCTTTTTCAGCCGCGAAGTGCGTTTTTTTCGCTTTTTATAAATAAGGCGAAACGAAGCCCCAAATGGCGCTATTTTCGCTGCGATGTGCTGCGCTAATTATTTGGCGAAAAAGACAATCCTTTATAAATATGCCCCCTAGTTACCTTATATGGCCATTTGTTTTCATTTGTTACAACTTTGAAAAGAAACATATGTTATCCATGTGTGACTAGAGATCCAAGGGGCTCATGTTACATATACATCCTATATTTATGCCAAGTCTACACAGTCATTGCATAATGTATGTAGTATTCTTACAAAGCTAAAATACAAGACCCATTGATTAATCATAGTACAAATATTGCATATCAGCGCCTTCCTGCCACACCACAGATATTTCCGCTTGTCCGAAGGCATTGAAGGCCATGCAATTGACTAAGATTTACCAACAAATCCAGTCCTTTTTTCAACAAAATGTTGATCAACAAAAAGTACATATGGATGCAGGGTGCATGTGACCATGTTTTTGGTAATGTAGTGTATAAAATCCCAAAAGCTTTCCATTACACAAAAGAAGCTTACAGAAACCCCTGCACTAAAGGAACATCACCTGTGTCTTTCAGTATTACCACTCTGTTTTCATTTTACCTTTAACCCTCGCTTGAAAACGATAAATAACCAGCTGTATTTTTCCCCTTTTTCTGGCCTACATTTACAATACTTGTTTTTATGAAACAGCTCAGGAAAAAAAATGCTATTTTGTCCTTTGGCAAATTCTTCTCTTTCATTCTTGCATGAAGGGAAGAGAGAAAGAGAAAAATCTCCCTGCAGAGTTTTCCTCCTCTTCCTGGTGTGTATCTGGGACCCTGCCGTGCTCTGGGTAATTTCCAGTTCCTCAGAATTCAGGTATTAATAAAGAACCCATGGGGACATCCAACAATATAACCCTACATTTTCAGGCATTATGAAAGGAAACCCCCAGGGGTCTGTGGCTCAAATTTCTGAAATGTAGGCATTGTAAAAGGTACCCCAGGGGATCCCTGCAATAGAAATCTGCTGAATTCAAAGCATTTTCGGAGTCCTGGTGGGAGTCATTACTCCCACTGGAAGCTTTTTACAAAACATGTGTTGCTGACATGTTGACAGATTGCTCACTGAAGTGTTTAGGTGCATGCACAAGGCAGGGCCTAGAGAGACATTCTGCTCTCTGCCAGCCTGTCTCCAAACACAGGGACTGGTACCATACATATTTCATAATCAAAGAGAATAAGTCTAGGGGAAATGGAGTAGAGAATGGAAATAAATTATATAGGAAAAATAAAGAAATTAAAAGAAAGAAAAGTAAATGGTCTGACAGACACAGGTAAGAGGTTAGTGGGTGTTTAAGAAACAAGTGGATGAAGAAAAATTTAAGGTAGGCATGAGGCAACAAATGTAACAGACTACTAAATGAATGGAGCATAAATAAATATAAAAGAAGCTGGCAGAGGTTTGAAAAGCACACAGAGGTTGGAAACTAATAAAAATAATGGAATAATTACATAAAATAAATAAAGCATAATAGTAAAAGTATAAGGAAGCCTAATACCTTAAGGTGGACATACACCGAAAGTTACGTCAATTCCATGTTCGATCAGTTATGAACGTCTAATTAAATGTAGCTTCGTGTGCCACTCTGCTTTTACCTTCTGACGTGCCCAAGTTTCCAGGGTGATCTACATTACCTCTGTAATGTTGGTTGCAAAATGATAAGGCTGGGAAGTTTTCAGAATGCGGCAGGAACTTCGTAAAGTAAGATAGAGACAAGCAAAGCAACAGACAGCAAAGCAAATGGTTAACTTTTGAAAATCTGTTAGGAGTGATCAGTTGGGTTGCAAGTTATGGACAATAATTCAGCCCAATTAATCAATAGTTATAGTTATAGAATAATAGAGCAAAACACAATTAAAATCTATAACATACAAAAGGTAAATTCTGTGTTCCTTTTTTTTAATTTAAAAAAAAAAGATACAGAAAAAAAATTAAAGTTTTTCTCCCCACAAATAAGCAAAATGTCCCAAAAGTGGGTGCAGCTGTGACTGTGCTTGAGTTTCTGCCAAGAGCTTTACTTAAGAAATCTGAAGGAGACTACTGCAAACAGCTAAGATGTGTGGACTTAATTCAGAGAAAGGGGGCAGGCAAATAGATCGTGAAAACTCCCCAGAGGAAAGATCCTATATATTTAACCCTATCATTGTGTGAACAGCCTGTATTTACTATACAATCTTTCTGTCAAGCAGAATTAACCATATAAAGCATTTCCCCTACAAATAGATAATCAAACTCTATTACATTATCAATCATTTTAGCAGAAATGACACCTTTTAGGTATGAAAATAGGTGTTCATCAAGTATTTTTTAAGTATAGTATAGTATTTGAGGTTGAATAAAGCCATATGTCCATCCAGTCCAACCTACTCAGCAATACCAACATTTCCTGCCTAACTGTTGACCCAGAGGAAGGCTAAATTTATGAAGAGTTAAAAAATTCCTTCCTGACTGAAGTGGCAATAGGAAATATCCCTAGATCAACTCTACTTTATGTATCAATACCAGTAACTTGAAACATTCCTTGTTTGCAGAAACTCATCCAGCTTTTTTTTTTTTTTTTTTTTTTTTTAACTGTCCAATGATCTGCCATCACATGTGAAGACATACTACAAATTATGGAATCATCAGAAGATACCAGAGGACTATGAAAATGATCAGCGACTAATACCTATACTAAATTTCGGCAACAATATGCAGATGAATTACCCTTCTATACTTTTGTATATAATAGTAATTCAACTGCATATTGTTGTATAGATGTGTATAATGTAAAAAGGCTACTGGGACTAACCAGGAGTGCTACTGCAAGAAGAGCTGTATTTATGGTAGTTGAAATCTTATGTACAGAATGGTGTCTCCATCTACAGAGTATGAGGGAATTACATAGAAACATGTATATTTTTAAACAGGGAAATGAGAAGTTACTATGAATTTCAAACAAGAAATGTAAAAAAGTATATAAGTGACAAGGTTAAAAAGCAATGGATTGGTATAGATTCTAGTGCTGGCAAATTAAAGTGTATAGCGCCTGTTTTGTCAGTCTGGAACCACAATCTTCAGTCTTGACAGCATTAATCTGAGAAAGGTGATCTGTGACTTTAATAAGGAGAAGGGGGCACAGAGGAATTAGCTGCCTAGGTGACGGAGGGGATGGGGTGGGGGTTGCTTGAAGAGGATGGAAATATATTTGCAGAGAGAAGATCTCTGGGAGACCAGACTGGAGTCACTATCCCCCCCCCCCACACACACACACACCCCAGGGATGTCCAAACACCCAAGGACTGGATGCTCTTATTTCTATCGGGGCTAAATACTGCAAATCCTGGAGACCTGACTTCAAACAAAGGGAAGCTCTAAAGTATTGCTAAGGTTATGGTCGAGAGAAGGGGTTAAGAAAAACTGATTTTTTTTGTGCATGCAGGAAATCTGCTTTTATTTTGTAGGGTTATAGATGCATTCCCAAACCAGCTAAAAAAGGCTGTACTTAAATTGGAGGGGGGTTGTACTAAAAACTTTAATCCTTTCACTGCCAATGGAACAACAGTTTAGACCTCTGCAGAAAAGGGGAGATTAATATAAAGCACTGTGGAAGCCACATGCCAATTATTAGAACGGAAAAGAAAAACCATACCAAAAAAAAAAGACAGTTATTTTTTACTTAGAAGCCAACATGATAATCTAAAGTCCCTAGATTGACAAAGAATGGGCCCTTTTTACATTAACGATGGAGCAAAACAGGGTAAGTTCTTTTTTGTTTGTCTAGACATACTGTCACAAAATTTAGGGGAAAACATTTTTTTTTACTCAGTGGAGAGTTATGAGAATGTTCTGAAAACCAGGGTATGTTAAGCAATGAGTCACAACCTTTATAGATACGTAAAGATTGTATTTATTTATATTATATATATATATATATATATATATATATTCAAACCGTAGCACTCCAATGGACTTCAAATAAAATGTTTTATTGAGCGTTGCTGTAGGTCCTTTTACCTACGCATTTCGTCCCAAAAGGGAGTGTGAAAGGGCTGGACACCTGTGTATGTATATTATATATATTTTGTACAATATTTTGCTAATATTTCTTTGCCTATTGGTATTAGACAGTACTTATTTTTTTCTTGCAAGCCCTAACAAATCACACTTCTATTACTTGTACAGGGAACAAATAACTGCAATATAGCAGTGTTATTCTTAAGGCCTGAGAGATTTCAGTGCCTGGAACATGAGAGCATTCATTGATATCAGATCTGCTTTCCAAAGTGAGATGTATCACGAGATGGTCAACAGTAGAGATAGTCGAACTATTGAAAGTTTGGTCCGTTTTCGAACTTTCGAACTATTGTAAAAGTTCGATAGTTCGAAAACGGACCCATTAAAGTCTATGGGAGGCAAATAGTTCGATTTCAAGTGGAAATTTGAGGAAAAATCAGAGCCTCAAGGTGGGAGGCTTTGAGAGTTTCTTTAAATGGGATTTCCGATCTTTGAACTCGATCAGAAATCTGATCAGAAGAATAATCTGGCTATATATTGTTTGTCTTAACTAATGCTTAAATATCAAAATGATGTTCTTTCTAGCAATTTCCTTAGTACAGTAAATTCTTTTGACAGAGAGAGTTAAATGAAAAGTAAGATCCTTAAATTATTTTTAACATGTTTTTATACTTACATGTGACTCCCAATAGCAACTATTGTCGCTTAACTTGGTGCTGTAAAAAGCCAATTCTAAACTTCAGTAATAGCAGCTCAGGGAATGACATTACAAGGTTTCCCAGAGTAGGCACCCTGAACCTCGGGCCAACCATGCACATTTTAACAGACAAATCTGCTCCTGTTAAAATGTGTATGCACAGCTTATGTTCCAGGCCAACTACCAAGAAAGAAAGCTGCTCACCCTGCAAACTACTATTAACAGAGCTTAATACTGCCTTTCTAGCAAAATTCTAATAATCATTCAAAGATAAGTAAAAGTACATATATTT
Source organism: Hymenochirus boettgeri (assembly GCA_019447015.1). NCBI lineage: Eukaryota > Metazoa > Chordata > Amphibia > Anura > Pipidae > Hymenochirus > Hymenochirus boettgeri. The sequence continues at coordinate 76,236,432 of CM033472.1, forward strand.
AAAAACTATTGTTCCTCTTCCACCAATACCTAATGCAATTTAGTATAGAAATCTAACCAATATCTAAAAAGACCAGCATTTAACCTTCAGATGATTTTGTTAAGTTCCCCATCCTGGCCCATACATGTTATGATCAAATGTCAAATGCCGAGGGGTAAGTTTACTAATGTAAATTATTCAGTTTGATACGGTTTCTTTTCCATAGTTTAACCAATATCATCTAAATAAACTATGTTTTTTTCCCTTATGGATATTGATACAGCCTGATCCATACTGGGGGATTTCCCTGCAGAATTTTTATCTGTCCAGATACAGCTCTACAAAAGCAGAAATACAAGTAGGTATGCAAAAAAATCGCTAGTAGCAAACGTTTCGGTCAACAATTAATTTCCCTGTGTGTATCCAGCCTAAGATCAGGAAAATAATACTTATGGCCTGTCCCTTACTGCAAGTAACTATTTGTCTATATGAGATACTTGTAGCATCAATGAGGAAGAGAGGCAGGGAAGCAACATCACTTATAAAGGGAGGTGGGGGTGTGGAGTTTGAGATTCCAAATGGCAAAGGATCTCTGCATTAACAAGAGCTAAATGTATAAATACCTTTTATTTTCAATTCTTTTGAATCGTAGAAACTTATCCAGACTACTCTTGAAGCTTTGCATTGAACTTGCCATTACCACATCGGCTGGAAGACAGTTCCACGGTTTCACTGTTCTCACTGTAAAGAAACCTTTCCTAACCTGAAGATGAAACTCCCTTTCTTGTAATCTTAAAGGATGTCCATGTGTCCTCTGATATGTCCTATTAGTGAACAATGCACCAGAGCGTTTATTGTATGGCCCATTACTATATTTGTATAAAGGGATCATATCTATGTGCCATTGCTACTTCTCCAGACATGTCTAATATTATGTGGTTAGCACTGAAGCCTTGCACCGCTGAAATCCTGAGTTTGAATCCACTCTTGGACACATCTGCAAGGAGTTTGTATGTTCTCCCCGTGCTTGTGTGGGTTTCCTCCGGGCACTCCGGTTTCCCCCACAATCATAAAGACATATAGATAGGTTGTATGTGTCGAATAAATGTGCTTAGATTGTAAGCTCTTCAGGGCAGGGCCTGGTGTGAATGTATCCATGTAATTGTAAAGGGCTGCGGAAGATGTTGGCGCTATATAAATCCACAATGTTAATTATAATAATCACTGCTTCTCCAATGTAAACAGCCCAAACTTCTCTAATCTTCCTGCATAGTCAATCCCCTCCATTCCCCTTATTAATTAAGTTGCATTGCATATTCCAATTTTTTGTCTGTTGAAGGTATTTGTCCTTTTCTTCATGAAAGTATTTCTGACAGCCTTAACAAGCAGATCAATAATAACTAAATTTAACTTCATTTTGAAATCTAAATCATCGTTATCGAAGTAAATAACTAAAGGGAAATCCGATAATGTAAATCCATTCGAATCATTAGATTCTTGAAAACATGGTACAGAAGACCTCCTTCTCTTCATTGCTTTGCCTTATGAATCCCTTATGCTGCAGCCTGTTGTATAATAATGGGCCAAATTTTTCTGCAAAGAAAACAATATCATTGTGTACTTTGACTACATCTTGCAGCTTTTTTTCTTTGTTATCTAGAGGCAGCAAGGCATTAAGAAAAATGAAAAATAACTAAGCCATAGAATATGGATATAGCAATACCTCTATCAGCACCATCAAGCAGGCAAAGAACACTCCAACAATGTACCAATGTAACTGCGGAAAATCCAGCAATGTTGCAAACCTCCTAAAAGCAGAATGGTGGCCGTGATACTTACATGATAAGAGTGAATAAAGGAGCACAAAAACGGTAGTATATAAGCACTGCCAACTAAATAAGAGGTGATTTGTGCCCAGACTGCCAGTCAGGGTCTGTCCCTGCAGGATGGGTTTGCTCAGAAACATTTTGTGGGAAAGCTTCATCACTGAAAGGAGGTGGTAAAAAAAAAGGCGTGGCTAGGGTGTGTGCCCTGTGTTTAGGGGTGTGGTAAAGGCCGGCGGGTTTTTGTGCCTATTGGCTCCTGAGGTGGAAATCGGACTCTGATCTTAAGCCGTGTACACGTGTACGAATTTGGCCATGACCCTAACCACATCGGATACGCATACAAGCACGATTATTCGAAGAAATGGTGGGGGTATCCATCATGGTCGCAGGTCGTGGACAAAATCGTACATGTGCACTAGCCTTAAGACTGTAAAATAGAAACATGCCTCACTTTTGCAACCCTGTGACTTTCTCTCTGAATCAACATCACATCCTAGACATTGCATATGTGGCCAAAATATGAACAGAAATCAGAAGTCTAATAGGGATGGGATCTGGGTCCCATTCGGACTCGGTTTCAAAGGTCTGAATTTCCATCTGAATTGAACTTTCAAAACTCTGAACTTCCGGATTTTCAATAATCCTTGAAAATACAAAAATACTTTCAAGGGTTACCGAATCTAGTTACTAAGGTTACAGAATATACAAGGCTACTTTTCAAGGATTACCCAATAAGAGGCTACTTTCGAGGGTTACCGAAAGTAGCCTCATTTACATGCCAAAACTCAATAATAGCTTGTGTGCAAAGGAAGTTCGTTTTTATTTACATTTTGGTGATTTGTCTGTGTTCCCAAGACCTTTTTTTTTTAACTATTGACTTCTATGCGTATGTTTTCATATTTTTATATTGTCGCATTTTTTTCAAAAATCCGAAAAAGGAACAGAACTCGCCGGTTTCGAACATCTCGGGTGTATGAACAGATACCAGACACCAAGAAACAAAACATATTCCCCATCTATCAGCACTTCTTCTTAAGTAGAGTATTTTATGTTCTGATGTGCTGTGGAAATCCCTTTGGTACCATAACATTTGCTTATCAATAGGAAGAAGATTTATCATAAATAGATTTATTGTATTTACTGTATGTGATTGTAATCCTTGCACCAACATTTTATTTTTTCTAAATAATTTTAAGAAAAAGTACAAAAAGTAAAAAAAAAAAAGCAGGATATCTACCATTATTTCTTACAGTGTACTTTGAAAATATGAATGTGGTTCTAACACTTTCAGGGTCAAGGGAAAAGAAGCCCAATTATTATGGCCAGCAGAGACTGGTAACTTACCCTATTATCACCCTCGGCTCTCAGATGTGTTATTGCTTCTAGTGTCACAGACTCTGCCACTGTTAAGAACCATGATTACTACTCTGGGCCTACATCCACTATCAGAGGCTCTGAGGGGGGCCTGTCTACTTTACTGCTCTGCAAAATTTATTGTTTTGCTGCTTGTGGTGAGGACTTTCTAAACAGTTGCCCAAAGGAACAAAATTCCCCATACCCTGGTGAAAGGGGTTTTAGAGGGAGAATAGGTAATGTGCTATTCTTTGCAGAATTTGGAAATGAAAAGGATTGTGCACAGGCAAAAACAAAAGGTCACCAACAGTACAAGTCTACAAACAAGGTGTATGGTTTATTCTCACTGCACTTTGCACAAAGGCACTGTACTCAGTTACAGAACAGCCCAAGGAATAAGGTAAAATGTTAATGCTTTTTAGCCAAACCAAACAAGAAGAAACTATATCAATATTATCCAAGCAGCATAATAACATGATTTAACATACATACATGTCAATGGAGTAAAATGCACCTTGCAACATTTGCTCTTTCTGAAGGGTGGATTATTAAAGAATACATGTGTAAATGGCAATAGTATTTAACAGTTCTACTCTTTATTATTGCTATGTCATCATATCTAGAAAATGTGCTGCAAACAGTGGTAATGTCAAGTCCACAGGCTGACTTGGCCATTGGAAGCAGGATTGCTTTATAGTAACAAAGAGAAGGGAATTATAATTATACATAAAGAATTTAGAGCAAAAAATAATACATTTCTGGTCAGTATGGATGATGGATACACTTTTTTTATTGTAGAAAAAGTGACAGAGAAAAAGGAGCTGTCTGAAAGTCTTGTCTGAAATTTAGAAGTGATCACAGAGAAAAAAAATATTTGGGCTGGGACCAAACAAGTGCACTTGACACAATGATCAAATGGCTTTATTAATAGTATCCTTTGAATGATTTCCTAAATAATGAGCACCCATAAGCTCAAATTATGCTAGGTTCTTAATAACTGTCATTACTGACAACCACTGCCTTACCATATCATTCAAGTAAATTCATCATCATGTTATAAAAGTTACACAAGTAAATGTGCTTTCTAGAATTTAAAGTCAAACACTGTTTAAGAAGCAAGACAAAAAACTAAATCTTAATATAATTCTAAAAAATTACATATTATGCAGTACAATCATTTTGCATCAGTATGAACTACCTTATGGGTAGAAGGAACTGGATATATTTTGTGGTCCTGTTGAGGATGCATTAACTGCCTTACAAACTCTGAATGCGGCAAGATTCACCTGCTCTTACTATCCCATTGGAAGCCATTAGCGCCACTTTATTTCAGTGCTGTTTTCGGATTATCAGCACAATTATTCTCTTTATCGATCTAGAGGCTGTTTTGGGCCAGAACCTTAATAGTATAAAAGGCTATTCTCTATTTACGGAATACAACAGTGGTTTCCCTCCTGGGTCATGTTACAATGTACACTCCAGATGAACCAATTGCTCAACACTTTCACAGCCTGGCCTAAGTCAGTCTAATAAAATCATAATAATGTAAGCAATGCTCCACTGTTAACAATGCATCATAATAAAGGTATTTAGAATTTCAGATTTAAATTTGCTTATCCATTCAAAATTAAAGCTTACACTTATGATATGGGCCAGTCATCAAGGTTATTTAAGATGTTCTATCCTAAAAAACCCTTTTTAAATACTTTATATAGAGAGAGAGACAAACACTTTGGATTGGTTTCACTGCCACAATTTATGTTTACCTTAACGATGTGAGCTAGCCCACAGGCAACTTTTTTCTCAAGCTGAAAACCAGACATGTACTAGACATGTGCTAAACATGTAATCCAGAGACTAGCTTGAGACAGTAAAGGGACATCTTAGCCCAGGGCCTGTAGGGTGTCAATATGGAGGTTTAAAAACATATGAGAATTCCATATTTAAAATCCCTAAACTAAAAGAGATTTGTAAGTAGAGGCTGCACAGCCAAAGGGTTAATGTTTCATTAGTTGAAATTTATTTTTAAGTGAGCACTAAAAATTGTATTAGCTGTAAAAGATGACATGATTAATTCTTCATTCTCACTTGAGACCCCCTATAGCTGCATGGTCCAATTACTTTTCTAACCACCTGTCAGACCTGCAAACTTAGTTTAGGATTACCTCCGAGGCAGTGCTGGGTCCGGTGCTCCGTCAGTTCAGCCAAGGAATCAAAATCCTGCTGGCAGTTATCGCATGTGTAAATTGACTCGTCTTCTAGCTCCTCTTCCTCAATCCTCTCTTCTTGGCTGGTCACGCTGTTACCATCATCCAAAGCATGGCCTTCTCTATCTGCCTCCTTTCCCAGAACTCCTGTAGGCACAAATAGAACAGGATGTATTACAGTGACTGCTTTTAGAAAACACCTAATTACATAATTACTTTTAAAAATATTTTCCTTTTATTTTGTCAGAAGTATTTTATAAGATTGTAAAGGAACTTTTAAGCGTACTTGACAAAGTGATTTTTAATTCTAAATATTTTAAAACATGCAAAGAGCAGACACAAACAGTAGAGCAAAGGAACAGGTAAAAAAAAATGTATAAAACAATAATGCATAAAACGTTTGATACTCATAAACAAATAAAACCTTGTCCGGTTAATTGTTATGTGGACAAGCTATTATGCAGAACATACTAATAGACTTTACCTATGATGTTCCCCATTCAACCACCTGGGTCAATCATTTTGCAATGTTGAAATGAATATCATGATTACAAATAAGCAGTCCGAGCAAGTCAATGGCCCAATATACCATCAAGTAAATGTTTACATTAAGTCGAACTTCTTCTTGATTAAATATTGGATTTTATCATAAATAGCTGCTGCAGATCTATATTTACTTCCCTGCTTTAGCATATGTTAACAGGCTCATTGTTACCTGTTTATCTCCTTCCTGGTCCTTGGGGTCGCTGGAGTTTGAGAGACCACCCCATAATCAGGGAAACTCCTGTGACTCGCGGGAGGGGTGGGATAACTGTGACGTGTCTGTTACACAGGCAAGGATAAATCACAGAAGTCTGGTAGAAAATACACCTAGACATTTACACCTTATGACGAATTTAAAATTTTAAAAAATTTAAGGTTTTTCAAATGATGTGGACTACCAATATAGATTGGTAGATTAGCTCCAAAAATTGCATCACTGGCTCCAAACACTGCTGCACTGAAAAGTCCTGCACTGTCCAGAATGGGTGACCAGACGACTGTACGTTAAATTATTTAAAGGAGAACTAAATTTACATTTTTTTAAAACCTAATGTGAAAGTTTTTCTCCCCAGATTAGCTATACATCTATACTTCTCTAGTAAGTTTAGTACATGTAAGAAATAGAATCTGTAGTTAAGAAGGCTTCCATGTTGTTGTATAAAGTCATCAAAGAGCCACGCCCCCTGACCCCAGTATTCACCGTCTCTATGCATAGAATATTTTCTATACAGGTGTCTCCACACCAGTATGGAAGTGATTGAAAAGACATTGAAAGCTGCAATTTATTTGCCAGTCAGTGTGAGTTGCTGGTAAATAAACTACAGGGTAACAAGCAGCTTTCAAAGTCTTATCAGGAACTTCCATATTCCATTTTTTATTATTCTTTTCCTAGCAAAAGATAAAGCTTCCAAATGTACCTGGATTCTCTGCTTATTCAGCGTTGGCACACAGGGTAAGCACCAGGATTAAAAATACACCGTTCTGAAAGTTACAAGCTCAATACCCCAGACTTCTGCTTAGAACATAATAGAAACAAAAAAGCAGTAAGATAAAGCTTCTTAATGTACAGGAGTATTCAGCTTATTCAGTGGTGGCTCACTAGGTAAGACGCCAGTGCCAGTAAACACACAGTTCAAAAGATCACAAGTTTTAATCTCCAGACTTACCTTTATTTTTGTTTCCATTATGTCCCTAGTAAAAGATTCTACATGTACCAGACACCTATATAGTATCCAGAGATAAGAGCTCTGCTTTTAGGCAAGATAGAGTAAATGTACAAGTTGCAGGTTGTATTCCCCAGACTTACTTTTTATTTTTTTTATTTCTGCTGAAATGTTAGTATTCCGTTTCTTACATCCATGCTATCTAATAAATACACTGCAAAGATTACTTTTCTTTTTCTATGAAAAGTAAAGGATTATATCATTGTTAGGACAGGAGCATTGAATGAGCATTGAATGTGTTTGAAAACTAAAAACTTAAATCCCTGTTCTGTGTCAGGGAGAGGGAGGATCTCTGTGCTGTAATGTGATTGGCTGTCAGCTTCTAGGAAGCAAGGCTGCCAATTCCTTGTCTGTTTACACTTAGCTGGGGGCTTACCCCTAGCACTCACAGGTTATTTTCATAAATCCCCCAATGGCCACAACAAAAGGGAGTTGTGAGACACAGCTTGTTGTGTGTTTGTGAATGTGCTCTGTCTTTTAAGACCATGTTGACGAAGATTTTAGTTCTCCTTTAAAGTTGGCTCTTCTTAAAAAGCAATGCTCCTGAATCAAGATATCTTACCTTAAAGTCCTATGGTCTCAATGCTCAATCCCAGCTCCTTTGGGTGGTAGCTGTGAGTCAAGTCCATGACGTCACAATGATTTATGATGGCAGCCCGAGGCAACTCCTTTTATTGTCGAGTGAGCTCACAAAGAAGCAAAGGTTCACAGGACTTCAAGGTAAGATATCTTGATATCTTGAACATATGCATTGCTTTTTTTTGTGTCCATATTATTGTGAGGCATATGTTATGCATTCAGTGTTTTTGTGCATAATGTAACAATGAATGCGATTGCAGTGGGACCAGAAATATTTTACCGTATTTGCAAATCGAATAGCAAGCGAGAACCAAAATGAGAAAGTGAGGGAGCAAAAGTGTAGCACAAGGGTAAAGTGCATGAATAGTGATGGTGAAGGAGTTTTGCATTTACCGTATATAGTCGAGTATAAGTCAATTTTTTAAGGCTTTAAAGTTAGCCTGAAAACCTAACCTCGACTTATACTCGGGTCAAGTCCTAATTTAGCTCCACAATCTGCAATTGTGGATAGTAACCAGTAGGTGGCGCTGTGTTAACCTGCATAGAAAGTTACAGGAGCTGATCTGCCTTTACACTTCCTGCTTCCTGTAGTATGGCTGCTGGACTCACTCAGCACTGTCACTGCTCATCTGGATGCTGTAAATCTGATGGGTCTCCTAAGTTTGGGGCAAAAAACAGCTGCTAGTTCAGTCCAAATAACAGCTTGAAACTACAACTCTCAGGTGACATTTTTAACTATTGGGTCAGAGAGTCATTTACTATATGGGGGTCAGAGTGCCCTTTACTATATGGGTGTCAGGAGAATTGTAAATGATGGTAAGCTTAATTAAAAGTTTACTGAACCTTGCCACTCCACATGTTTAGAAACTGCAACTTCCAGCAACAAAGCATGCTGGGAGTTGTAGTTTCCAAACATCTGGAGTGCCAAGGAATTGGAGGTTACTGGTACTGGATGTGACTATTATTGTATCGGATTCATATATGGGAATTCTGCTGTCCATTTAAAGGGCAACTAATTTCTACCCTCGGCTTATACTCGAGTCAATCAGTTTTTTAAAAATTTTAAAAATAGGTACCTCGGCTTATACTCGGATCGACTTATACTCGAGTATATACGGTACTTTTCTGTCCTAACTGCAGGTATTATTCTGTAGATCTTGCAATCCTAATTTAGTGGAATGGACCTGTCGAGTTAGCAAAGAAATTAGTAAAACTTCAAAAAAAGGGGGTTAACTTTAAAAGTAGGCATCACCTTTGTAAAACAGGTTTGTTTTTACCATATCACAAAAAATGCTACACAACACATTTTACTCATACTGTAGGGGTTCAAAAGAATTATTTACATCAGCCATTCCCAACCTGATGGTCACACTAGTGGCCCCACTTGCAGTTACACCCTGCCCCCGGGAACACCCAAGTCACACCTAGGAACACCAAACCCCACCTGTGCTCACTTGCAGGTGGGACGCTTGTTTCCTGCAGAATGTGGGTTGGGCATCACTGATTTAAATGTTCAGCATCATCACAGCTGCTAGGAAGACTATGCAGCAACAGCTAATACAGGCTACAATCCCTGCATTCCTTGGAAAACTGGCAGCTCACACTAAGCATTCAGATAATCAACATATATTATTTAGACAGCATATTTGTAATCTACTTGGAAAGCTTTGCTGCAATGCAACATAGAAAAACATGTTGTTTAACAGTAAAAGTTAAAGGGGAACTGTGGCCTCGAAACAAGTTGAGTTTAAATGAAAGGCAAGTTTCCTACCTTTAAAACGAGTGATCTAACACCTCTCTACGTGCTCCCCAGCCCAAAATATAAAGAAATTACGGACCAGAAAGTTAATTGGTGGGAGGCTGACATGTGACATCCCTAAGGCTGCTCCTCCACCTCGCCACCGGTGAGCACAGCCTCAGACTTCAGTGACAGGACAGGAGACAGGAAGTCCCTCCCCCTCCCTGCTGTGTAAAGATCCTCACAGAGAAGGTAACGGAATCTACAGCCCTACTCTCCCACTATGTGAAAACAGCCTATTCCGGCAGAGTGAAGAGTTCTCACTCTGCCTGAAAAGGCTGTTTTCAGTTTTATGTGGGGGAGTGTGAGCGAGTGGGTGGGGCCACGGCACTTGCGAGTGGGCGGGGCCACATGGGGCTGTAAGGGGGCCTGCAAATAGAGGGGCCATGGGTTCCATGAGTGGGAGGGACCAGGGGGCTTGCAAGAGGAGGGGGGCTGCAAGGAAAGGAGGAGACACAGGGCAGATTGACTGTCACATGGTTTCAGAGTAGGAAGCAGGGAGTGCAGGGGACCTGGTGATGCTGCTACCAGATCACACACAAAAATTTAAATATCTTCAAAACTATGCAAAATAAACAATGAAAATAAATTGGAAAATTCTCAAGAGAGCAATTCCTATCAATTTACCTAGTCATTTTGGGACCACAGTTCCCCTTTAATAAAAAAGTTGCATAAAACAAACATTATTAAAACAAATAAAGTGTATATACTACACATTTGGCATAAATTAGGAATTGTTTCTAAATATATCTAATGATAAAATAGTACATAAATCCGAAATAAAAGAATAAATTTAATCCCAGCAGCAAACACAAGGCCTGACACAGAATGTCAGAAATGGACGACTGTTACCAAGCAACCTTAGACCTCCTGGCTCCTTAATGTATTCAATTACACATTAAGCTACCTAGCCATATATATGTTATTTGGTCTATAAAACCTTCTAATTGTATCATATATACTGTACATCTATAAATGCAACAATATTTTTGGTATGAGCAATGTAAATGCTTTTTTATTACTCATTTCTTGAGTTTTCTGGAATGTTAATGCCATTCCCCAAGGAACTACATCATGAAACTGTCATTGCTATTATGTTATCACCCATGGGTGTACCCTATATCAGCCCTCAATACTGTCCATACCTTAATTTTCACTCACCCTTCTTGTCCACCCCACCCTCACGCCCCACATATGGAAAAACGTGATCTGCTAAAAGTGCATCTTCATACTTACCAGGTCCTAGACTAAAAAAAAAAAAAAAGTCAACCCAGGTGCAAGGACCTCGTTTTTAGTTGTAAATGGTAAGAATGGAGGCTGTAATAATTGTCCTTCAAGGAATTGTACACTGAAAAATTAATTGGCCTAATCTCAATCTATAAATGAATACATGTAAGAAGCGATTACTCTGATGTTTTTGTTTTGCTGCAGGATTTTAATCCAGTTCTTGTTTTGCTTAAAGGGGAAGTTCAGTTCAAACACATATGCATTTCAGAAAAAGAGCAGTATTTATCCCAATGACCTTAATCTGCCAATTCGGCATTTTGTCTGTGTATAAATAACTGCAACAGAAATATTGACTTCCTGTTTGCAGGACCCCTAGTAGAGACCGTTATGGTCTTGCCCTTGACCCAGCGCCTGGGTTGATTCAGTTGCTCAGTAAAGATCTGAGCATCTTTGACGCATCCAACAGCCAATCAGTAGAAATGACTGTTAGGAACATTCCAAGGAAGTGGTGCATCCTGGGAAGAAGAAGGACTGTTAGAACCTGAAATGTCAGCTCACTAATGTCAAAAGCAGGGAACAGCGAAGGGTATGAAATCAACTGATTTTTTAAAATGGGAGAGAACATGTAGAATAACTAAGAAGGCATTACACAAACTAACAATTTAACAAATATTGATCATTTCCACTGAACTGTCCCTTTAAGCTCAGTCCCCCATTCCCTAGCCCCCTGCCAGACTTTCTGACTCTCTGTGAGGGCAAGCATGCTCAGTAATCCATATGAGGCAGCACTGGGAGAGGGAATTTCCCACCATTTCCCACCATGCAGTTCACATACCAACGGTTACCATTCCAGCTACAGCAAACTATACATAACAGAAAAGCTTATGGTACGAAGGCACTTGGTAGCTGAAATTTAATATATTTCAGACTTGATATCTAAAGAAAAAGGGGTCAGGTACACAAAAAATGTTGGTGTGATAGTTGGCAAGAATTATAGCTTTCTGTTAATGGGCAATTTAAAGAAATACATTTTCCTTTTAAAGGACAACTAAACTCAAATCCCACCCCCACCCACTTCCATACGAGCATTGTACCAAGGGTAAGGACCTAAACTGCTAGATCGTTACCCCAGGGTTGTTCTTCGTTGAGAAGTTTTACTTGTTCAAGTCCTCGCAGTCTCCCTCGAGCTCTGCAAGGAGCACTTCTTACGATTGACCACTTTACAAACCCAGAAGAAGTCACAAAGCAGAGATGAAAACTGTAGGTAAGGTAAGTAAAACTCCAGTGCTAGACCACAATGAGTTAATTAAAATGAGTTGTCACAATCTTTTCTGTCTTTTGGTCACTGAGATATATGCAGAAAAGTGTATGTTGCTTATAGTGAGTCATACCCTTTTCACTACTGACCAAACTTACTAATGAAAAAGTCCCCAAAATATTGAACGTTAAATACTATGCGTAAATCAAACTTAATACCTCAATCAGAACCAGTTTATCAACCATGTGGTCATATTTACTGAAATGTAGAATGTGTTTCACCACTAAGAAAAATCCCAATTAGCATATCACAGCCAGGTGTTATGGGTGTGATTGGATAGTGGCTAAGAGGTGTTATAGGAACACCCAGAGTAAGATGTCAAAACAGCATGGCATACAGTTGGTGTCGAACTCCCCCACCTCTATTTAGGCTTGGTTTCTTTATTTTCACATAAATGGCCTCCTTAACACCTCTCTTGAACCAGTCACGTTCCTTTGCCAATATGTTAACATTACAATCTTCAAAGGTATGTCCTTTATCCTTAAGATGCAGGTACACGGCTGAGTCCTGACCCGAGGAATTGGCTCTTCTGTGCTGGGCCATCCGTTGATGCAGTTGCTGTTTGGTCTCCTCACTTACAAATTTAACACATACTTTACATAATTGCCAAAGATTCTTGTACAAGTCATTCTGAATTGAGTCAGATGACTAGCGAAACGTCTTCAAGAACTAAACTTCAAGTCCAGTTGAACTAATTGAATACAACAGATATACCATGACCTGGATGAATGAGAACCTTCACAAGCTTTAAGGTTGGTTTACAGGAAAGAGTGAATTCATTTTTCTGCTAGCAACCATCAATAATGTATTCTAATCTTAGGAAAACATTGATCTTTTGAAAATGTATAGGACCTGTAGTGCTTAAAATTAATAAAGGGCATTTTGTTTCCCCAAAAATAAAATTCCCAAAAATCCTTAGTATGGCAATACTTACCTGGCTCCCCAGCCTTTATACTGCTTTACATGCTGAGGTAGCTGAGGACTGCTCACGTAGCTTTAAATCACAGACCATGATGTCACCATCACGGCTGTGACTGACAGCTAACACCCAGAAGAGCAGTGGATGGAAGAAGAGCGACCAGCAGACTTTATGGTAAAATTCTCCCTTAAGGAATGCCCAGGAGCCAGGTAAACATTGCCATAAAAAGGTTTTGAGGTGTTCTGGTTTTGAGTAAAAAAAATTGCAAACACCAGAAATCCAGAAATGTAGATAAAAAATAATACATGCATGATTTTTTTTCTTTCATAATAGAAGAAAATGGTACAATTTACAGTTCTTTCTGTGTGCTGAATAACACAAAAAAAAGCTTGCAAGCACAGGATCTTGTTTATCTATAAATTCAACAAACAAAAACAGCAGAAGCACAGTATACATTTAAGTTTTATGGGTCAAGTTGTATGGTACAATACACAATTCAAACATGGATTAAATGAAAGGAGGGAGGGGGAAGTTATATTATATATATATATATATATATATATATATATATATATCTATATCTCCATTATATAAATACAATTTATATTTTTATGGAGATTGCATCGAGTTTTTAGGAGCAACCAATTAGGTAGGGGATATATAACACTATTACAGGGACACCCCTGATTACTGCACGTTATGTGGGGAACCTGTTTATGTGCACTGTCTGCTTTGTGCCAGACCACCAGAGTAACCCACTGTGTGCCATGCTACCCATAATCATTCCATAAAGCAGTGATCTGGTACAAATTGGTGGCAGCGGTGCTGGTAATACCATTTATTCTCCCTGTTTTCTCTGTATAGTTGTTCTCTGTATTAAGCTATAGAGGCTGCTACTGGAAGTATTGATTTAAATCCTCCGGTCCTTGTACCCAATTACACTCTGTAGCTCTACCAGGCCCAATTGCCAAACCAATTTTTAAACCTGATCCATTTGATGGGGTAACTAGGGGGTGGAATGATTGGCTAGAACAATTTGAATTGGCAGCCACTATTAACGGTTGGGATGAAGGTGCTCGCTTTCAAGTCCTTAGCCTTTTGCTTAGTGGTAAAGCCAGGCAGGTATACCAAGGATTTACTGTAATACTGAAATAAAAAGCAGTTATCAGTTATTAAAAATGGCTATGAAGCAATTTTTTTTCAATTAAATCTGTATAAAAGAGTATATAAAGGATAAATCCATTTCTTTAGGTAATCTGGGAATGAGAAATGTTTGTTTATACGTTAGATTATTAGGGCAATGCTATTTTAATAACATGATGCTGTAAGGTACCTTCTTTTATAATATATGAGGTACCATCACCACTTGCCGTGGTGAATACTAATAAGCATTAACCTAGCATGTTTAGTTTCAACTACAGTGTGGCAGGATTGCCAATGTCTACTCTCTGACCTGCAGGATTATCCTATGGGGGGGGGGGGGGGAGAGAGAGAGCGAGAGCGAGAGAGAGAGAGAAGAGAGAGAGAGAGAAAGGAGAGGAAGAGAGAGCTCTCAAGCTGTGTGCAAGCGGCACTTACTGGATAAACTATTAACCCGGGTGCTTCCTAGTTTAGGATATATACGAACATGGAGGGAAGGAGCACTCCTGGGGTTTATTTATATATATATATATATATATATATATATATATATATATGTCACCTCTATCACCTTAATATATGGTGGAAATTAAGAGGTTAAAAGGGAAAAGAACATTAACATAATGCTTGTTTAATTAATCTAATTAGAATTCTATGTTTTGTGCAAACACTAGGAGAAGCTTTTGAAACACAAAATATCAAAGTATTTTAATTGGGCTCGTCAGCATATGATGAACACTGCTTGTTCCCCACTCAGTCTCCAGGGACACCTGTATAAAAGGTGGGAGCAGGCAGCTAACTAAAGCAGCCGTTGCTGCGCACCAATAATGACCCTCTGCCTCTAATGAAAAGAAGAAATGCTGTTGTTCTAGTAATTAAGCTTGCAAACAGTTTATACAGAATGGAAATTAGATTTATTTGCCCGCCATTCTCTTGCTGATAAAGCATCCACTATATGGAAAAAGGTTCTAATTAACCCTAATTTGGTTGATGTGCACTTTTAGATGCGCAGTTCCCTGTGCATGCTCATTTGTAAATTGTATAAAAAGTAATAATTAGCACTTTAAACTAAAATTTTCTGCCCTGACCCAAAACTCTACACTTTTGAGCTTAAGCATTTTATACAGAGACAATTAAGATAAAGTACATTACAATAAGATACACATTAAAAAGACATTAGCTTAGTAATATACAAAATTAACTAAAAAGTTGGCTATGGAAAGAAAAAAACATTTGGTCAGTTTTCATTTCAACAACAGCCCTGAATCTAAGTTAATAAGCAATGGGATTGGCCTTCTCTCTTCACTAATCTGCTTAACCTCCACTGATCACAAGTGAAAGTAGAATGCATTATATACTTTCCAGATCAGGTCACTTACACAATTCTTGACACAGATTCCTTAAATTAGCTAATAAATACAATTTCCAACAAAGCTTTTAAGATGTGTATTAATTTTTTCCTATTTCTATGCTCTTCACCACCTTTTTACAGAATCATAGGTATAGTAATAAAGACCCATAGGGCACCTAGGCAAAGAGCTAGGGTGTCTATGTTAAACTAGGATGCCCAGTGTTCTAACTAGCATCTAATATAATCAAAGCAATTTTGAAGGATCGCACACCTTTATAAATGTGAAGAAACTTTTTATTGATACTGTATATCATTGTCAATTCTGGCAGCTGAAAGGATTAAAGGTAACATCGTAATTGACATAGTAATTGCGGTTGAATAAAGACACCAAGTCCATCAAGTCCAACCTATTCACCCTCATTTTTTTAATTTCTTTTTTTTTTAACCCTACCTAACAGTTGATCCAGAGGAAGGCAAAAAAAAACAGCAAAAGGGGGGGGTTAATTCCTTCCTGACTCCAAACGGCAATCGGAAAGTATCCCTGGATCAACCAGATCTATATGTATTAATACTTGTAATTCTCAATTTAGAAACTTATCCAGGCCTTTCTTAAAGCTATTTAATGAACTTGTCATTACCACATCTGCTGGAAGACAGTTCCACAGTTTCACCGTTCTCACTGTAAAGAAACCTTTCCTAACCTGAAGATAAAACTTCTTTTCTTCAAACCTTAAAGGATGTCCAAGAGTCCTCTGATATGACCTGTTAGTGAACAATGCACCAGAGAGTTAATTGTATGGCCCATTAATATATTTGTATAAGGTTATCATATCCCCAAACAAATGTCACTTCTCCAATGTAAACAGCCCTAACTTGTCTAATATGCCTGCATATTCAAGCCCCTCCATTCCCCTTATTAATTAAGTTCCCCTTCTCTGAACTGCTTCCATTTCCCTGTCCCTTTTGTATATGGGATTCCAAAACTGCACAGCATATTCCAAATGAGGACTTATATAAGACAATATATTGCTAGCTCTAGCCGTTGTTACCTGGCATTGTTTGCTACAGATAAGTCTTATCTACCAGAACTTTTTCCATTACAGATGCACTTAACACAGAGTTATTTATGGTGTAGGTGGCAGAGGGATTATTAAATCCCAAATGCATCGCCTTACATTTATCAACATTGAATCTCATCTGCCATTCTGCTGCCCATTTTGATAGACTATCTAGGTCTGCTTGCAACACTTGCACATCATTTGAAGTTTTCAAAGCTCTGCATAGTTTAGTGTCATCAGCGAACAGAGATCTTGCTCTCAATGCCCCCTTCTAAGTTATTTATAAACAGATTAAACAGAAGGGGCCCCAGTACAGAACCCTGAGGCACTCCACTTAGCCCACATAGATGTAGCTGCATTTACCACCACTCTCTGCTTGTGATCCAATAACAAATTTTCTATCCATGCACAAATGTTTTCTTCAAGGCCAACAGTCCTCAGTTTATACATAAGTCGCCTATATGGCACAGTATCAAAAGCTTTCGCAAAATCCAAGTATACCACATCCACTGCTGTGCCTGAATCCAAATTCTTACTCACTTCTTCATAAAAACCAATTAAATTTGTCTGGCATGATATATTTCATAAATCCATGCTGACTACTACTAAAAGATGAGCTCTGGAGACCAAGTCAAAAATATGATCCCGTAACAAAGTTTCCATCACCTTCCCTACCACTGATGTTAGGCTTACAGGTCTATAGTTACCCTGGCTTTTTTCCAATCCAGCGGCACATCCCCAGACCAAAGTGAATCTGAAAACATAAGAAACAGTGGTCTAGATAAAACTGAACTAAGCTCTTTTAAAATCCGAGGGTGTATTCCATCCGGTCCTGGGGCTTTATTGATATTAACTTTGTCTAATTGTTTCCATACCATATCCTCCTTCAGCCAATGTGAATACTACGCATTTCTCCCCTGCATATTATTACAATCCTTGCTGTAAGGACTAGGATTCTCAACAGTGAAAACCGATGTAAAAAAAATGGTTTAGCAAATTAACCTTTTTGGGATCCTCTACAACCATCTCAGACCCATTATTTAATGGTCCCACATTCTCAGTCCTCATCTTTTTATCATTTATATATATTTAAAAAACATTTTGGGGTTGGACTTGCTTTGTTCGGCAATCCGTATTTCATTTTCTATTTTACCTAATTTAAATTGCTTTCTTGCACTCTTTATTACAGCTTTTATACAAATTTAAAAGCCTTTTTCTTTTTTTCCATTTCCTTTTTTACCTGAGCATTAAGCCATACAGGTGGACCTACTTTTTTTACACTTGTTACCTAAAGGTACAAATTTAGAAATGTAATAATTTAATATCCATTAAAAGTGATCCACATCTGCTCAGTATCTTTACCTAGAAACAACCCCCCCCCCCAAGTCTATGAGCAGGAGTGATTCCTTTAACAGCACAAAATTAGCTTTCCTGAAGTTTAAAGTTTTTGTTAACCTAGTGCCCTTTAGTTTTTTGCAACCTTTATTAAATGACACTATACCATGGTCACTGTTCCCTAAGCTTCCCATTACCTTCATCTCCAAAATGAGCTCAGGGTTATTAGATATCACCAGATCCAACAACACATTCTGTCTAGTAAGAACTTCTACCATCTGTGAGAGAAAATTCTAAATATAGGAAATTTAAGAACTTTATACCTTTGGAGGTGCTGGCAGTTCCCTTACTCCAATCTATGTCAGGGTAGTTAAAATCCCCCATAACCAGAACATGCCCCATACCAGCAGCCTTCACCAACTGCATATGGAGATTCATTTCCACCTCCTCCCCGGCAATTGGTGGCTTATAACATACCCCAACAATTAATTTACACACCTTCTTGCTTCCTGTACACAGCTCTACCCATATTGTTTCTGCCATATCGTTTATGTGTGAATCATTTAGCCACCTTTCTGCTATACCAATTACATCATACCTTTCCTTTAAAGCTATTAGTTCTAGTTCCCCAGTTTTTCCAGACAGACTTCTTGCATTTGTAAACATACATTTTAGATTATCAATTTATTTACTTCCATACTTGGTCATACATGCCTCCTTATGCTCTATGCTCCCCCTCCCCCTTCTTCTCCCTCAGTTATGTTATTAGCCTCCTGATCCCTAACTTCCCTATCTACCCCTGTGTAGTTCAACGTACTCTCCCCCCCATACCTAGTTTAAAATCTCCTCCAACCCCCTTAGCCATCTTCTCCCTCAAAACAGCTGCACCATCTTCATTGAGGTGCAACCCGTCTCTACTAAAGAGCCTGTAGCCAACAAAAAAGTCATCCCAGTTCTCTAAAACCCCAAACCCCATCTCCTTACACCACCCTTTTAGCCACGCATTATATATACTCCTGAGCTCCCGTTGCCTCCTTAGCGTAGCATGTGGCTGCGGTAGTATTTCTGAAATCACTACCTTTGAGGTCCTTGCTTTTAACTTGGCCCCTAATTCTTGGAAATCATAGAGGTGGAGGACCTCACCTCCACCTCTAACTTTGTCATTGGCACCAATGTGAACCAAGACCGCCGGGTTACTCTCAGCCCCACCCAATAATCTGTCTACACGATCCACCACATGTCGAACCCTAGCACCAAGCAGACAACACACTGTTCGGCATCTAATGTGTTGGCGACAGATTACCCCATCTACCCTTCTAATAATGGAGTCCCCTATCACTACCACCTGCTTATCCTTCCTAGCCCCCAATTCTCCCTCCCTTGCACTAGAGATGGCTGTCCCCTGGGTGCTCAAAGGAACGGCCCACTTCATACATACTACTTCTGAGCCATCGTCCTCCACATTTTCACCTAACACGGCAAATCTGTTAGGATCGACCAACTGGGAAGAAGCGACCCTACTCTTCTGTCCCCTACTTCCCCTGGTGACCCTTATAAATCTATCTTCCTTTACCACCTTATCTGCCCCATTTCCACCCTCCAGTTTACTGGCCCCTGCCAGTACCTGCGATTCCCCCAGATTTGTCAAGCCCTGCAATGCTTCAAGGTTCCCCTTTAGATTCTGGACCTCCGATTCCAAATGGGCAACCCACTCACATCTGAAATATACATAGGTCCCTTGGGGCAGCTGCTCCAAGATCCCATACATGCAGCAGGATGCACATTACATGGCCCCAACAAATGAGTCCATACAAAATAGCAATACATGCAAGAGAAACAGCAATACACGCAAGAGAAAAAGCAGTCTTGTTCTTAAACCCTTTCTTGTTCTAAACACTTTAGTTTTTTAACGTACCCCCTTAAAAACAGACAAACCCCTTTAAAACAGAAAATCCCTTTGAAAGAAAATCGCTCAAGAGCTGATCGCTCTGGAGAAATGACTTAAATGAGGTTCAAAACTCAAAATACTCAAAAATACACTGCTGGCAATGAAAATGGTAATGGACATACTCTGGGGAAGTCTGCTGGCACTGAAAGTGTTATTGCCAATACTCTTGGAGGGCTAGGCAACACTACTTGCAATCTGATCACAAAGATGGCTGAAACTGCCCTGTTAAGACCTGCAGTGATCGAGTATTGTATGAGAAATTCTGCTTTGCAGTGCACAGTAGACGTTTATATTTAAAAAAATAAATACACCAAAGACAAAATTTTATTTAAAATTTACAAGTTTTCAGTAAATAAGAAAATAATTTATTTGGTGTGAAATACACTGGATATAAAAGGTAAACCCCCCTCTGTGAAAAAAAATAAAATCTTACTTTATTGCAAAATTGCCATCTACACAAAAAAGTACCCACCAGGAACATTAAACTAGAAAAAAGGAATGGCACCAAAACATGGTTGTATTTGTTCAGGTTCAGATAAACTGTTTTCTTCCATTTTGATTACATTTTAACAGTGGTTCCAAATGTAGCATTTTCCACAGAGCATAGTAAATACTGTCTTCAACAAGTGGAGAAAATGTGGCTCAACACTGACTGAATAAAGATCAGGACAAACCTCCAAAATTGAACACAAGGAGAAAAATGGTCAGGGAGGCCACCAAGAAGCCTACAGCAACATTAAAAGGAGTTGCAGGATTTGAGAAGTATCCATCCTTCCTAAATGTAACAACAATCAGTGTATTCCTTATTAGTCTGGGTTGTTAGATAAAGTAGCAAGACAGGAGCTTTTACTTACAAAGAAAAACATGCAATCCTGGTTTACCATTGCAAAAATGTACATCCAGTCTCCCACAACAATGTGGAAAAATATATTATGGCCTGAAGAGATGAAGGTCAAATTATATGGCTATATTACCAAAAGCTATGCTTGGCATAAAAATAAAACTGCACATCCCCCCACTTGTTTCTGTATGTTCCCTCCACTTGTATCTGTATGTTGTCCCACCAACTTTCTAAGCTCTTAGGCAGGGGTCTCATTCCTAATGTGTCAAGGCATGCTGCACTTATATCAATTCATCCATAATTAATATATATGTATTCTTAACCTATGTATGAAATTGTATTTAATTTGTAATTATCTGTATAATTGCTTGCACTTATCCCCTTGTTTGTGTACTCTGGATTTTATAATGTACAACGCTGTGTACCCAAAGTGCTTTAGATAAGGGATAATATGCTACCTACAGTGTAATATAATATTACGCCAGTTCCCTGACCATATAAAAAACAATGATTCACTTACATGTACATATAGTCATTTATACCCCATACTCAGGAAATGACATCATCATAATTAACACACACAGGAAGTATTTACCCAACATCCATATATTAAAGGTAATTATCCCCTTAAGAAGAAAGACAGAAGACCTTCTGTTAGCAATATCAGTAATTTTAATGAAAAGGTTTTAAATGTATTATTTATTTTTGTCTGAAGTTTAAACTTTATCCCTGTTCATTTCACAGATTTACATTTAAAAAATATTGCTTTGGGAGGCATTTTTCAGAGCCAGAATTGTTGTTTCAGGAGAATAGGTAGTTGAGTAATAATAAACTGAAACATAATTTTCCCATCATTTAACCTGACCTTTATTTACTGTTGCACTGCTGGGAAATGCATCAGAGAGCAGAGCACTTTTCCATAAGGCCCCATTTTGCCTGCGTTAGTTTTGTATTTATCTAAGATCCAATTCAGGACCTAGTAAAACGGACATTTGGCACCCCATGACAGGGTCCTACTTCCAAACTTTGTCCGAAAAGTATGGTACACAATTTTATTTTAAAGGAGAACTAAACTTCAGTTTTTCAGATCCTAATGTGAAAGTTTTTCTCCCCAGAACACCTACACGTTGAAAGATGCTTCTCTAGTTATTTGCATTTAGTAGATATAAGTAATAGATTCTGTAACAAAGGAGGCTTCCATCTTGTTGCCAGTACAACTCATAGCCCATGTTGGCTTCAAAGAGCCACGCCCCTTAACCCCAGGAATCACTGTCTCTATGTGCAGAGTTTCTAGCATCTCTTTCTAGTGAAAGATAAACCGGGAGATTCAATAAAAGTTCTTATTGTTAAAAATGGTGCTAATTTTGCCCCAACCAATTAGATCTTATTTAACATTTGAAAGCTACCATCTGATTGGTTGGGGCAAAATTAGAACAGTTTTTAATGACAAGAACTTTTATTGAATTTCCCTGTAAGTCTCTAAATGTACCTGTGATCACAGTTGATTTGCTGGTGGCGCACCATGTAAATGCTGTGTGTTTTAGAAACAATCAGACCAAGAAGTCACAAGTTCAAATCCCCTAGCTTACTTATGAAACAATATAACATGGTCTACTGCCTGAGTTTAGTGCTTTTTTTGTTTTGTTTGTTTACATGTTTCTCAAAATATGAAGTTTCTACATATGTACAAACTTTATATATTATAGCAGCTCTGTTATTTATGAACCAACCAGCGTGAATTGCTGACAGTCTTCCAGTAACAATACAAAACAGTGAACTGATTTCACTGACATTTACTTCTATTGAATGAGAGTTCACCTGTGGCGTGTTCTGCTAAAGTACTGGGTTAGGAAGAAAATCAGACTATATGGACACAGGTTCGATTCCCCATGTTCCCTTTTTTTGTATTTATTATGTGTCTAGCAAAAGATAAAGTCTCTACATGTACTGGTCCATTACTTATTAGCCCTTGTGGCCTAGTAGTAGAAAGCTTTCTTTTTAGAAAGACACAGTATAGAAGGTTGCTGGTTCGATTCCCCATACTTACTTTTATTTTTTGCTGAAATGTTAAATGTTCTGTTTCTTTTATCCATGCTAGCAAAGACATACACTGCAAAGATTACTTTTCTTTTTTGTATGAAAAGCATAGGAATTTATCATTGTTAGGGACAGGAGCATTTCTAATGTGTTTACACAAAAACTGCACTGATATCTGTGTTCTGTGTCAGAGGGAGGGAACTCTGAGCTGTAACATGATTGGCTGTCAGCTTCCAGGAAGCAAGACTGCAGTTTCCTGTGAAGAGTCCGGCGGACACTTAGCTGGGTGTTCCCAGATAAGGTGAATTATGGGAGCTGACCCTTAGTACACACAGGTTATTTTCATAAATCACCCAGCATCCACAGCAAAGGGAGACATGAGACACAGCTTGTTGTTCGTTTGTGAATGTGCTCTCTCTATTGGGACAATGTTGTCTTGGGACTTTAGTTCTCCTTTAAAACAATTTAGGAATAAGAAGAAATGCCTTTATTAATAGTTTTAAAAAGGTCTCAAAATCTATTAGAAAAATGTATACTTTTTGTACAGTGGTACCGTACATGCTATGGTATAAGCCGGTCCGAGTATAAGCCAAGGTACTTATTTTTTTACCTGAAAAACAAGTAAAACTGGTTAACTCGAGTATAAGCCGAGGGTTGACTTTTTCCCATAGACAGCCCCTTAGATCCAAAGACAATCCTATAGAAATCCTATACACAGCTCCATAGAAAGTCCCATACACAGCTCCATACAAAGATGTGCCCTGCATACCTTTCTGTGCAGCCTGAATATTAAAGATCCATTGTTTAGAGATGTCTGTTACTTCTACATTTTTTATTACATTTTCTTTGCAATCTGGGCTGATCTATGAGTGAGCAGGACAACAGCAGGAGGATTCAGTGTGTTACAGGGTACAGCTTTTGTTTTCCCAGGGATATGTGTTTTATTCCAACTGCTCCGTCAAGCATCCAAATCAGCCCAGACCAAAGTATAAACCAAGAGGAGACTTTCAGGATGATTTTAAAGGCAGACTTTTATTACATATAAATGCAGTAAAAGACAGCACTGGGTACTTGTGATGATGGCTTTTGATTCCACTTTGAAACTATAAAGTTTGTGTGCAGTTGCTGTGCTTAAGAGAGAGGTTGTCAGGAGGTAGTAAAGAGCAAAAATGTAGCAAGAGTCAGAATGAATATTTTCACCAAATAAGTAAGAAGTCAATTTTTACCTGTCATTTCTGCCAGACAGACAATCAATTAATAAACTGATCTATAGTCTGCTGGGGGGGAATAGCAGTTCTAACAATATTTCGGTGTGGCCTACTGAAGACAAAGCGAAAAAGACAACATTTTCCAACTTGTCCAATACATTTTTCTTCTGATTTTGATGCAAAAGTTAGATGAAAAATGTTGGTCACAATGAAATTTGTTACCAATATCTTAACCCGACCAAAATATTGTCATGTTAATGTCAGCATTATTACCAGACTGGTTGCCATTTTTTAGACATTTGCTCCATGTTTTCTTCTAAAACAACCCAGATTTCAACGGGACATAGTATTTGGGGAAAATGAAACGGAAAGACTTTAAAGACTTAAACTTCAAGTATATTGTGGTTACTAGAGAAAATAATTTTTATTTGCATTGTTCAATTGCTTGTCCTGATAAATCTGATTAAAAAATATGAGCATATAACACAAGCAATACAGATAAAGGTCTTAATTATTTATCCAATTCTGAAAGGTTTTGTGATGATTTGTTATTTTTAGTTATGGTCACAATATGAAATCAACAGTTTAGTAGTCTCAAAACTAAAAAGAAGGTTTTGTGTTTAACGTTCTTTTGTGTAAAGGAGTCACAAAGCTATATGTTCTAGAGCTACAGAGTTTTACTTTAACTGCTGCTGAGAGCCAGTGGCTAGAACTGAATATTATTATTAATTGCAACCATCCACACAACATTACTGGGAGGTAAATGACTCTTTGTACCGCAGTGTGAGCCCTACTATGAGAGTCACCCCTACTGGTAGTAGATGTACACGGATTCAATAAAATCAGTGACCAGAACATCACTGTTCTTTCCAATTTCATCTAGTTCCCATAAAGTTCTTCTGATCCCATATTATTAACACAACATTGTACCAATCCATGTTAACGTGAAATGACATATATATATATATATATATATCAGTTTCCAACTAGTGAAAAAACATTAACCACTTAAAGACAGACACACTAAAAACTAATTTTACATTACACCCAATTACAACAATCGAGCTTTAATTGTCTAAAGTCAACATGCCATGACACAGAGTAATAATGGGATAACTCATTTTACAATTAACCTCACAGAAAAACCCTAATGGAAAACAATGTAATTTACAAAATTGGCAAACAACAATGGGGTAAAACAAACTGCTGTGGTAAAACTTACAAGTTAAACAAAGTAACTACAATCAAAGGAATATCTGCCTTTTGTTTAAATTTACCTATAGTAGCCATTTTAAGCAGCTTTTTAAAGGTAAATAAAAGCTTTTGGTAAAAATTTAACTTAAGTGTCTTAGTATAGCAGCTTAGAGGATAAACAATTACATGGGAACTAGACAAATCTTGAAAAGCCACACAAGGCTCTATTATTGTGAGTTTCTATGTGTTACGTGCAACTGAATGCAATCAAGAGATAGGTAATCAGCAATGATTCAGTCTGTGACACAGATGAACACAATCAAGAGTGTTTTCAGCTGCCAACATTATTCACTTAAATTATTACAAGGCTGGCAGGTTACTTTTATTGTATTTTTGGTGTGACTTACATTCATGGAAATTAGTTCCTGCTTGACAAGCTATTTACCCAATGCAACAATGCAGTCTGTAAACTCAAGTTGTATGGAAATTGCCAAAGTCCAGTAGCCCACTAATATCCATATCCATCATTTTTATACACATTGAACGCGAAAGATTGATCTTTTTTTGATATTAAGCATTTGGCTAGAGAATCCAGCTATTAGCATTGACAAATGTTTATAATGGTGAATTACACCATCTCAAACTTATGTTAACTTAAAGCCTAAACTTATTTTCTTCCAGTCTTAAAAACTATCTCCACTCATAAATGACACTTGGCTTTTTTCAGTTTAATTGAAGAACGGAAGGTAAAGAAGCTATGCCTTACGCATGTGTGT
This sequence comes from Hymenochirus boettgeri, assembly GCA_019447015.1. Lineage (NCBI taxonomy): Eukaryota > Metazoa > Chordata > Amphibia > Anura > Pipidae > Hymenochirus > Hymenochirus boettgeri. The sequence continues at coordinate 76,262,292 of CM033472.1, forward strand.
ACATTGTAAGGGAGCATCTGGACCTCTCAGAGAAGCCACAATTGCAAGTAAGTTTTTTGTGTTCCCCTACTGCTCCTGACTGTTTAATTGAAGAATTGGTGGTAAGACATAGCTCTTATACCTCAAGTATTTTAACTAAACTAAAAAAAAAGATCATTGTAATTCATGAGTGGAGATACCCTTTAAAGGACAATTATACTACCATTTCCCCGATCCATTCCTGCAAAGTACCTAGGGTGAGGACCTAAAATGCTAAGTCCTCACCTCTGGGTACTTTACAAAAGTCCTACACTACTAACTTGTAATTTCCCTCGTCGCTCCGGTTGGATCCTCCCCACTGGCACTGTCGGTGACAGTCTGGGAAGCAGCCAATGGGAAGACACGCCTCCTTGCAGAGCGCGTCTTCATATCGGCTGCCTGGCGACCTGTCACTCAAAGTGCCAGTGGGGAGGATCGGAACAGAGCGACGAGGGAGATTACAAGTATGTAGTGCAGGACTTTTGTAAAGTACCCAGAGGTGAGGACTTAGCGTTTTAGGTCCTCACCCTGGGTACTTTGCAGGAGTGGGGGGAAAGGAACGAGGGGGAGGTGAGTATAATCGTCCTTTAAGGGATGTTTGTGTGCCCTCTGACATGTTCTATTGGTGAAAAATGCCCCAGATAATTTATAGTACAGCCCATTAATGTATCTATACACAGTGATCATATTCCCATGCAAGTGCCTTTTCTCTAGTGTGCATAAATTTTGTTCTATACCAAAACTCCAAAATCCTTTGGATATTATTTATTTTCTTTTTTTTAAAAATAATGAATTATTCTTATATAGTTTTGCTAGCCTCAAGAAATGTCTAGTTAACTTCAAGTGCAAGTGCTATATGACAGGACAAACAATAATTAAACAGCTACCATTTTGAACCATACACAGAAGAGAACAACTATAGTCAGAACGCACCTGAAAATAAACAAAGCTACCCAGAAGTCTTTAAAACTATCCCGTGAAACTGATTAAAATGTTCTCCGGGGTTTTCCATTTGCCGGGACACTGGGTAAACTCGGATTTTCTACCCCTCTGCAGAGAAATCTAATCACTCCTTCATTATTGCCATTATCTAATTAAAAAGGCTTCACAGGAATAATTAGTTTCAAGGCAGGTAAGCGCAATCACTTTAAGAGAACAATCTGAGAGCATTATTTTTGTCTACAACCGAAAATAAGAATTTAAGATAAAAATGGAAAACTCTTTAAAGGAAGTGCAAAGTGTATAGATAAAGTAATCTCAACCAGGATTTGTAAATGAAAAAGAAACTGCAGTAGAATTCAACTAATATCTAAAATACAAATACACTAACTACAGATGAAAATTTGACATTTCTCTAAAATACAGGTACACTTTACTATTCTTTAAAATACAGGTACACCAAGCACAGATGTGTGATTTCGCATTTAACTGTTGTAGAACGAGCACCTGACATGTGGCCTTATTACATGATAACTGCATGTGTATGGCTATTTGGTCGGACATCATTGGTTGTCCGACCCTGCGGATTAACTTGTGGTGTGGTTTTTCAGGCTGCTGCTCCTTTGCCGCTGGCCATGTACAAAATAGCATGTTTTAGTCCAGCCTTTAGAGGAAGCTCCAGTCTTCTTAATATATGCCATATATGCTGCACTGCCATTCATAAAAAACATCTATAACACTGAGTTTGAGATAGGTGGGGAGGTCCCTAAATCTCCTAAACTACTGATTGGCATTGCTTACTGATATGTTCAGTTAGGCAGTTAGTCAGAAAAAAGCTTGATCTGTAAATGTCATATATAGACCTCAGGTTCCCTCAACACCAGCCGCCTTCCTTACAGAGTTTGAAACATGGCTCTCTGTCTTTATTTTGTCCGAATATAATTTTAGGTGACTTTAATTGTCGCATTGATGACACTACGCTATCCTTGCCCTTGTGCTTTCTCCTAACTTCCTCATTCTACCTCCAGCAGTGGATCAACACTAGCACCGATTAGGGTGGTCCCACTCTCAGATCACAATCTAATAACTTTCTCTACTACTATCTCTCCCCTCTCCTTGATACTCCATCTAGTGTCCTTGTTCTCAACACCCGAGCAATTGACCGTACTGCTCTATCCTCTTCTCTCAACTCTAACCTCGCTTCTAATTCTAACCCTGACTCTCTAACAAACTCCTACAACACTATCTTATCCACTACCATTGATTTCTTTCCCCCCCTACAAACTCGCAAGCGTCGCTGCACTAACCCTTTGTCCTTGGTTCTCTTCGGAAGCTAAACTCTTATGCTATTGTATGCATGCTGCTGAGCGGCTGCGGAAAAAGTCTTGCAGTCAGGCCGACTTTTACCACTACAAGTTTATGTTGTTGTGTCTTAATTCGGCTCTTTCGGGTGCTAAACACTCCTACTTTAGCATGTTCATAACCAATAATGAAAATAACCCCCGTTGTTTGTTTATACTATTTAACACTCTTGCAGCCCTTGCCTACTTGCCCTTTTACTTCCATCTACGATCCTCAGGATTTTGCGGACTACTTTAGCACTAAAGTAGAAAATATCAGCACGCAAATTCCTTCACTCCTGGAAAACCTCACATCTCTTTCTTCCCGCCCCACCACCTGCAATTCTAGAATCTTTTACCCGTTACCCATTCTGAAGTCTCAGAACTTCTTTTTGTCCTCACCCCTTACAACATGTACCCTTGATCCCATGCCCTCCTTATTCAAACACTGCTTTAAAATACACATATTTCATTCCTCCCTGACCTCTGGGATATTGGATGCTGCTTTCAAACATGCATGTGTCAAGCAACTTCTTAAAAAACCCTCTCTTGACCCCTCCTTTCTAACTACTGCCATCTCCCTTTAACCATTTGCATCAAAAGTCTTAGATGTCTGCTCTTTACACTTATTAGTAACCACCTCCATGCTAATAAACTATTGGACCCACTGCAATCAGGATTTCAACCGCATCATTTAACAGAAACAGCCCTCTGTAAGGTTACATAACTGCAAAATCCAAGGGCCAATTCTCTATCCTCATTCTCCTCTTTATTGGCTGCCTTTGATACTGTGGAACGTTCTCTTCTGATGCAAATTCTGCATTCACTGGGCATCCAAAATCTGGCTGCTTCATGGTTGTCTTCTTACCTTAGTTTCTCTGTCTCCTGTGCTAATAAGACTTCCTCTCCTGTTCCACTTGGGTTCCCCAGGGCTCTGTTTTGGGACTGTTACTGTTCTCCCTCTAAATTATCTCTGCGGGAGATCTTTTCATTTGGCTTTAAGTATCACCTATACGCTGATGATACCCAAAATCTACGTGTCCATCACCACACTAAACCCTGTTCAATCTCAAACTTAATCTATCTAAAACTAAACTTATGATTCCCCCCTCCCCAAACCTGGACCTAGCCCACCCTCCTCTATTTCTATTGATAACTGTTCACTTTCTTGGAGTAATCTTTGACTCCTCTCTTTCCTTCTCTCATAACATTAACAATGTCACTAGGACATGTGCTTTTCTCCTTCGCAATATTGCCAAGATCCGCCCTTTCTTCTCTCGATCCACTACTAAAATGCTTGTGCATGTCCTTGTCCTCTCCCGTCTTGACTACTGTAACATTCTTCAACTTGGTTTCCCAGCGTGTCATATGTATTAACCTATATATGAAATTGTATTTAATTTTTATTTAGCTGTATAATTGCTTGCAATTATCCCCTTGTTTGTATACTCTGTATTTTATAATGTACAATGCTGCGTACCTAAGTGGTGCTTTATAAATTAAATTATACAAACATACAAATGAATTGGTAAAAAATTGCATATAAACTTTGCGAATGATCAAAAAAATTTGAGACACGTATACCAAAATTGTAAATTTACATACAAAAAATACAATACAACAATGATTACATAAATAGCGATTAGTACCCTAAAAATTTTAGGAGGACAATTATACACTTTCCCACCCCCTTCCTTGTGAAAGAACCAAGGGTCCTAACCCCTGGGTAGATTCCTGCATCGGATCGGATACTCGCAGGTACCCGAAATGGGTTTGAATGGGTTGCAGGTCAGGTTTGGGTAAAGAGAACTGTGGGTCGGGTCACCGGTACAAGAATTCCAGTCTGTAAAAAAAAAATTTTTTTTTTCCAGTCTATGAAGAGAGATTGTCTGTAATAACTGAAACTGAGAATACACTGTTATCAATCCAAGACAATATGCAGTGTGCATAGCACACTAAATCACACTATGGCAAATATATCTAGATGCAAAAGCCAGCCTATGTTTTTGGCTTGGTAAATAGTGTGTAATCAACAGCTCTACTTAGAATTTTATACAGTATTCCATTGTGGATTGGAATAGGCGGCTATGTTGAACTTCAACTCTTGTAGTGCCTGGGTAGGTTTTGCAGAGATCAGTTTAAAAAAGCAGTTAACGCAGGTGTGACTGAAAAGGCTGGGGTTAAACTCCTCTGACCCAAAGGTCAGAGCCAGAAAAGTAACAATCTCCCATAGAACAAAGTAACAAACTTCTATCTGCACCTGCACCTATGCATGAGCAGACCAGTGCACATGTCTGCATGGAAACAGATGACATGTGATTTCTTTGGTCTTCGTAAGCCAAAAAATAATATAGAAAACGAAAATCTTTCTGGCTATAATGATCTATGGGATGGGATGATTCTAGTGATAAGAACAATCTACCACTACAGCAGGTATGTGACCTCCAGATGACATTTAAAACTCACAAGCAGAGTGCTAACAGGAAATACTGGGAGTTGTAGTTTTCAAAACATAAATATCTACACCCATATAAAGGTGTAGATATTTCACTGCAGCTCCACCTGCTCCTTACCCATATTCCTGTTATGGCACCTGCTCATTGTAACTTTTACTGTATCCCATAGTGCAAGTTTAGACAGTGGGTGTAGAATGAAATGTATATTCTGCAGGACATAGTTAAAAATCATGTATAGGTAACCAGTAGATCTCCAGATGTTTGAAAACGATAACTCCCGGCATTCCTTGGCTATAGAATGAATGCTGGGAGTTGTAGTTTTTAAACCACCTGGAAAACTACTGGGTACCCATACCTGTCACAGATCAACAAAAAAATAGTTGCAGATTTAAAATTAGCTGAGGCTCATGGGTAGGTATGAAGCAGGAAAAAAAGCGGGTTGCGGGTGGGGTCTGGAAAATTAGATCCGCACAGGACTCTACCCCGGGGTTTAGCCAGCATAATGCAAACAGGGCTTTGATACTTGCCTTAGGGTGGCCTCCTTGATCCCCCCACCGTTTGACCTAGGCTGGACCATCAATAGGAAGACTCCATTTGCATTATGAAGGCTAATTCCCAGGTGTGAGGACCTGGTAGTTTAGCTCCTCACCCTGGGTATAACTGTCCCAGAGGAGTGGACAGAGGTGAGTATAACTGTATAAACCCCACACATATGACCTCTGGTATTACCTTACTAATTAGCAAGCTATTAACTAAAGAACTTATTCTGACAAATGTGAAACCTCGTATACACTACAGTACTGTTTTAATTTTGGTAAAAGGCAAGTATAGCAAGATTAGTGCCATATATACTTGAGTATAAGTCGAGGTACCTATATTTACCTGAAAAAATAGTAAAAACTGATTGACTCGAGTATAAGTCGAGGATAGAAATTATGACCACTACTGCCTTCTGATTTAGTATTGTTTTGTGCCTTAAGATGCCCTTTAAATGAACAGCAGAATTCACATGCAGTAGTCCCATACAGTAATAGCCAAATCCAGTAACCCCCATTTCCTTGGCACTCCAGATGTTTGGAAACTACAACTCCCAGCATGCTTTGGTTGCTGGGAATTGTAGTTACTAAACATGTGGAGTGGCAGGGTTCAATATACTTTTAATTAAGCTTACCATCATTTACAATTCTCCTGACCCCTATAGTTAAGTGTCACCTGAGAGTTGTAGTTTCAAGCTGTCACTTGCATTGAACTAGCAGCCATTTGCCCCAAACTGAGATGACCCACCAGATTTACAGCATCCAGATGAGCAGTGACAGTGCTAAGTGAGTCCATCAGCCAGACTACAGGAAGCAGGAAGGAGTGTAAAGGCAGATCAGCTCCTCTAACTTTCTATGTAGATGAAGGATTTTTAACACAGCGCCACCTACTGTCTGCAATTGCAGCATTTGGATCTAAATAAGGACTTGACCCGAGTATAAGCTGAGGTTAGGTTTTCAGGCTAATTTTAAAGCCTGAAAATCTCAACTTATATTCGAGTATATACGGTAATTTAGGGACTTTGAGCTACTGTGAAAGTTAAGTTATGAGGATGGGCATGCCCTTTGACATTTGCACTTTTTTTATATCATGTGTTTTTCATAGTTATCACATTGACACAAATTTCAAAGGCCATGGCCCACCTCCATAACCTAATTTTATATATTGCTTAGGTTCACTCTAATTTTAAAGGGTATGTCCACCCTAAAAATATTTTAATATATGGTACATACTCCCTGCCCACCAGCAACCGCCATGATATTTCTTAAAAAAAAGCGATTAGTATTGTACTTATAGCCCCTCTAACCCGGGCGCACTGATCTGACTCCCTGCTTGCCAGAATTTGAGCAGAGACACAGCCAATTACAGAAGTCGTTGCCGTCAATGGAGAGTGCCGCGAGAGAAAGGGCTGTATGTACAGTTCTGGTTGTTTTTTTTTAAGAAATAACTCGCCGGTTAGGGGTGGGCAGGGGGTATCTACCATATGGTAAAAGGATTTAATGAAGGACAAGCATGGATGGATCCAGGTGGAAGGAGGGAGGGGAAGAAAATCAAAAGTAAAAGTAAAAATACTCATTCCCACCTTCCCCTTAATTAGGAAAATTCATTCTCTGCTTAAATATTTAAACAAACAAACAGGTATTCTGTGCAAAATGTGAAACAGATATATACATTTATTTCATTGAAAAGGTGAAGAAAAATATCTGTTAATACTTTGGTCCCTATTCAATAAAAGGAGCAACATTTTGCCTATATTCTTAATATGCAGTACCCAATCAGATGTTATTAAATATCTAACTGTAATAGACCAGGAAAAAGGTATCATCTGATTGGCAAATTAACAGCTCAAGCAATCTTTTTGCCCCTCTAATTGAATAAGCCTGTTAGTTTTTTTTTAAATTTAGGGAGTTATAGGCAGTGCATTGCTGCTTCAAGCGGGAGTCACGCAAGACTAAGATTAAGCTTACATGCTCACTTAGCTTTAGCACAAAGGGGATTGACTCTCAGACAAGCATCAAGTAGTCAATTTTTTTTTAGAAGTCACTGGAAAACGGCAAAAAGTCTAACTTTTAACATGTAATCTTACTTGTTCGCCAAACTAAACACATTAATTAAGTGTAATTATTAAGGATGGGGAATGCATTAACATTTTATTTTATTATACTAAACTAAAGAAATAGAATGCCTGAATACATCAGAATCATTTATTTTTAATACAAGTTGCGTGAGACTTTATTTTAACAAGCAATATTTCCCATTCAGAAAAAGCAACTACATTAAATGGTCATAAATTAGTAGTGTGATAAAAAGTATTAAAAGAAAAGAACGTGTATCATGTTCTAAGCATTTAGTTCTGGAAATTCACAGTAGGTTATAAACACCTTCATAATAGGATATTATAAAGGATCATGTGGAAATTTATGACTTTACAAAACAATAAGATCTATATAGCCGCCTAAAAAATCATGTAGTTGGTGTTTCATTTACTCCAAAAAAAACAACATAAAGCAACATGCTAATAAATAACTTCTCAGATAATATGAACATTTATAATATTTACAGTATACAAAAGGCCATGAAGTGAATAGACATGCAGTAGAGTGGCACATACCTGTCTGGTTTAGTGTGGATTCCCAACTCAGGGGAAAGCCTTCTGAATCTTCGACTAAATAAAAATCAGAAAACAATGTATTTAGGGAAAAAACTAAGCAAAACTGCAGTTGATTAAGAAAACAAGCAGAGGGAAGCATTTTTGGTAATTATTCAACTAATGTGGAGAATTCTCAAAAGGACTACAGCCGGGCAAACAAGATGCTACAACAAAAACAGAATATTGATGAACATCAAATTTAGATTGCTTATATTATATATTAACATTTATTATAAAATTATTTTAGTATTTCTAGAATTTAAATGTTCCACAAATTTCCAGACTGATGTTCTGGGCAGGTATTTGCAAAGATTACCTAGATTGGCTGCCAACCATTTGTTTAACTTTATCGTCCTTCAGAGAGCAAGCTATTGGGGCAAAACATGGGGTGGGAGGAGAGGCTGGGCACATATTTTGGCCAGGAACCTTCACAAACTTTAACCTTCTCCGCGTTTGGATGAACGAAAAAAAGTGGTTCACAAAATGGTAATTTCCTTATTCACTAAGCCCTCGCTTGATTGTTTGTGTTCTTTCCTTATACGAAGGGTAACGCACAACCAAAAGACTTGGCCCACAATAACACATCATTTACAAAATAAGGTTTAGAAAGTATTAAAATATAGATAACCAGTCTAAACAAAACACAAAGAGGCTTTCAAATAAAGATAAAAAAAAAAGCAGTATAGCATTAGGACTTTCATAAATCCATAGAAAAGCACAGTGCAGAATGCAGCAATAAAAATAAATATAGATGGAATGATCATATCTGAAATCAAAAGATTGACCATCTTATCTGTATTATTTGCTGTGTGTATGGACAGACAAGCCACTACAAAAGCAAACCATATTTTTCAGGCATTTAAATTACATTCCAATTTTTATACTGCCAAGGATTGACATTGGGGCTTATGATGCAGTTGATGATGCTCTGTCCGAGCAGTTGGATACAAGTGGGAATTCCCAAACCTTAGAGACTTTGAGGCAGAGCAATGGTGCTGGTGATGTCACAGCTTACAGTGCTACAGGTAAACACCAACCATTATACTGCTGTAAGTTTGGATATACTGCAGTTTGAAGCATGATTATTTGTTTTAATGTGTCATTTTACTACTAAAATAAGTCCAGCTGCATTTGACTTATACTATAAAATGTTTTACTTCACATATCTAGATAAAAGACAAATTTCAATAGCGTCCCTCTTTTGCAAATTTCTTGATATAAAGTAAAATAAAAACAATTAACATAAGTTTCTGGAAAGAAGAGCCTACAAAATTCTCATTAGAACTTTATTCTAATATTAGAATAATATTAAACTGTTATGCTGTGTACACAGAGTATGATATTTCGTCCTGAATATAGAAATACTGGAGTTAATCTTCTGCTGTGACGGAGATATGTTGATCGTTCCTTCACAATGGACGAACATTAAAATGGACAATCAGGTAAAATTCAGATAATCATGCAGTATTTAGTGCACCGTTACTGCATGTTTAATTCTGTTTTTGTTTCTAACCTTAATGTTGCTAAAATGCTATTGCCATGGAGGATGTTTTCTGGTGATATATGAACCATGACAAATGCGGAAAAGGAGCAGAAGCAAAACATTTGAAATCTAAATAGCTTTAATGGGAATCACCTAAAAGTAGCCTTTGGCTGCAATTATTGCGTACAAATATCCTGTTTGGTTTCAAACAGCAATCACAGCTGTGAGCTACTTTCTGGAAATTCCAATTATCATTAATGTGAAGTAATTTCAAGCATTTTTTTGCTTCTACTTTTTAGGGGAAAATTAGAGCAGACCAACATGACAACCCCACAAAACAAGTGCCTTGTGTTTGCGTTACATTGGGAACATTTGCCTACCATTAATTTATGTATAAAAAGGGCTAAGCTACACTAGTGCTCTTTTAAGCACGATCTAATCATGCTTTAAAAGGAGCACACTAGTGTGGCCCGATTGTGGTGTCACGCGCATTTTTTCGCACAATCACATGCGCTCTAATTGCGCAACATCACAGTGCACTTCCTGTTTCCACCATGCTCGTAAGCGCTACAGTGCAATCATTACTAAAAAAGGACAAACACCTCTGTAACTAAAGTTCCTGCATGAGAATAAGTCAGTAAACACTATTAGCATGTCAGGAAAATAGAGTCCTGCAACAGGTACCTGCAGGTTACCCAATTTGTGGTTTAGTACCGTATAAACTAGAATGAGTTTGAATGGGTTGCGGGTCAGGTTTGGTTTAGGTAGTAAACTGTGGGTCAGGCCAGGTAGTGGATGCAGGTCGGTTTAATTCCGGGTGCAGGTCTGTTTGTGGGTCAGGTGTGGTCATGGAACCACAAGCAAAGCAGGTGCAGGACACGATTTTAAGGGTTCACAAGCAAACGGGGAAGGACATAGTTTTAAGGGTTGGGTGCGGCTCTGAAAATTAAGACCGGCGCATTGCACTAATAGAAGCTGCTCAGATTCACTTTTGTCTGGAAATGTGCCTCTAGATTGGAAAAAAGCAGACGTAATTCCAATATTCAAGAAGGGTAGTCATTCACAAGCTGGTATATACAAAACTTTAAGTTGAACATCAGGGGGTATGAAAGATACTAGAAACTTGGGATCATATTCTGGACTTAGTTTGACAAGATCTATTTCTCATAAATCCATGCTGATCTGTTCTTGAGACTAACTACAGGTGATTTATTTCTGTAAAATAAGGTCTGCCAAGATAAAAAAAAAATTGTACATGGGTAGAGAATTGGTTATATTGCATTCAGTGTACTTTTCCACAGAGCTTCATCGATGTGGGCTAAAGTTGTAAGTGGAATGCTTTAGGGTTCTGTACTGGGGCAACTTCTATTTCATTTGTTTTTATAGACGTGGGTATTGAGAGCAAGGTTTCTGTGTTTGCTGATGGCACATGATGTGCAATTGCTGCAGGCGGACCTAGATAGATTGTGAAAATAGGCAGCAGAGTGGCAGATGAGATTCAGTTTATGTTGATAAATGTATGGTGATGCTTTTGAGGTTTAACAATCCTTGTGCCACCTACACCATAAATGGCTCTGTGCTTAGTGAATCTCTGTTGGGAAAAGATTTAAAGTAATTATAATAGACTTAGCTATAGCAAACAGCAACAGACAACAATGGCTAAAGCTAGCATTGTATTCCCTTCTATAAAGAGGGGTATAAGATTCAAGGGAAAAAAATTATTATCCCTAGGCCTGATTTGGAAAAATCAGGCCTAGGGAAAGGAAAGGCCTGATTTGGAAAAATAGGTGCGGTTTTGGAATCCCATATATAAAAGTGCCATCTTGGAAATGGAAGGATTTCAGAGAAGGGCAACTAAAATAATAATGGGAATGAAGGGGCTTGACAATGCAGACATATTAGACAAGTTAGGAAAGTTTACACTGGAGAAGTGGCGATTGCAGAGGGATATGATCACTGAATACAAATAGATTAATGGGCCAAACAATAAACTCTCTTGTGCATTGTCCACCAATAGGTAATTTCAAAGGACTTGTAGGCATCCTTCAGATTGCAAGAAATCGTGAGGTTGGAGAAGGTTTACAGTGAGAAATCAAAAGAAACATTATTAAATGGTCAGAGAACTTTAGGACTGGTACACACAAGCCAATATTTGGCTAGCTGGATCACCCTGACAAACTTTTTCATTATTTTAGCACAATGATCAGATGTGATTTAGGGTAGGGATCTCCAACCTTGCGGGCCTCCAGATATTTGAAACTCTGGAGGCCCGCACTCTTAAGTATTTCCATTTGTTGACAGAACAGCAGACATTTGAATCTGTTGCAGGTCAGGTTCAGGTGGAAAGAACAGCACATGAGGGTCGGGTAGCAGAATTACAGTCTGTAAATAAAAGAAGGTTTTGTTTATGTCTGAGAGATCTGTCTGTAATAAGCAACACTTGCTGTTGTAACTGGAACGCAGAATACATTACCAATTCAAGACAATGTGCAGAGCGTCCATGACACCTTACACTAAATCACACTATGGCAAATAAAGGGTAATGTTATCTAGATGCAACTCTCTGCCCCTTACTGTGCTTTTAACTGAATTTATAGTTACATAGAAATTGAGGTTGAATAAAGACATACATCCATCAAATCCAACCGTTGATACAGAGGAAGGCAAAAAAAAACAAAACCAGCTAAAGGGGGGGTTCCTTCCTGACTCCAAAGGGCAATCGGAAAATATCACTGGATCAACCAGAACTACAGTATCGGTATTACCAGTCATTTTCAATATTTTGTAGTTTTAGAAACCTTTCTAGCCCACTTTTAAAGCTATTCAATGAACTTGCCATTCCCACATCTGCTGGAAGACAGTTCCACAGTTTCACCATTCTCACTGTAAAGAAACCTTTCCTAACCTGAAGATGAAACTTCTTTTCTTCCAACCTTAAAGGATGTCCACGAGTCCTCTGATATGACCGATTAGTGAACAATGCACCAGAGAGTTTATTGTATGGCCCGTTAATATATTTGTTTAAAGTGATCATATCCCCACGCAAACATCACTTCTCCAATTTAAACAGCCCTAACTTGTCTAATCTGCTTGCATAGTCAAGCCCCTCCATCCCCTTATTATTTTAGTTGCCCTTCTGTGAACTGCTTCCATTTCAAAGATGTCCCTTTTCTATATGGGATTCCTAAACTGCACAGCATATTTCAAATGAGGCTTTACCAGTGCCTTGTAAAGAGGGAGAATAGTATTTTTCTCTCTAGAATCTATCCCCCTCTTTATACAAGACAATATCTTGCTAGCCCTAGCCGTTGCTGTCTGGCATTGTTTGCTACAGTTAAGTTTGTTATCTACCAGAACCCTCAAATCTTTTCTCATTAGAGATTCACTAAGCACAGAGTTATTTATAGTGTAGGTGTCACAAGGATTGTTAAACCCCAAATGCATTACCATACATTTATCAACATTGAATCTCATCTGCCATTTTGAAGTTTCTAAAAGCACTGCATAGTTTAGTGTCATCAGCAAAGACAGAGCAAAGATCTTGCTCTCAATGCCCCCTTCTAAGTCATTTATAAACAAATTAAAAAGAAGTGGCCCCAGATCAGAACCCTGAAGCACTACACTTAGAACTTTAGCCCACATGGATGTAGCTCCATTAACTACCATTCTCTGTTTGTGATGCAATCACCAATTCTCTATCCATGCACAAATATTTTTTATAAGCCAACAGTACATTAGTGGCCTATGTGGCACAGTATCAAAAGCTTTAGTAAAATCCAAGTATACTACATCCACTGCTAAATTCATACTCGCTTCTTCATAAAAAACAATTTGTCTGGCACAATCTCTTTCTCATAAATCCATGCTGACTACCACTAATAGGATTAGTTCCAGAGACAAAGTTAAGGATATGACCCCTAAACAAAGTTTCCACCAGCACCTTCTCTACCACTAATGTTAGGCTTACAGGTCTATAGATACCAGGCTGGGAGCAACTACTTTTTTTGAATAATGGTATTACATTGCCTTTTTTCCAATTCAGCAGCACATCACCAGACAAAAGTGAATCTGAAAAGAAACAGTGATCTAGATATAGATCATCAACAGCTCTAAAGTCCTTGCAATATTATATATATATATATATATATATTCTTAAGAGCATTCAGTCATCAGCTTCCAGGGGAACTTTCAGGGACACCAAGAATAGACCCAGGCAATCCTGACACAATGTGCAGTTCAACCTAAACAGCACCATTTTTTTTAATTAAAAGCTCTGGGTTGTGCATTCTGTGATACCAACACCAAGTGCACAAACATGCAAGTGGTTCAGGATTGGTCTGCCTCTCGCTTATGCCCACAGCTGTTAAGCTGTAGGGCTAGAGAAAGGCTAGTTAGGCCCCTTCAAACAGTAAGCATCAGGAACCTTTCCAAAGTTGTCCTCCCTTTCTGCTCTCAGGAACCACCAGAAAGCATCCAGGGGGGCCAAATAAAATTAGCCTGAAGGTCTTAAAAAAGACCCAAGCAATCACACCACATTACATGAACAAACACACACATATACCCTCCTTTACCTATTCCATCTGCAAACTAGAATCTAGAGGGTCTAAGTGGAATAAACCTGCAGGTCTGAGAACAGACCCAGCCAATCCTGCCACAATGTGCAGTTCAACCTAAACAGCACCTTTGGGTAATCTAAGACACTATACAGGATCCAGATAAACATGCTAGGTTCATACGTATTTGTATTTACCACAGCAAGTTTCAGATTTACAGTCACTATGGGGTTAGGACTTGGTAGCACAAAATACTGATTTAAAGGGCAGCCCCCCCCCCCTCCCGTTTTGGTCTCCCTCCCCCTAGTGTAAATCCCTTTTAATATGTTATAGGTATTGCTCCCCCAACCCCAACCACATTTCATTTGCAGAAACTCCCCCGATCTCTACTTACCTTCCCTCTCTCCTTCAGTGTTCTGAACTGCCGGCAATCACAGATGCGGCTGCTGGTCCCGCCCCCTGCTTCCATGCAAGCAGAGGGCCGGGCAGTGCGGCGGAGGATAGAGGGAAGGTAAGTAAAGATCAGGGGAGTTTTTACAAATAAGATTAATGGGGTTAGGGGAGCAAGCCGTACCACGTATCCAAAGTTTTTGGATATGCGGTGGACATGCCCTTTAATATAGGCTTTAATAGAGCCTTCTTATAACAAAAGGTACTTCACAGCCTCATGTTATTATAATCGCATTGCCCTAATAATGTAACATATAAACACATATTTCTCACTTTCAGAGAAATGGGTGGGGACATGTAAAGTATCTGATTTATAGCCTGTAGCTAAGGCATGTGTCTAGATGTGACACAGCCTAATGGTATAGAGCAGGCAGGGGTGTCCCTAGGGTTTTTGGCATCTGAAAATACTTTTGAATGCCGCCCCTAGACCGAGCGGCAAAGTGGGTGTGGTTTAATATATGGGCGTGGTTTGGTCTGTGGGTGTGGCTTAGTGTGTGGGTGTGGCAAATTCCATAATTTTTTTTTGAAAATGGTTATTTATACGCTTCTCTATTTTTAGAAAACACTAAAAACATGTTGGTGCAACTGGTAGATTACATTAGAAAGCCCTACCAAGATTTATCTATATTATCTATCTATCTATCTCTTCTATCTCTTCTATCTGTCTATCTGTCCATCTATCTATCTATCTCTGCTATCTATCTATCTATATTATCTATCTAATAAAAGATGTTGGCCAAAAGATTTGTAAGCCCTGCTACCACGTCAAGGTAGACTCTTTCAGCAGGGCCCTAACTATTATCTAAATTATATATTTTATATATAGATTATATATAATTATATAGATTATTTATCTATCTCTGCTATCTATCTATATTATTTATCTATCTATCTCTTCTATCTGTCTATCTATCTATCTCTGATATTTATCTATCTATCATCTATCTATCTCTGCTATCTATCTATCTATCTCTCTCTATCTATCTATATTTGCTATCTATCTATCTCTGCTATCTATCTATCTATCTCTGCTATCTGTCTATCTATCTATCTCTGCTATGTATTTATCTATCTCTGCTATCTGTCTATCTCTGCTATCTGTCTATCTCTGCTATCTGTCTATCTCTGCTATCTGTCTATCTCTGCTATCTATCTATCTCTGCTATCTATCTATCTATCTATCTCTGCTATCTATCTATCTATCTCTGCTATCTATCTATCTATCTCTGCTATCTATCTATCTATCTCTGCTATCTCTGCTATCTATCTATCTCTGCTACTACTATCTATCTATGCTATCTATCTATCTATGACTATGCTATCTATCTCTGTACTATCTATCTATCTTAGCTATCCTATCTGATCTATCTCTGCTATCTATCTATCTCTGCTATCTGTCTATTCTCTCTATATCTATGCTATTATCTATCTCTGCTATCTATCTATCTATCTCTGCTATGTATCTATCTCTTCTATCCGTCTATCTATCTCTCTCTGCTATCTATCTCTCTCTGCTATCTATCTCTCTCTGCTATCTATCTATCTCTGCTATCTATCTATCTCTGCTATCTATCTATCTATCTATCTATCTCTGCTATCTATCTATCTCTGCTATCTGTCTATCTCTTCTATCTGTCTATCTCTTCTATCTGTCTATCTCTTCTATATGTCTATCTCTTTATCTGTCTATCTTCTATCTGTCTATCTCTTCTATCTGTCTATCTCTTCTATCTCTGCTATTTATCTATCTCTGCTATCTATCTATCTATCTATCTATCTATCTCTGCTATGTATCTATCTCTTCTATCCGTCTATCTATCTCTCTCTGCTATCTATCTCTCTCTGCTATCTATCTCTCTCTGCTATCTATCTATCTCTGCTATCTATCTCTCTCTGCTATCTATCTATCTATCTCTATCTCTCTCTGCTATCTATCTCTCTCTGATATCTATCTCTCTCTGCTATGTATCTATCTATCTATCTATCTCTGCTATCTATATCTCTCTGCTATCTATATCTCTCTCTATCTATCTATCTCTGCTATTTATCTCTCTCTATCTATCTATATTTGCTATGTATCTATCTCTTCTATCTATCTATCTATCTATCTATCTATCTCTGCTATCTATCTATCTCTGCTATCTATCTATCTCTGCTATCTATCTCTATACACACACACTCTCTCTCTCTCTCTCACACACACACACACACACTCACCCTCACTCTCTCTCTCTTACACACAAACACACTCTCTCTAACACAAACACACACACACAAACACAATGTGTGGCTCTCTCACACACCAGGTAAGATCCCCCCACCCCCACCAAAAGTAGTGAGCACACAGATTATCTGACTGACTGACTCTAACCTCACTCGCACACGGTGCTGGCTGATTTTTAGAGCTGTGAGACAGACATGTCCCTGTACATTGGACCCACGTGCTTCCCTTCCACAAGTCTCTCACCTCATACCCGGTCACGCTGCTCGGGCTCCCCCCTGGACTCTGTTCCCTCCAATCTGAACCCGGGGATGATGAGACACTGCTGGATGTGGCTCCGGCCAGGGGACTAAACTTCCATTCTGTTCGCTCAGACTGGAACTTCTTACTGGCTGCAAGTGCAGCAGCGGCTCCGGACTCCGGTACTGCCCCCACATTAAGTGCCGTGCGTAAGTCAAGTAA
This sequence comes from Hymenochirus boettgeri, assembly GCA_019447015.1. Lineage (NCBI taxonomy): Eukaryota > Metazoa > Chordata > Amphibia > Anura > Pipidae > Hymenochirus > Hymenochirus boettgeri. Next base: position 76,279,401 of record CM033472.1, read on the forward strand.
CTTACGCACAGGGGCCAGGGGGTGTACCGGAGCAGCTGTGGGCGCGCCGCGCGCAGTGCAGAGTCTAGAGTTCTTCCTGTTTACATTGCAGCGGCACAGAAGGGGTAAATTAAGCGCAATTTAAAAAAAAAAAAGTTTCACAAACTGCCGCCTTTCTATTTTGACCAGGAAACCGCGCTGTGAGCGATTTTTTCACGTGGCTTCATGGCAGGAGCGGCACTGAGAGCAGGGGTGTTAAACTTGGGACCTTTCACATGTTTGAAAACTAGAATTCCCAGGATTCTCTGTTTGCAGTAAGTTTCTTCTTGATGTCCTGTAGCTAAGGCATGTGTTAAGATACAATAAAGCATTCCCCTGGCTGCACAGAATGCTGGAAAATAAAATTTTCATACATTCTGAAATAAAGCCATTTTCCTGACTTAGACATTAAAAGCCCACTTTCATGCTTTAACGCTTCCTACCCAAGGGTTTGAACATGCAAGTGATTAATCTGCCCTTCCCTTACATCCATAGCTATTACACTATTAGATTACGGAAAGATTATATGGGTCACTTAAGGAAGTAGGGTCATAAACCATACCAAATTTGCCCTCACTTCCATATACCACCTACCTGCCAGCTCTAATCCATGCAGTCTAAGTGGTATTAACTTGCAGATCTGAGAACAGACCCAGGCAATCTTTTCACAGTGTGCAGTTAAATCAAAACAGCACCATTTGGCAACCTGAGACCCTATACAGGATCCAGATTAACATGCTAGGTTCATACTTATTAGCATTTACCACAACAAGTTCCAGATTTACAGTCACTATGAGGTTAGGACAGCACAAAATACTGACTGGCTATATAGGCCTGGGAGAGGTGTGGATAAAGGAGCTACAAGCTCCCCTGAATATAAAATGATGTAGAGCCTTCTAACAAAAGGTACCTCACAGCCTCATGTTATAAATATATCAATTAGCAATATATATATATATATATATATATATATATATATATATATATTGATATATTGCTAATATATCAAAAAAAAAAGGGAAAACCCGGACATTTTTCTAAGAATGCTGGGTAGTTTCCAAGACGTGCAAATCATTTTATCAAATGCAGACATCACTTCCTGTCTAGCAAACAGAAACTGGATGGTCTTATTTCTTTCTATGGAGAAGGGAGAGGGGAATAAATGTGGCTAATTGGCTAAGACTCATGGTCACGTTTTACAAACCGCAAATAACTGGGTGTAATACAGGAACTGCCTTACACGTCATGTACAATGCCTTAGAGATTTTTTTGATTGGCTAACAGTGTAAGATCAGAACCTCATTGGATGTTAAGTAAAAGTCCACCTCCTTTTAGTGTGTACGTGGAGATCCTGGAGCACTGTGTGGCTAAACCTACCATTTTGAGTTTTCCATTTAAACTTAGGGGTGTCAAGTAAAATAAGTATGCTTTATTATAATTGTATATCATATGTTTTGCAATTCAGTAGTACTATATATTGTATAGTGTTATTTATGGGGATCCACATAGTGATAATTACACACATACATATAGACTTTTCCTATGAGTAATAGTGTTATATACCCCACCTAATTAGTTTCTCCTAAAAACTCAATCTCCATAAAATATATATTTATATAATATAAAGGATATCTCTCACTCACTCTCTTTCTCTCTCTCTATACACACACACAAAAGGAGAAGCAGCACACCTATATAATAGAATAGAACAAAGTAACAAACCCTGTCAGATCTATCTGCATGTGCACGGATTTTACTTATTTAATATTTCACCGTTGGTCAAATTAGGGTCCGGGTCAGGACGTATTTAAAAACAATACATTTTACATCTTAAAACATGGTGAATCCCACATAAAATGTATGACAGAGTTCAGAAAAAGCAGCATTCTGACACTTTTTAGGCAAACTCATTATCAAAGACCAGTGGTGGTGAACCTTTTAACACTAATATATTGTACCAACAATAGTTTAACATGAACACTGAGGTTTTACTTCAGAGAAAACAACTCAAAATAGAGACAGATACAGTGGATGAAATGAATTATAGCTTAACATTGTTTGCACGACAAAGCTTTAAAAAAAAAAAAAAAAAAAAAGCTTTAAAAGTGGGCTAGATAAGTTTCTAAAACTGAAAAATATTGAGCATTACTGGTATTTATACATATACTGCAGTTTGGGTTGATCTAGGGATACTTTCCGATTGCCATTTGGAGTCAGGAAGGAATTTTTTTCCACTTTCTTAGCTGTTTTTTTTTTTTTTTGCGTTCCTCTGGTTCAACGGTTAGGTAGGGTTAAAAAGGAGGGCTGGACTTGATGGATGCACATCTTTATTCAACCTCAATTACTATATTATTATTACTAATTGGATCAACCAGGGTAGGGGGTATTTGGAGGATCTCACCTACTGATTATTGGCAATTGACAGCCTTGTGTGCTTGAGTGAATCTATACTTGTTTTGATCTCTCTTGTTACCAGAAAGACCATGTCTCTTCCTTTCTGGTAAACTCTGGTGATTTCTGCTGTGCATGAGTGCCCACAGAAAGGGCTCTAAGTACCACCTCTGGCACACGTGCCATAGGTTCGCCACTACTGTCATAGACTATAATAGACATAGACCAGTCCCAGATTGGACCAACGATAAGGACATTATCGGGTAAGGTGTTCTGAGGTCTTGCACGCTATCTGCACCAAGACTGGAGGAACGTGTAAAGGAGAGTGGAGGAGCCAACAATCTCTGTTCAGAGATCTTTTACACTGTGCACACACCATAAGATGTATTCCTTGCGACCAACCGTTTGCCACTAGCGAGTTAAATAATGAGCAAGGAAATAACAGTCTATGAGGTGTGGAAGATTGTAGTGATGGGAATACCATTCTACCACTTGATGAGGTTCAGCTATAACTACAGCAGATATGTGGACCTGCAGTTGATTGAAATCTTGAATGTAAAAAATAAGTACTATATACATCTATATATTGGACTAATACGGCACTACAATATTTTTCTATGCTGGATTGAAGACATACAGCAGCACACACAAATCAGAGTAAGTGCTACTTACATGTATTCAATTATAGATTAAGATGAGGCAACATAATTTTTTCAGTATAGTGTCCCTTTAAACTCCCAAACATTCCACAACATCAGAGTGAAGGGAGAGAATGAAAGGAGATGAAGCAAATTTTAACACCAATACATAAAAGAAAGGATTTTGATCTTTTCTAACACCTCATGAACTTCCTCCTGCTGGCTTTATTTTGCAAGAAAGTGTTAAATCCTGGAACAGTTAATGGAATCTTGTAGCTGCACAGTAACTTGTGAGACAGATAAACGTATATCATTGGTCTTCCCTTCCATAAAGTCCATAATATAATACCAATATTCTGATATAAATCATAGCAGAAGAACAATTTGTACAAATACTGAATAAATGGCAAGGATACAGACCTGACTACGATGTAGGTCAGAAAATGGGGATGACATTGTAATTTTATATCTGATGTCCCCAGCTCCAACTGATTAATATCCATAAGCCTCTGGTCTGGTACCTGCTCATTGTAACTTTTACTGTCTCTCATAATACAAGTTTTAAAAGTAAGAGTTTCAAATGTATAATTCTGCAGAGCATAATTAATTAAACAATCAGGGATAGGCAACCAGTAGATCTCCAGATGTTTGACATCATTGTCCACATGTATGAGACTTTCATATTTTTACGGGGATTGCATAGAGTTTTTAGGAGCAACTTAGTAGGTGGGGTATATACGGTAACACACAGAAAAAGGTCTATATGTATGTGTGTAATGATCACTATTTAATTAAAATCACCATAAATAATTTCACAATACAAAGTATAGTACTACTACTGACTTATTTTAATTACAAAACAAATGATATACAATTAGTTAACTATACTTCCTTTACTTGACACCCCTAAGTTTGAAGGAAAACTCAGAATGGTAGGTTTAGCCACACCACTAAGAGTGCTAAAGGGTCTCCCTATGGACACTAATAGGAAGTGGAATTTTACATGACAAGACAGGAAGTCTAAGGAAGTTCCTGCATTACACCCAATTATGTGTTTGCGGTTTGTAAAACATTTGACAGACTTAACAAATCAAAAATTCTTCGGACTCTCAAATTCACTCTCCCCATCCCTTCTCCATAGAAAAAAAAAAAAAAAAAAGACTTCCTTTAGGAGAGACAATCCAGTTTCTGTTTGCTAGACAGAAAGTGATGTCCGTTTATAATAAAATTACTTTGCATGTCTCTGAAACTACCCAGCATTCTTAGAGAAATGGACAGTTTTTCCCTTTTTTTTCCAATATTAATAGGCTAAGGCTGTGAAGTACCTTCAGTTGTACGAAGGCTCTATTTCATTGTATGCTGTGTGGAGAACTTTTTTTTCCTTTAAGCCTACCTCACCTTAACCTACACTGATATACTTTACTTAGCGCTGCTCCGCTCCCTCTTTGGTAAGCTCCGCCCCCTTCTCCATCTGTGACGAGCCCAATAGAAAGTCGCGTCACAAAGGCAGAAGAGGAAGCAGAGCAGTGCTAAGTATGTCAGTGTAACTACAAAGAGCCCAGGGATGAGGACCTAGCAGTTTAGGTCCTAACCCTGGGTACAAAGCACAGATATAAGAGGATGAGCAGGGATTAGGAAAGTATAATTGTCCTTTTGTATTGGTTGAAAGTTTTAGGGGAAGATAGATTCAAACTCTGCACAGCAGTTGTAATTCATTGTGGAGTTTGGACACAACTTTAACACTCTATACAATGGTATGATAAATATATCAAAAAAAATTCAAAACCCTGGATTTAAATAAGTTCCTGTATAAATTCCTCAAACAAATGGATAAAGAAAGTAGAAAAATGAGATAGTGTTATGCAACAAAAATAAGATTCCCTCCTTTTCTATAAGAATATTTATATTTTTACAGACATTGTACTGAGTTTTAGGTGCTACCAATCAGGTGGGGGTATATAACAGTATTACTTATAGGAAAGGTGTGTATGTATTAGTGTACTTTTTCACTATTTCATTAAAATGACCATAAAAAACAAAACTATAGCAAGTATAGCATATACAATTAAAAATGATACTTACTGACCCAACACCCCTATTTTACAATACAAAAGTCAAAACGGAAGGTTTAGCACAAAAGAATACTTAAGAGTCTCTATATGGACACTAAAAGGGCCATGACCATAACATCTAATCAATTTTGTATTGTGCCAAGCACGTGCCACTATTAACAAATTAAAGGACAACAAAACCCCAAAAAACAACATCTCCCCCCATTACATGTCCACAGTTCCAGCAGCTGAAATCGTTACTCTCATTTACAACCGTGCTGCCTTCCCTTAGATATCACAAGCAAAGATGAGTGCTAAAAGCCCGCCTCCTAGACGGCCCAGGGCCATGATTACATATACTTGTCATTGGCTGGTGGGAATGTCTGTTAACAAACTCTCTCCTCTCCTCTGCCAGTCAAACAAACTTGAAATGTTCGGTTGCTAGGATACAGCCTACATAATCAAGTGATCAAGGGATGGGTGGAGTAGTGTTTTCTCACTGCTAGTTTTGAGTGACAGTTACAGGCAGACAGAATTGTTACACCCCCTTCACAGTGTGGCTAATTAAAGGCAGAGAGAAGCTCGAAATCAGGAAAAAAACATATAGGGAGGGCTGCATACCTTTACTCTTTTGAAAGCAGTTTTTTAAAAAAAAAATGCATTGAGGCAATACAGTTATCCTTTAAAAAAAAAAAAAACAACTTTATCTATACTATAGGCATTGTATTACTTTGTAATATAGGACTCATGTTATCATGAGCGTACGAGCGTAATAGGAATAGGCATTTTCTACCTGTCCACTATATAGTGTAATGTTGTTGTGGAGACTGTTCCTCAACTGCCAATTCCTAAAATATAGATTTTTAATCCGTGGTGCTGTACTTTTTGAGGAGAGAGAGAGAGAGAGAGAGGGGAGAGAGAGAGGGGGGAGAGAGAGAGAGAGGGGAGAGAGAGAGAGAGAGGGGAGAGAGGGGAGAGAGAGAGAGAGAGAGAGAGGGAAAGGGAGAGAGAGAGGGAGAAAAATAAAAAAAAAAAAAAAAAATAGGACACTTTTTAAAAACTGTCTCTTTGCTTAAACGATCTCAATCAATCAGTTACAATAAAACAGAAGCCGTTTGTTCAATCTAATTAAAACTAGGAAAGGGTTAATACTGTGTTGGTGTACTGAAGTGAAAGCAAATTTCTGGATCATAGAGACAATGGACAGCACCTCTAATTGGCCAGAGTGAAGAAGCGGACTCTTCCATGCACAGGAGCTAATTGATGTAATAATACAAGAACAGAAATCAAGGTTACTGCTGTGGGAGAGCAGCAGGAAACAGCATGCAATCAACCTGAGATAGAGGACAAGCGATGTCATAGAGAGCACAGGAGCAGCTGGACCTCAACTAGGAAATTAGAGGCCAGAGGGAGGAAGTTTAAAGACTTTTCAAAACCCAGAGTTTTCAGAGCTATTTGCATAGGTACATAGTAGGGTCACCATCAATAAAAAATAAATTGCACTAGTTACTTCAAGGTGGTAGCAAATATGATTAGACACTTAAGCTGGGGGGGAGAATGAAATGTGTGTGTATATGGAAATTCAAATATACACCAGTACTCCAGGGGTGATAGATACACCATATATGGGTATCTGTCACCACAAATTGACATAAACGATAGGAGTTCAGTGGTACAGCACTAAACAAAATTTAGAAAAGATCACACAAAAAAATAGTAGAAGAGATATGTGGTAACTTATTCAAATATAAATGCATACATATTCACACACAACTACATAAAGTACATAAACATTATCAATCCAATGCATTAATTTCAAATGTAAACAAAATGCACGGAATGTCATTATTTCCTCTTCTGATTATCACTACCAATGCATTCAGACAATATAAATAATGATTGTGTGGCTCGCATAATAATTACTCTAACTAAAACAGGGGCCTTTTAAAATGATACTTATGGAAGTTAACATTTGGAAATTACTGCTCAACATATTTCAGTACACACTGGTGAATTAGAGAGAAAATAACATGATTTTGTCAAACTTTGTGGCTTAAGCAGACCCACATATTTACCGATTTGTAGGGAAGGAAATAAACAGCAAGACAGAATTTATTCTTGACCAGAGCTAAATGCAATTGAATGGTAGCTCATGCCTTCTATAGAATCAAATACGGTATGTGCTTGAACTAATACCTTAACAGGAGAAAAATTGGTTAGGGAATATTTCTCTCCATGCAATAAACCAATCCTGCATTAAAAGGAGAACTAAATTCCCCAGACAACATAGTCCTAATAGACAGGCACATTCAGAAAACCACACAACAAGCTGTGCTCATCTCTCCCTTTGCTGTGGGTGCTGGGTGATTTATGAAAATAATTATGGGGTCAGCTCCCATAATTCACCTTATCTGGGAACAACTCGCTTAGGGCTAGGCCACACTAGCGCGTTTCGCGAGTTTGCGCCCGCGATTTTCGCTAAAATGGAAATCGCGGGAACGCAAAAATTCCCGCGATTTCCGATGTGCATGCGATTGCGCGTCCGTTCGTGTTATGGTAACGCACGCGCTCGCGCGTCCGTTCGCGTATGGTAAAGCACGTGCTCGCGCCCGCGATTTTCGCTAAAATGGAAATCGCGGGAATGCAAAAAATCCTGCGATTTCCGATGCGCATGCGATTGCGCGTCCGTTCGCGTTATGGTAACGCATGCGTTCACCATTTTTGGTGCGTTAACGCATGCGTGTCCATAACGTGAAAAGGCGAAAACGCATGCGCAAAACGCGAACGCGAAACACGCAAGATCGCGCACACAATCACGTGCGATAAAGCTCGCGATTTTGTGCACAATTTCTGTGCGTTGCAGTGTGGCCTCACCCTAAGTGTACGCAGTACACATTTACAGGAAACTGCAGTCTTGCTTCCTGTGAGCTGACAGCCAATCATGTTACAGCTCAGAGATCCCTCCCTCTGACACAAAACTCAGATTTTAGTGCAATTGTTTTGTAAACACATTACAAAATGTCCCTAACAAGGATAAATTCCTTTGCTTTTCAGAGGATGGATGAAAGAAACATAACATTTAACATTTCTGCAAAAAATAAAATTTAGTATGGGGGATCATACCAGCAACCTTCTATACTGTCTTTCTAAAAACTAAGCTTTCTACCACTAAGCCACAAGGTCTAATAAGTAATTATTTGGTACATGTGGAGTCAATCAGGGAGATTCAATAAAAGTTCTTATCGTTTAAAATGGTGCTAATTTTGCCAGAACCAATCAGATCTTATTTAACATTTGTAAGCTAACATCTGATTGGTTGGGGCAAAGTTAGCACCATTTTAAAGGGCATGTCCACCCCCAAAACTATAATCCCCCCAACTACTGGCCCCACCATGTAGTGTAGTTTAATCCTTACCTCACATCCCAGCTCCATAGGGTTCTCCTGTAGCCCCCCCAAAGTCAAAAAAAAAGACTACCAGGAGGCTAGCAGAGTCCTATAGGACAATGCCGTAGCTGGCCTCAGGAGATTTTTGCCATGCGTACTGAGCCCTTCTCCCCCTCCCTCCCCCCTCCCTCTCCCTCCCTCTCCTCCCCGTTCTACTATCCCTCCCCCAGCTCAAATCCCCCTTAAAATTGTGCTCCCCCATGTCTCAGCCCAACCGCATATTTTTTTTTTTTAGAAAGTCCAAAATCTTACTTACCTCTCCTCTTTCCTCCGGCGAAATGAGCTGCCGGCAGCCGCGTCTGTGATTGGCTGCCGCTCAGCCAATACACGACGCGGCTGGGTCCCGCCCCTTGCTTGCCTTTCCTTGCAAGCAGAGGGCGGGAGGGGCGGAGGATGAGGGGAGGGGTAGTAGAGTTTGGGGGGCTTTCTAAAAAAAAATTATAGCGGTTGCGTTGCTGGGAGCCCAGGGGGGACCATATATTAAAAAATTTTTTCCAGGGTGGACATAGCCTTTAAACGATAAGAACTTTTATTGAATAACCCTGTTTATCTTTTGCTAGACACATAATAAAAACCAAGAACAAATTCCCATGCTGAAGGGAACATGGGGAATCGAACCTGTCTCCCAAAAGTCTATTTTTATACTAACCCAGCACTTTAGCAGAACGTACCACCAGTGAACTTGGAATATATATATGTACATTTAAGTAAATGTCAGTAAAATCAGTTCACTATTTTGTATTGCTACTGGTTGGTAAATTAATAACAGAGCTGCTATAAATAAAGTTTGTACACATGTAGAAACTTTATATTTTTCTAGAAACATGGAAAGAAACAAACAAAAACTCAGGCAGTAGACTATGTTATATTGTTTCATAAGTAAACATGGGTATTAGAACTTGTAACCTTTTGGTCTGTTTGTTCCTAAAACCACAGCATTTACATGGTGCGCCACCAGCTAGAAATTTTGTGCACAGAGACAGTGAATCCTGGGGTCAGGGAGCATGGCTCTTTGAAGCCAACATGGGCTATGAGTTGTACTGGCAACAACATGGAAGCCTCCTTTGTTACAGAATCTATTACTTATATCTACTAAATGCAAATAACTAGAGAAGAATCTTTCAATGTATAGGTATTCTGGGGAGAAAAGCTTTCACATTAGGATTAAAAAAAAAAAAAGTTTAGTTCTACTTTAAACTAGGGGATTAGAACTTGTGACTTCTTGGTCTCTTTGTTCCTTAGCATTTACATGGTGTGCCACCAGCAACTCTTAGAAACTTTATAATTCGCTAGAAAGAGAAGCTAGAAATTTTGTGCATAAAGACAGTGAATCCTGGGGTTGTTACAGAATCTATTACTTATATCTACTAAATGCAAATAACTAGAGAAGAATCTTTCAATGTATAGGTATTTTGGGGAGAAAAGCTTTCACATTAGGATAAAAAAAATAAAAAAAAGTTTAGTTCTACTTTAAACTAGGGGATAAGAACTTGTGACTTCTTGGTCTCTTTGTTCCTAAGCATTTACATGGTGTGCCACCAGCAACTCTTAGAAACTTTATAATTCGCTAGAAAGAGAAGCTAGAAATTTTGTGCATAAAGACAGTGAATCCTGGGGTTAGGGTGCGTGGCTGTTTGAAGCCAACATGGGCTGTGAGTTGTACTGGCAACAACATGGAAGCCTCCTTTGTTACAGAATCTATTACTTATATCTACTAAATGCAAATAACTAGAGAAGAATATTTCAATGTCTAGGTATTCTAGGTAGAAAAGCTTTCACATTAGGATTTTTTAAAAAAAGTTTAGTTCTCCTTTAACTGTCTGCTGCAAATGGTAAGTATACCCTGTGTGCATTTTGCCATATATACTCATTAAATATCGACAAAGCAAATGATTTTTAGAAAAATTAACATGGCGTTTGAGGTTGGTGCTATTATATAAAAAGTTATTTTTTGGGTGGACATACTCTTTAAGGAGCACTGCCTTACCTCCCGATCTTCAATCAGTATTGCAGGGCCCGAGAACGAAGATGGGAGCTAACTTACCTTTTGCGCGATCCACCCGCGGCCAAGATGGAAACTCTGACCGCTTCACTCTCCTTACACCATAGCGCGCATGTGCGTAATGCATGCTATGGCTGTACAGGATATGAAGTGGTTGGAGATTCACGCTTGACCGAGGTGGATCACGTCAAAGGTAAGTTAGCTCCCATCTTCGTTCTCGGGCCCTGCAATACTGATTGAAGATCGGGGAGGTAAGGCACTGCTCCTTAAAGGAACACTAAACCCAGAAAATCAACTCATCCGCTCCTTCACTGAACAGCTGTTCTCTTCCGATCGCGCGCCCTATCTTTTGTATTGGCGTGCATGCGCCTAAGATAGGGCGCGCGGTCGGGACAGAGCGGCTGTCATTGAAGGAGTGGCTGCAAGTGGAGCGGCGGTAAGGTAAGTTCCAGGTCCCCCGAGCGTCCTATTATTCACAGGGAGGTGAGAATAAGCTTTCTCACCTCCCTGTGAATAATAGAAACGAATGGCATAGAGTTGATTTTCTGGATTATGGGACTTTAGTGTCCCTTTAACCTCCCGATCTTCAATCAGTATATTAAAGGAATAGTTCAATTCGAGAGTTAACTATTCTTTTAAGACTAACAACTACAATTTACAACATTGAGCAGTTATCTTCTTGCAACATATTGGCAAAAGTGAGACTTGGGTTGTATGTACACAAGTAGAATATTTGGGCTGGCAGTTATGAAGTATGAATACTCTGTAGAATGAATAATTTCTGAAGAGGGGAAAAAAAACAGGGAAAAAAGCAACATTGCTGAATTCCATTAAAGGGCATGTCCACCCATAAAACAAAATTATAAACACTGATTAGGCACCCCCAAAACCTCAGACCTGTTTTAACTACCTTCCCCAAAGATACCCAGGAACATAGTTACAAGACCTAGTCCCTCGCCACCTGGATGCCACCTCCTTCTTCTGTTTCGAGCAAGAACAGAAACAGTACAACTCTGCTGACAGACACGCTGCTTCCTGGTCGTGGCTGTCAGCTATTGGCCGCGACGTCATTGGTGTGCCTTTGACGGACAGCCCCTACCAGGGAGCAGAGCAGTGAGAGACCAGGTCTTGCAAGTATGTTCCTGGGCATCTTTGGGGAAGTAAAGCAGATCTGGGGTTTGGGGTGGGTGCTTATTCAGTGTGTGAAATTTTGTTTTATGGGTTAACATGCCCTTTAACACATTTAAAGAGTAACTGTGATTTCCAGGAGACAGGAGACAGAGACCTTTGGACAGGAAGACAGCCACTACTCTTCAGTTTCCTGGACTTTGGACATTGACTGCAGGAGAAACATAAGGATCAGGATGTAAGGTAAGTTTTTTTTAAAACTATACAGAGGGGCCAGCACTGGGGAAAATTTAAGATATGGGGGTGGACATGCCCTTTAACTTTAGTCTGAAAAGGGTAAGAATAGCAAGCAATAGGGATAACTGTTCACTGACAAAAATCCATCTAAATATTCATTATGATGGTATTTTTAATTATGTTTGTCTCAAATTAAAAGCTAAAATGCAAAATGACATTTTCGTTGCTTCCCTCTCTTCACACCAGACATCAGTCAGCTTACCTCACTGAGCCGATCAAAAACTAATTTGTGCGTCACCACTTTAACTAAAAATAGCATTCAAATCAATTTCTAACATTACTGATATGTATTCTTCTACTAAACTGTAACAGGATTACATACTTTTTTTGCTTTTTATAAAACAAACATGACTGTATAGACAGATACATTTGGCAAAAGCATCATTATACAGCAGTTCATATTTTTATTTGAAACAAGTATTATCCACTTTCTTACTCTATATGCTCATGTTTGCTTGCATGGGCAAATTAAAATGATATTGACTATGCAAAGGTTACACAGTAACACTGTATTAAAGTGGGTCCATATTTGAAACACACACTACATCCTAGGGATTACGATTTCAAAAAAAAAAGAAAAATTAAATATTAAGTCTTATATTTACCAGGAAGGCTATTAAAACAAGAATTGTCATGTTGCCCCTCTCAATGCTAAATGTTGCTTCATTTAAAAACTATAATTTTAGAACACTTTGCTTAACACAAAGTTGCAATTTTCGACAATGCCGGACAACTCTTCATGGAATGTTGATGGGTAAAGAACATTTAAAACATAAAAGGATAGAACATGACAGATACACAACTTACAGATGATGTTTGATGCCAAGACACTGGTCTCATCTGAAAGATTCCAGATAGATATCCTAAACGCACGGACATTGGGACAAATAGTAAACAACTTCCTCTGTTCATCTCTTCTCCAATACTTGCATGGCCAAAATCACTAATTCGAATACAGAAAGCAGTGTCTGATATCCCATTTTAGTCTCCCAGAATACAAGTTGTGAATCTGTGAAACAAGCCTACAGTAATTATATTTACAAGAAGACAAAAGCTTTGGTGGTAAAAGAAAAAAATCTCCAGAGATCAGTTTTTTAACTGTTGAAGACTTTTGTAACCAAGGAAAAAAAGGTTGCAGAGCTGATAAAAACTCCCATAAGAAAAGATGCCTACGTAGGACCCAAGTATCAAGGGAAGATAATCCCTTGGGGTAACCTATAAATAGGTACAACAACACATCACACTGCGCAATTCAGAGAATGGAATACAGATACAATGGTGGACAGCACATGGGATAGTAGGTCATGGAAACACAGCACAATCCTTAATATGTATATCCAAAGACCTGCACGCAATGGGAGTCATTAGGGCAAAGAAATTGTCTTTATTTCTATCTGCCCTTCAAAATTAATTTATTCAAACCACCCTAGATTGGGTTGAGCAGATTAAATTTTAAACCAATTGAGTTAATTCAAGAACATATCTATAGTTCATTATAAAAGTGAACAAATCATTTTTACGTACTCCCATTCCAAAAATATACTGCTACAAAGCTTTGTGATGAATGGCATGTCTAATAAAAATTAAAGATGAATGTCACATGTCCCCCACAATATGCACCTGCATTTAACTAAAAGAACACCAAGCAATATAAGTTAAAGGACACTATACTGTAAAAACTTACTTTTTAGAAATTAAAAGTACCCGGGACAGGGAGGTGGGATTGATTATTCCTACATCTCAATATTGTTTCGTTGAGGAGCTACAGCACATAGTTTTCATCTGCCAGTTTATGGCCCCGGGCCTTTCTGTATTTAAAGGAAGCGCTGAAGAACTCGTGAAGCCTGGCATAAGCAGTTTTCTTTGTGCTGCCGCTCCTCATAGAAATTACATTTGGAGGTAAAAAGTACCAATCCTACCTGTCTGCCCCAGATACTTTTTATTTTAAGGTTTTTTTGAGAGAAAAAAAACTTTAGTTCTCCTTTAAACTGGCCAAAGTCTCTAAGAGTATTCCCTAACAGTTTGCCAAATTGTTGATCCATCAAAGAACATTAGACAACTACTGACAGAACACAATCCCACCCAGGACAATGCATCTAAGAAGTGCCCAATAATTTAGTATTGTAGTACAGGGCTCCTGACAACTCATTAGCACAAAGGGTCTTTCGGTGAAACACGGCCAGTAACAGACACTAAAGCGGGGTGCAAGCTTTGCAGTGCACAAACAAAAAAGTGTGGACAGAATCCACATTATCTGCAAGTAATGATGCACTGGATTCTATTTCTTTTTTCCTAATTATGAATTCAAATGGGCAGCTATGCCCAAATGAGTAGTGTATTAATTCCAGGCCATTCTGTCATGATATTGCCATGATAAACACTTTCTATTCATGTCCAAAAACAAGAACGATCTGATTACAGTCCAATAATATAGCGATTTGTATAGGAAACCCAACACTGAATGCCTTTTATTCCCCTTTGACGTTTGATTTGTAACATGATGTTCAGGAATTAAAATTGCACAACAATTTAATATTCCTCTATTAAAATTATTTGTTTTTATTAAAATTTGATCAAAAATATTTACATAAAAAATATTGATTTACTAGCAGCACTGATAATCTTTCTAAAAGCCCAACTGGTGAAAAATGGTCCAGAAAAAATCTGCTTGTGGCCTTTACAGCCTTCCACCTCAAGATAACCTTATCTTCCTTCATGCAAATAATAATACAATCCAATTTTAACAGTTTTTTTTGTTTTTGCCGTTATAACCACTGATAATTCAGCTATTTGGATATTGGATAACTGTAGAAAAGGAAGATTCAGGTCTACAAGGATGGGCACAATGTATCAATTTTCAGTGGTGAATAGAATTCACGCCGTAGTTGATCTCTATGGGATCCAACAGTAAAAAATATCTTTACAATACTACTACTACATAGTAGCGCACCAATAAAAACCAGGAAGTATCACCACATTAAATATAAAATAAAAAATCACAGATCCTCCCCCCCCACCCAGTTTATTTTTGTAAATCTGAAAGTTTACAGAATATAAAGCAGAAAAGCTGTAACCTAGATCCCTACCTTGTGTATCAAAATTCAACTGCAACTCTGAAATGACCAATGCTGGGCAGCTCAGTGTTATGGGTAGAACACTGCTGTGATTTACTAATTAGTTTAGATCTAGGTTTAATTGGTGTGCACCCAGCACCAAGATCCAATAAAACTCACGCCAAAACAGCCCAGTCAAGACTCTTTTCTTACACTCGCAAGATAATTATATGCACTTGTTTACTAATTCTTGCAAGAGCCCCAAGGCCACAAACGTTGGCACGGTCACATGTGCTTTGCGCTGCTGTTTTGTGTTATTGGGTGTACGGAAGGAAGTGACTCTGTTATTCCAGTGTATGGGCTCACTCTGCCAACCCCAACTCTGTGTTAAGAGATCAATGCAGAGTGGAACAGTACCAGTTATAGTCATGGGGAAAGGTTAATTATGCCCCCCTGCTGCTGTATGGTGATGTATTGTTTATTGTGATTAATTAACCGAAGTTGGGCCAATACTTAATTTTGGACAATACTTAATACATAAATTCTGTGCCCCATTTAGATGTTCTATAACTACAACACCCTGCATTCTGCAACCAAGGAATGCTGGGAGTTTTAGTTTTAGAACATCTAGGGGAACCAAAGTTAAGACATCTCTGACCTAAACAATAAGCACAATGCAAAACTGGTAAGTATTTCCATTAGAATATTAAGCAGGTTTCAATGTAGTTGTACTGAATTAGTTTAAACGGCATGACAAACCTTAAAAGCATTGGAAAATAATTAACTAGTAAAAATAATGCACATTTAAAGGATAAATATGCTGTAAAAAAAGTTATGGTTAGTGGGAAGCTGCAGCTTTAAAAAAATGTTCTTTTTTTCTTCATTCTGTATAGTGGAATGTGTAGCTCTGCCCCTCTGAGATTTCCTGGCTCCTCCAGCTTCATTGGTCTCGAAAGGTAAACTCCAATTGTTCCTAGCGCGCGCCCTCACCGTGGGCATGTGCATGATGTTGCTGCGCAAGCGACATGCCATCAGTGTGTGCATGTGACGTCATCTTGCCACACCGTGCCTGTGCATGGCGAGAAGACGTCATGGCACACACGTTCGTGCACGCACTGACGTTTAGTTAACCTATAACCCTCTGTATTCCACAGGACGCATGCAGAGGTATAATTGTCTTTTTCACCGCACAGTTCTTTGGCCTAAACCAGTAACCTTTTTGCCCCCATTGTTATTATTATATGCCACAAACTGTGGTTCTGCTCAAACTTTCCAGTATACCCAGTTAAGAAATCTTTATGTTAAGTGCAGGTGGGATGCAGGGTTTTTTACTTTGATCTTGTAATTTGACCTCTGAGTCTCCATCTGCTTCTGTGTTGGATGATGAATTTTTAATTTGTTTAAATAATGACAAAATCAAACTCCATCTCCTGTGATTAATCAAAATGGAGACCCACCATGATTGCATTTCTCCGGTGATCACATGTTTAGGTTCTTGATTTTCAAAGGTTTTAGATTCCGATTCCTGGTAGGTGCTAGTAGCATGCAGTCAATTTCATTTTATCTGACAAGTTCCCTTAAAATGACAATTCTAATTTTCTTTATTGCATCCACTTTTCTTGAAAATTCCAATTAGATATCCATATGATTAGTCGCACTTGATTTTTTAGCTAACAGTAGAAATCCATTTAAAAAATAAGGCATTGTATATATGAGCAGACATTTTGGGCTGATCAGCCTGATCCGATGAAAGACTAAACAGACATGGCGGAAACAAACGATTGAAAGTAGCGAACACCACCACGATCAATGATATTTTGTGCCAACACATATGCACCCAGCTTAAATCTTATATTGCATGAAAATTCTATGTAATGTTGAAAGAACAAATGAATATTAAAATAGACAAATTTCTAAGAAACGAATAGAGCGAATAAAATCAAGCAACCTAACAAATGCTGTTAAAGGGTATGTCCACCTCCAAAACATAAATTAAAGGTGTTGAACCCCTCCAAAAACTAGACCTCGCTAGGTTCAAATGCTTTAAATCAGCTCATAAATATACTTCCAGCCCTTGTTCCCTCATCTGCCTTATGTCTGTCTTACATGCCTTTTTCCGTGCACAAAGCAGCAGAGGGGGCCAGGTTTGAAGCATTTCAACCTAGCGAGGTCTAGGTTTTAGGGGGTTTCCTGCAACATTTTTGGGGGTAGATATACATACCCTTTAATCCTACTTTTCACATGTATTGTTTGTGGTCATTTTTGCAGAGTAATTCCATATGTTTTGGCAATTGCGAAAAGCTACATTTAGCAGCCAGTAAGGGGCATAAGAAAATTCACACGTAACGGCAGCAAGCCATCCGTGTGAAAAGGCTAATACTTAAGCCAGTCATTGACAATAGAAGGAATTTCTAAATAATGCTCCTAACACATTAGACCAGCTATAGACAGTTAAAGAAAATACTTATCTTCCAAAAATATCCTAAAAACAGCCCTGTTCTTCAAGATCACCCATTTTATCACAGAAATCCATTAGCAGATAATTAAAACCATTGATTTATATGAAAAAAATATCTCTTGGATCAGTCCATATCCCGAGTCATACATCATTTCCAGCTAGTCTTTTGGGCTATTTAACAAGCAGTGCAATGGCACTAATATCCTACATTATGTGCAACTCTTAAAAATGCCAAATTTTAATTGATATACTTCTACCCATTTAAAAATCATGAATATCTGCTTTAATCAAAAGAAAACCAAACATACCATCAGGTAACAGCATGGATATATAATAACTGGGAGGGAAAGGGCTGTTACATGAAGGCTAAATTATCATAGCAAATTTACAGCAAAATAGATCATTTTCAATCAATTTTTCGCTAACTGGTTGAAAAGATGATCAGACATGTTAATAAATTTCTGCTGATCATGGGGTCTTCAATAAGCCACACCAGTTGTAATAAATAGTTGAAATATAGGCCATGTCACTTAACATTACAAAAAACTGCACCATCCACTGGCCAAATAATAAGTGAAAAACAGCTTTGCAGATCAGAATTCTGTTTTTAGTTTTTTTTTTACTATCTTAAAAGAGATAGAAGATGCTATTCTCTTGAATACCTATAAGGAAACTTTTCCATGAGTATGCAACTTTTCAGAAAATGATGTTTAATGACCATGTTGTAGTTATTTTAGATGAAAATAATGTCAACTTATATTAGTCCCAATTATTAGATACAAAAACCAAGTTTCTTTAAACTCTTAGTATAGAATTGATAGATAGGAATTAAATATTGCTATATAACATTAGTTTACAACTGTTCTCAAAAAGGAAACAAATAGGTTCTCGCATATATATATATGGATGGGTCATTAGACATAAGCCATTGCCTCACTGTAAAAGGAAATGTATCAATCAACTCCACATGATTAATTAATATGCTGCTTACTCAATATTCCAAATAAGCAAGCTTACTAAAACGCATAGGAAATCCGACAGGCACAGTAATGTATTTGTAAACAAAAAGTTTGGAATTTTGCAGAACAATAAAAAAAAAAAAACGTACCAAAAACACTAAATCATTGGGTGAAAGAAACAGTAATGAGTTAAGTGATATGGTTAGTTCCCTGCTTATAATGCTTTGTAAGCTTGTGGTTATTTACACATAATCAATAGTAGAAAAGTATTTTACCAACATAAGGTTATTTATAAGAAGGGCTAGACAAATTCTTGTTAATTTTAGAAAGGCTACAATTGCTGCTAGATTACATTTTTCTAGTAGACAGTTCCATAGACATTAATAGAAACCCCTAAAAAAGTTGGACACCAGGTAATAATTTCTAGGCTCATTGGCTACCTGGCTCCAGGGAATTGTTCAGCCCTGTATCGCTCTAAAACTAAATCTAACCATAGGAAATGTTACTTCAGTATAACTAAGTTAAACGTCCATATTTGCACATTTTCCTTTCAATTCCTGTTACGGTAAATAAAGAAATTCAGTTGTAAGCCAAAAATATTATAATATAATAAAATCACTATGTGAAACTAACAGGTGACATCAAGCAATGTTTGGGCAAAGAATGTGAACATTTCACTTTGTACATTGTTAAACTTCTAAAATATTATCTACAAATTTACCACACATTTTTACATATTTATTATAATTGTATTATTATTAATAATAATCACTTTTGCCAAAAAATGTAAAGCTTTGTGTATTTAGTAAGTGGGGTTTTTTTTTAGAACAAGGCCTGGGCAGTGGTGAAAGTGAGTCATACAATATAAAGTTCAATATTCAATTCAATAGAACCAATTTTTTGAGAGGGCTTGTAAAATTTCTATACCATATGATATAACCTTGCAAGTATGTGGAAATGGCACGTTCACTGACAAAACACTTTATTGGCCAAGAGGCCCAGGGAGGAAAATGTATTGTAAGGTAATTTACTATCACAGCAGGTAGCTTTAAATGATCAGCCATGAGTTTATTACAGGCCAACTCAATAACTAACTAGTTAATTTGTAACAAAAGTTCAAGTTTAAGAAAAATGGTGCTGAGACTAGTCTCCTCAGACATCTTTTACCACGTGCTAACAATGACAGATAAAAGACAATTTGTAGAACTATTTGTAAATTTATCAGAAAGCACTATATTGTGAAATATGGGGAATAATGCTAAAAGGATGGCATGCACTTAATGGAATGCTGGACTTCCCATTAGTAAATAAATCAAAACACAAATAGTTCATTCTATTGTATAACCTTATCTTACATAGTCTGAGCCACTTAAGCTGGGTACACAACATGGAATTTGTTCCGATCGTTAGCCCGAACAAAGCACTGCCGGCCTTGGCAAAAGGAGCTGCACGACCGGACGTGGTTTTACAGAGCCTCCAATTCAGATGAATGGACATCGGTTGCGGCTGCATGAAAAAACCCACCCAAATATCGATCGGTCGTCCGAAGCTGTTGGATGGTGTGTACCCAAACCTTAGACTATTTGCAACATTCAAATCTGTAGTTTCCTATCCAAACTGAACTTTAGAACAAAAATGGACTTGTATTCAGAGTCTTTTAATTACCTCCCATTCTTCAATTAATGCAAGTGGAGCCAGTAACAAACTTATATGTTACGCGATTCTCCACAGCAGCACTGACAGGTCGCAACTGCTTCCAGGTTCTGACAGCTATAGCGCGCATGTACTCTATATAGTTAACAAAACCCAGAAGCGGTCGGAATTTCAGTGCTGCTGCAGAAGATTGCGTAATAGGTAAGTTTGCTCAAAGTTCGTTCCAGGCTCCACTTGCTTGATTGAAGAACAGGAGGTAAGGCATAGCTCCTTATCCTGCCGGTCTTCAATCAATGCATTAAAGGAATAATTCACTTTGGTTGTGAACTATTCCTTTAAATTAAACATGTGCATACAATGAAGGTTAACGCACATGGGTGAAAGTTTTTTTAAATCATGTGCAAGTCTGTAAATATATTTTGCCTAATACAAACAAACTGCAAAAAGATAAGAAAACTGCATTTCTGCATGGTTAGTATTCTCACCAACTCAATCATCCCAGAGTAGCACCAAGAATTCTCATAACTTCAGTCACTAACCAAAAGAACCTAGCAGAGATTATGTAATATAGCAGCCCACCAATTCCATAATCACACAAACCAAATTATTACAATTAAAGGTCTTACGCTGGCCATAGAGTATAAATGTACATCTCAACGTTCAAGCGATTTTCCAACCACCGCCTGACCCAATCATTTTGCGATCATAATATCGATCGTACGTAATTATGATTGTAAACATGATCTGGCTGGGGAATGCTGACAAGTAAAACTGCTGCTCCACTCAATATTACAAAAGATTTGGTTTCCGTCTCTGTATGTCTAAATTGGCGTGATGACGAGGTTGTGTACAGTCAGATTTAGGCCAGTGATGTCAATCATTGGCACTCCTGATGTTTGGATAATACAACTCCCAGCATGCCTTGGTAGCAGAGTGCAGTTGTGGTTTCTACACATTTGGAGTGCGAAGATTTGACATAACTGTCTAGAGGTTTAAAAAAAAAAATTTTTTTTTTTAGAAATATTGTCCTGGAACTCTATTCCCCAACCAGTGATAATTATCATGATCATTTTAACTATACCGCTTTAAAAGCTTGCTATGGTTATAACCTGTTATTTGTGCTTCACCTCCAAGGTATAGAATCTGGGAATGTATTAGGATACTAATGTGGAAGGCACAGATTCAGACAGTCCACATCCCACGTGTCTACTTAGAGCCGTAGCACATACTCAAGTCAATGCGCTTCTTGCGGAGGGATACAGGAACCAAACCACAGTTCGATCTTTAGTTCCCATCTTCCTCAGAGGACTTTTAATCTCAAACTGTGAAGGAGCCTAGAACTATTTTGTTTGTTCCTAACGGAGAACACACGTCCACCATAACCTGGTATCATTTCAATTCGAACCCAGTCCCCAGGGCAGGAAGCTTGAGGAACAGAAAGAAACTTTAGAAACATGACCGAACTACGGACATCGTAGGACCCACGGGGAGCCCGATACCGTTTTGATGCGGCAATAAGAAGAGTCCCGGCTTCCCCCTCCTTACCTTTCACCGAGCGAGGCTTGGCCTGTTTCCTCCTGGACATCTCCGCGGGATTCCGAACTTCCCCTCCAATTAGAAAAACAAAAACCGCCTCCGCTGGCCAATAAGTGCGCGAAGTCCCCGGTCCCTGCACTAGGATCTCCCCTCTCACTGATTGTGTTAAAGTTCCTATTGTGTGGGATTGTGGCTCCCTTGGGTGCAGGGATGGTGGTGGGGGAGGAGGAGGGAGGAGCCCCGGTACCCCCCACCCCAAGCCCTAGGGGTCAGTCAGTCACACAGCAAAGGTACGGGGGGATGTAGCAGTGAACAGGGATGGTAATAGAACGGACACCCCTGTGTCTATGGGACGGGGCCCCTGGATTGTGCACTTGGCCCCAAGGATACTTTATCAGTATGAAGGAAGCATCGGATTGGCCACATGGAGCCCGTTAATAAAGGGATCCCTAGTAATTAACACTGATAATAATACTGACTGTCACCATGCAAGGTCAATATCTACCCTGGGGCCGGATCCGCTCCCGCTGTTTGTGGGGAAATTAACTCTTCCCGCCCCGCTGTCCCCCAAGCAAAGGAATTTACGCTCCAGGCACAAAGTACCGGCGTCCGATCTACTTATTGCCACACGGCCCCGTCATGTCTCTCCTACGGAACCTCCCTATCTCTCCCCCGGTCCTTAGCCCTGTAGCCGGGTCAGGGTACTGTAGTCTGTCCCTAGCCCTGTCTCTCCTTCCTTAGTTTCTGTCCCAGTCGGGCTGAGAAGTAAATTTCCCTCCGTCCGGTCGCCGGTTCGGGCGCCCCAGTCTGTCCCGTAATCCGGCGCCGCTAGCTGCCCCCATGCGCCGCGGTGAAGCCGCCGCAGCCGCCCTCGCTCCCTATCTCATGCCGCTTGGCCGGTTGACTGCTCTTTGTCCCGGCTCTCTCCCCTCCTGCTCTCGCTGCTGCTGTTGGGGCTGCACTGCAGACACACATAATAAAGCCAGGCTGGGCTGGGGATGGAGCGGAGTCCCAGCAGGGGGATGTGAGGAGTGGAGTCCCGGCGGGGGAGCGCTCTGATCCCGCAGGGAGCCCCCGCACAGCCTGGGCTCAATCAGACGGTGAGAGAGACAACAGCACCGAGCCCTGGACAGCGCTGGAAATACAGGCAGAAGGAGGAGGGAGAGGCGGAGCTGGACCGAGAGAACAGACAGAATGTTGAAGAGAGTGACTGGGAACGGCGCTGCCACGCGCAGTATATTCTGGGGAACAACCTAAGGGGGGATAGTCTACATTGCATTATATTAAGGGGGGAAGTCTACATTATATAGGGGGGGGTAGTCTATGTTATAGTAATATTAAGGGAGGGTAGTTTATACATTATATTAGGGGGGGATAGTCTACATTACATTATATTAAGGGGGGTAGTCTACATTATATTAGGGGGATAGTCTACATTACATTATATTAAGGGGGGATAGTCTACATTACATTATATTAAGGGGGGGATAGTCTATATTGGGGGGGGGTAATATTATATTTAGTAGGGTAGTGGAGATTACATTATATTGGGGGATAGTTTACATTACATTATATTGAGGGGAAGTCTACATTACATTATTATTTTTTTAATAATGTTGCTTTTCCACAGTGGCAAAAATCTTTGCTGTGTTAAAAGGTACCGCCCAGTATAGACTTTTAAACGCAGCGAAGATTGTCCACGGCCAGAAAAACATTGGAAAAACAACCACTTCTGGCTACTAGTAGTTTTTCCAATTGCTATAATGGATCTTTAATGGACATTACGGATAACAAATCTCTGTAAATACATATCAGAGTTTGAAAGGGAAAATAAGCACTTAAAGGGTAACTGTGGTCCAAAAATGACTTAAGGTAAATTGACAGGAATTGCTTTCCTGAGGATTTTTGCAATTTACTTTAATTATTTATTTTGCATAGTTTAAGATATTTACATTTGTGTGTGATATGGTAGCAGCATCACCAGATCCGTTGTGCTTCCTGCTCTGAAACCATGTGACAGTACCTCTTCCTTGTGTCTCCTCCTCATGGGCCCCCATTGTGACCTCCCCTTGCAGACCCACCCTGGCCCCTTCCCTTGCAGCCCCCTTGGGCCTTTCCCTCCCACTCATGTGCTCTGTGGCCCTGCCCACTCGTGCTCTGTGGCCCTGCCCAATCATGGGTCATGTGGTCTCTCCCACTTGTGGGCCACATGCCCCCTTCCCTTGCAGCCCCCTTGAGCTTTTCCCTTGCAGCCTTCTGTGGCCCCTCCCACTCACAGGCTCCATAGCCCCTCCCACTCTTGGGTCCAGTGGCCCCTCCCCTTGCAGCCCCATCCTGGCTCCTTCCCTTGCAGCCCCTATTGGCCTTTCCCTTACAGCCTCCTGTGGCCCCTTCCGCTCACGGGCCTCAATGACCCCTCTCACTTGTGGGAGGGGTCATTGGGGCCCCTTCTGTGGCCCCTCCCACTTGCAGGCTCTGTGGCCCCTCCCACTTGTGGGCTCTGTGGCCCCTCCCACTCGTGGGTCCAGTGGTCCCTCCCCTTGCAGACCCATCCTGGCTCCTTCCCTTGCAGTCCCCTTGGGCCTTTCCCTTGCAGCCTCCTGTGGTCCCTCCCACTCATGGGGGAGGGGCCACAGGAGGCTGCAAAGGAAAGGCCCCAATGACCCCTCCTCCTTGTGGGCTCCCCATTGCCCCTCCCCCACTTGCTTCTCAGACCAATACACACACACACACCCTTACAGAAAACAGTAAAAGCAGCCTTTTTTAGCAGAGAAAGAATCAGCAGTTTTAAACTTTGATTCTTTCTCTGCTAAAAAGGCTGCTTTTACACAGTCTTCTGTAGGGGGTAGGAGGGTATTGGTCTGAGATGCAAGTGGGGGAGGGGCCACAGGACCCATGAGTGGGTGGGGCTACGGAGTCCATGAGTGGGAGGGACCATGGGAGGCAGCAAGGGAAGGGGCCAGGTTGGGTCTGCAAGGGGAGGGGACACAGGGCCAGCAAGTGGCATTAAAAAAAGCAGTGCTGTTCTCCCCAACCCCCTCCTACCCTTCAGTCATGCACTGAGCATGTGCCAACTGCAGATTAGAAGAGTAAGTAGTATTTCTGACCACAGATTCAGAACCTCCCACTCCCTAACTTTCTGATCAGTGATTTCTTCATATTTTGGGCTGTGCAGCACATAGAGAGGTGGTTGATGGCTCCTTTTAAAGGTAGGAACCTGTCCTTTCATTTAAAATAAACTTGTTTGGAGACCACAGTTCCCCTTTAAAGGGTATGTCCACCCCCCAAACTAAAATTGTATATGTTGTAGCAAATAAACTTCGAAATCACAAGGTTTATAGCACTCAAAGATCTCCCTAAATGTACTTACCAGCCTTCTTTCCCCTGCTGCCTTCTGCTTAACTTCCATGCATGGAAGTCAAGCAGGAAGGGCTCGACCGGCATCCGCTGCTGTGATTGACTAAGTATGGATTTTTTGTGATTAAAATACTCATAAAAATGCATACTTTTGAATGCGGAAATCTCAAACTAACAATTAGCAACACAGCTACAAAGTCTTGGCGTTGATGATAAACCATTCTGAATATTAGTTTTACATAACTTTGAGCAGTTTTAACAACATTTTTTTCAGGTTTGCCGATTTGGCTGCTGCATTGCAAAAAACAAAGAAAAAACATTTTGTTCTGCTCATTTTTGGCTTCTAAGAAACCAGTAATATATGGTGTAACTAAAAATTAGCATTACTTTAGATGCACAGAGGTGGCATCTCAGTCAGCCGCAATCAGTCTTTGGCTGTAACACTTCATGGCTGTGCTTGACTGTTGTGCAGGGAGGAAGATGGAAGGAAAAGAGGATGAGGATGGTGAACTTTGTGAATATCTCTAGTCAGGAACATCAGGTAGGCAGGGGTGTCTCTCTAATGAGGCTATATGAGCAAAATGTTCAGGGCAGCACCCCTGCTTAACGTCAGAGAGGCGGCAGGCAGAGCTCACTTTTTTTTAAAGAAAAGTGGCAAGCAGAGCAGAAGTAAAATAAACATAGCGCCTAGCAGTACATAGGGGCAGCATTCAAAAGTTTGGCTCAGGTGGCAAAAACCCCAAAGGCACCCCTGCAGGTAGGTAAACCACTATTTCGGGGGAGGCAAGTATTACCTTTTTGTGTGGGGTAGACTTGCCCTTTATAAATTTATGTAATATTTTTTATTTTATTAAAAAAAATGAGATCGACTGCTTAATTAGAACTGATGAGTGGATCTAAAATTATATAACACCTACTGGTATTTTTAATATTTTCTACTGAGAATCTGTGGCAAATAGTAATCAAAAGACATACAAGTTAATTTGATCTATTAGAAAAAGTAGTTGTTTTTTATTGTTTTTTTATATCAACCTCTTTACAATGCATTCTGGTTATTTTATTTTTTTACTTGGCATATATTCCCCATCCCCCAACAAATTACACGATCATGATAAAAATTATTTCACGTATGCATTTCCGTAAAAATCTAAATTGCAGTGCTGTTTTTTTTATTATTTAAGATCATTCACAAAGCTTGAATATAGAGCAGACATACTCCTTTCACAATTTACCTGTATTATGAGCCTCCAGGGAAGTCTGCTTCCTGAAAAGTAATCCTCTGTCTGCTGTAACAGTTCTGTGCTAGGTGATCAGGACTGATTGCAGAAACCACTCTTTTATTCTAGGAATTTGTTTTGAAACAAAATTATTGTAATTATAAAAACAATTGATTCTCTTAGATAATAAGACATTTGTTTACAAATAGACAACAGGCTATTAAAAACAAGCAGTGATCAGTGGATCTGATATACAACTTCAATGACAGTTTCACCATAATTTACAGTACAGTATGTAAAAGTTCTTATTCATCCAGGTCTATCCATCTTATTCAGTTTGAAGTCTAGTTTCCTGAAGACATTTCACCAGTCATTGAAATGGCTTTAATTCTGGGTTTAGAAAGCCAGTCCAGTTGTAATCACTAATCTTTAACCCTTTCACTGCCAGGAGATTTTCATTTTGTTTTTTGTGTTAACTGCCAGAAGAATTTTCAGGATTTTGCCCTCAATCGCTTTAGACTAATTTTACAGTAGGAAACCTTGCAGTAAATCTGGAATATTATACATTGTTTTTTTCAGCACAATGTCTACTTTAACACGGTAACAGAATTTTGTAACTTTTCTGGAAATTTTACTTGAATTATGGGTAAAATATGTAAAAAAAAATGAAAAATGTGCAAATTTTCATGGATTTTTCCCATTTTTACTTATAGTTATCTTAAGGTTACACACAAAAATCTTACTGTTTCTAAAAGCTCAGATACTCCCAAGTAAAACGATACCAGATATATGTAGGTACCCGACTTTTCCTGTACAGGAGACCCCCCCAAACTAAAACTTTACCTTCAAGAATATTACACCAAATTAAAATGTATAAGCACTTCTCCCTGTTAACATAGAATATCTTCCAAATAAATTAAAATATCCCCACAAGTGAGATATTTTTAGAAACTACACACCCACAAGATTTTATGAGTGAGGTTAGTTTTGATCAAAATGCAGATACCCGGACGCAGCTCTTCGTCCAATTGTAAGTTATTTTCTCACATTTTCCTTTTTTTCCTCAACTGTAAAATCAGAGACAAAATCAAATGCGAATTTCAGCTAAAAACTGTGGAGGAAAGTTCAAACACATCTCAAATATGAAAGCCTAACCCCTCCCGAATAAAATGGTATGCCACATTCATGGGTGTACCCAGAGACATGGCTACCAACTAACCCAGAGCGTGACCAGTGCCAAATGTCAGTAGCAGCAAAAAAAAATTAGCCAGTTTTGTATTTGAACAGTCTGCAGTTTTTCCATAAAACACCCCCCCAACTCAGAAATACCCCCCACAAACTATATATTCCTGAAATCTACACACCTTCAGCTATGTAACGCTGTAGTTCGTTCATTCATACCATCAATGGTGTGGGCGCAGTTCTTCGTAGAAGTTTGCACTTTTACCAGATTTTCCAAAAAAATGAACATCAAACAACATTCAAAAAGGTAGAAACCATGCCAAAACCCCATGGAATGTAAAAAAAAGTTACCAAATATCAATCTCCCCAATGTCCTGAATCAAACGGTATGCCATATGTGTGGTTACACACGCGGACGTGGAAGCGAAAAGCCACAAAGTGAGACAATGCACGATGGCTCAGAAACGGCAAAAATATTTAGCCAACTCCGAATTTGGACAGTCTTCAGTTTTTTCAACAAAACACCCCCATAACTTAGAAATAACCCCCACAAACTATATATTCCTGAAATCTACACACCTTCAGCTATGTAACACTGTAGTTTGTTCATTCATACCATCAATGGTGTGGGCGCAGTTCTTTCGTAGAAGTTCGCATTTGTCTGAAAAATGAACAAAAAACAGCTTCAAAAGGTAGAAATCATGCCAAAACCTCATGGAATGTAAAAAAAAGTTACTAAATATCAATCTCCCAAATGTCTTGAATCAAACGGTATGCCATATATGTGGTTACACACACGGACGTGAAAGCGAAAAGCCACAAAGTGAGACAATGCACGATGGCTCAGAAACAGCGAAAATATTTAGCCAACTCCGAATTTGGACAGTCTGCAGTTTTTTTCACAAAACACCCCTGTAACTTAGAAATAACCCCCACAAACTATATATTCCTGAAATTTACACACCTTCAGCTATGTAACACTGTAGTTTGTTCATTCATACCATCAATGGTGTGGGCGCAGTTCTTCGTAGAAGTTTGCATTTGTCTGAAAAAATGAACAAAAAACAACTTCAAAAAGGTGAAATAATCATACAAACCTCATGAAATGTAAAAAAAAGTACTAAATCAATCTCCCAAATGTCCTGAATCAAACGGTATGCCATATGTGTGGTTACACAGCGGAAGTGGAAGCCAAAAGCCACAAAGTGAAACAATGCCAATTGCTCAGAAACCGCAAAAATATTCGTCAAATCTGAATTTGAACAGTCTGCAATTTTTCCCACAAAAACAACCCCCACAACCATATATTTTCGAATCCCACGCGTTTATCTACGAAATTCTGTAGTTTGTTCATTCGTACCATCAATGGTGTGGGCGCAGTTCTTCGTAGAAGTTCGCAGTTTTAGCAGATTTCTAAAAAATTTGAAAAAAAAGGTGAGAAATCATGCCAAAATCCCAAGATAATGTAAAAAAAAGTTACCAAATATCAATCCTAAATGTCCTGAATCAAAGGGTATGCCTATGTATGGTTACACACGCAAACGTGGAATCAACTAGCCACAAAGTGAGCCAATGAACAATGGCCCAATTACAGCAACTTTTCAGATTTGTCAGACTAAACACCCCTCTATATTAGAAATACCCCCAAAACTATATATTCTTGGAATCTACACACCTTCAGCTACACAATAGTGTGTGTGATTCCTTTATGCATACCACCAATGGTGTGGGCGCCGTTTGATGTAAAATTTCGCTTTTTTTACCAGATTTTCAGGAAAAATTTATTAAAATACAATTCAAAGTTAAGATCATGGCAAATTTCCATATCATGTAAAAAAAACCTGTGTCAATTTCAATCTTTCAAATGCCCTGCCTGAATCAAACGGTATAGCCATATGTGTGGAGGTACACGGGACGTGGCCACCAACTAGCTCAAATGGGAGCATGCAAAGTGTAATTACAAGAAAAAAATCAAAGTGCTCTGTAATTTCAAAACAGCCTCAAAACTTGGAAATGCCCCCCACAAATAAAACTCCCAACTAAATATAATCTCCCACATGTTCGAATCAAACGGTATGCCCTATGTGGGATGTAACAGAGACGTGGCCACCAACTACTCAAATGGGACGCAGCACAAAGCAATTACAAGAAAAAATCAAAGTGCCCTGTAATTTGAACAGTACCACTTTTTCCAAGGAAACATCCCGAAACATGGAACTTCCCCCACAAACTATATATTTTTGGAATCACACAACTTCAGCTACATTACGGTGCCATGCTTTCATTACATACATGAAGAATTCCAGACCCAGTGATCCAAAGAACTCTGTGTTTTTAGGAGGTTTGTGAAAAATAAAATGATTCAAGGGTTGAATCCTACCTAAACCCTTTGACAAGCAAAAACCCACTAAATGTCAATCTCCCACATATCCTGCATCAAATGGTATGCCATTGTGTGGGTGCACACAGAGACGTGGCCACCAACTAGCTCAAATGGGACGCATGACAATGTAATTACAAGAAAGAAATCAAAGTGCTCTGTAATTTAACAGTCTACACTTTTTCAAAGGAAACGGCTCTGAAACTTAGAAATACCCCACACAACTATATATTTTGGAATCTACACACCTTCAGCTACTTACGGTGCCATGCTTTCATATATAACATGAAGAGTCCAGACACAGTACTCCATAGAACTCTATGCTTTTTAGGAGATTTTGTAAAAAATAAATAAGGTGATTCAAGGTTGAAATCCTACCTAAACCCACTTGACAGTAAAAAAAACCACTAAATGGCAATCTCTCACATGTCCTGAATCAAACGGTATGCCATATGCGTGGGTGCACACAGAGACATGGCCACCAACTAGCTCAAATGGACACATGCACAAGTCCAATTACAAGAAAAATTCAAAGTGTTCGTATTTGAACAGCCTAATCAACTTGGAAATACCCCCCACAAACTATATATTTTTGTGTGTGGGCGCAGTTCTTCAAAACTTGTGTGGAGGTACACAGGGACGTGGCCACCAACTAGCTCAAATGGGACGCATGCACAAGTGTAATTACAAGAAAAAAATCAAAGTGCTCTGTAATTTCAAACAGCCTCAAAACTTGGAAATGCCCCCCACAAATAAAACTCCCAACTAAATATCAATCTCCCACATGTTCTGAATCAAACGGTATGCCCTATGTGTGGATGTACACAGAGACGTGGCCACCAACTAGCTCAAATGGGACGCATGCACAAATGCAATTACAAGAAAAAATCAAAGTGCCCTGTAATTTGAACAGCCTACACTTTTTCCAAGGAAACAGTCCCGAAACATGGAACTTCCCCCACAAACTATATATTTTTGGAATCTACACAACTTCAGCTACATTACGGTGCCATGCTTTCATACATACATGAAGAATTCCAGACCCAGTAATCCAAAGAACTCCGTGTTTTTAGGAGGTTTTGTGAAAAATAAAGTAAGATGATTCAAGGGTTGAAATTCTACCTAAACCCGATTGACAAGCAAAAAACCCCACTAAATATCAATCTCCAACATGTTCTGAATCAAACGGTATGCTATATGTGTGGGTGCACACAGAGACGTGGCCACCAACTATCTCAAATGGGACGCATGCACAAATGCAATTACAAGAAAAAATCAAATTGCTCTGTAATTTGAACAGCCTACACTTTTTCTAAGGAAACAGTCCCGAAACATGGAAATTCCCTCCACAAACTATATATTTTTGGAATCTACACACCATCAGCTACGTTACGATGCCATGCTTTCATACATACATGAAGAATTCCAGACCCAGTGATCCAAAGAACTCTGTGTTTTTAGGAGGTTTTGTGAAAAATAAAATGATTCAAGGGTTGAAATCCTACCTAAACCCTTTTGACAAGCAAAAAACCCACTAAATGTCAATCTCCCACATATCCTGCATCAAATGGTATGCCATATGTGTGGGTGCACACAGAGACGTGGCCACCAACTAGCTCAAATGGGACGCATGCACAAGTGTAATTACAAGAAAGAAATCAAAGTGCTCTGTAATTTCAACAGTCTACACTTTTTCAAAGGAAACGGCTCTGAAACTTAGAAATACCCCACACAAACTATATATTTTTGGAATCTACACACCTTCAGCTACATTACGGTGCCATGCTTTCATATATACATGAAGAGTTCCAGACACAGTACTCCATAGAACTCTATGCTTTTTAGGAGATTTTGTAAAAAATATAATAAGGTGATTCAAAGGTTGAAATCCTACCTAAACCCACTTGACAAGTAAAAAAAACCACTAAATGGCAATCTCTCACATGTCCTGAATCAAACGGTATGCCATATGCGTGGGTGCACACAGAGACATGGCCACCAACTAGCTCAAATGGGACACATGCACAAGTCCAATTACAAGAAAAAATTCAAAGTGTTCTGTAATTTGAACAGCCTAATCAACTTGGAAATACCCCCCACAAACTATATATTTTTGGAAGCTACACACCTTCAGCTTCGTGATGGTATCATGCTTTCATATATATATGAAGAATTCCAGACGCTGTTATTCATAGAACTCCGTGCTTTTAGGAGATTTTGTGAAAAAAATAAAATAAGAGGACTCAATGGTTGAAATCCTACCTAAACCCACTTGGCAAGTAAAAAAACCCACTAAATGGCAATCTCGCACATGTCCTGAATCAAACGGTATGCCATATGGGTGGGTGCAAACAGAGACGGGGCCACCAACTAGCTAAAATGGGATCCATGCGCAATTGCAATTACAAGAAAAAATTAAAGCCACAACCCACCCCCCACCCCTATCCCCACTCCCTCTTTTAGTGGTATTTTAGTGAAAACCAGTTAGTACGGAGAGTCCCACAAGTTTTTGTACACTTTACTGATCCTAAAAATTCAATCCGGT
This sequence comes from Hymenochirus boettgeri, assembly GCA_019447015.1. Taxonomy (NCBI): domain Eukaryota; kingdom Metazoa; phylum Chordata; class Amphibia; order Anura; family Pipidae; genus Hymenochirus; species Hymenochirus boettgeri. The sequence continues at coordinate 76,311,711 of CM033472.1, forward strand.
CTTTTTTTGGTACCTCTGCAAAATTTCCTACTAAAATAGGCTTAGTTTCCCTTGAAATCCAACAAATAAATGATCCGCGTTTACTTTAGCGATATCACCGGGGACATTGGGAAGCTTGGAGAAGACAACGTTTTTTGCTAATTTATAGTTTTAGGGTAAAAAAAAAAAAAAAAAAGGTGTGTGTATCACTTTAAGATTTTTTTTGTGTGCATTTCCCCTTTTTTTTGGGGATCATTTCCAAAGATGATCACCAAATCATCTTTGGGAATGAAAACGAACTTGGAATACGGGCATAAATGCCCGCTTTCCAATTCGAAATCCGATCGGAAAAATCACTTCCCGGAAATCATTTTCCAGGAAGTGATTTTTCATTCATTGGCAAAGATCAATAATTTGGTGATCAGAAGTGATCACCAAATTTTGATCTCTGTCCCCATTTTTTTTCTAAGTCTTCGCTAAGTAGCAAAGACTTAGAAAAAATCCTATTTGTGAATGGAACTTTGAGTTCCGTTCACAAAATGTATAGTAAAATCTGTCAGCATGACAGCTTGTACTATACTAGGTACTGCAGCATGATCTATATGGAGATCAGACTGCAGTACCTCAACTAGACCACCAGGGGCAGCATGGTACACTTCTTAGGGAAGACCCCGGTGAAGGAGGAAGTTCTGTGAGTCACCGGGGTCTCCCTTTCCGTTTCTGAAGAGCTCCTCCTCACCTCCTCGTGGGACCGGCTGATGCACCATTAAGGTACTGTTATCTCCCGATCCCCCCCTCGGATTTGGACGCAATTGAGGGGGCTAGGGGGGCAGTTGAATGCTGCCCCCCGATCGCCCCTAGCAGGGGGGGGGGAATTTTTTGGAGGGGGGAAGCCACAGATCTGAGTATTCACTGCACGGATCGTGAATATACGATCTGTGGCAGGGAAAGGGTTAAATTATACCTGTATTGTTTTTGTCTAGCGTTAATGATGAACTAAAAACAAACCCAATTTCGACACGAGCTATCATAGTTCAAGTTTTTTGAACGAGTGGACATATCTTCGATAATTATCAAAAATTCCATAATTGTCAAATTTGCGCACCGTTATCGCCGAATGTTACGTTTCAGCGATAACCCTCAAACGTTTTGTTTCACCAATAACCCTCCAATGCGGCATTTCGGTGATATCCCTCGAATGTTCCATTTTGGCAATAACCCATGAATGTACTTTTTTGGCGACATAACTGGAATGTTCTGTTTTGGCAATAACCCTTGACTCTATCGTTCAATTTCGGTAACCCTCGAATTTATTGATTTTCAGTAACCCTTGAATATATCATAACCCTCGAATTGGCAATAACCCTCAAATGTAGCATGCAGAAACCCAACAATTGTGGAGGAAGGTAGTGTTTAAATGAATTTTGGTGATATGGTTCCCCAGACCATTTCCCAGGTGCCAGAGCCATTAACAGTAAGTTACCACTGCTATTTTATTTGAAATTAACTAGACCTTTTCAAACTATTTTCTCCCATTGATTTTAAAGAGTTTGTTTCTGAACTAGAGAACTTTGACTAAAGTTCTATAGTTCGGAAACAAAACGAAATTCATTTAGTTTGGCCATTTCTATCTAGCAGCTGGTGGTGCATCACCATGATATGAAAAGGCATGTCTACCCCCAAAACTAAAATTCACCCCAGTGCTGGCCCCTGTTTTAATGTTAAATAATTCTTTACTTTTCCCCTCACCACCTTATGGTTGTCCTGCAGTGCCTTCTGAAAGTCCAAAAAAGTGAAGAATAGGAGCTGTCTGTGTGTCATCCAGTGCCTGCTACTTCCTTATCCTGATCCCTTGGCGCTGTACTTTTTGTAGTGTAGGGGAAACTTTTCTGTAGTGAAGGGGATCCTCCTCCAACCCTAAACACTAGGGCCTTAAAAAAAAATTCTCAGAGATAGACTTACCCACCTTCGTTCCCTCGCAATCGCATGTGCTCCGATTGTGAAACATTGGGTGATCGCAATGGCATGCACCACAAGAGCGGTGCAGTTTGGCCTCACCCTAAGGCAGTATTAAAGGGCATCTATAGTAGGAAAATGTAAATTTGTGTTCTATAATTCCCCCCCACCCCCCAGTGTGCCTTTTATTTTCTTAATTTTCCTCCTCTGTCCCGAGATATACAAGTTTAAAGGAGTCAAGATTTCAATACACCACTCCTGCTTGAGCTGTCAATCAAATCCCTAATAGCATGCCAGTGTAGTGTGTAGGTTTACACAAGTTTTACAGCAAGTCTTCCAATGACTCCTTCCGGCTCACTAAAATGCTTGGCAAATACTGGGTTAAAAACAGAAGTAAAGAGAAGGAGAATGAATCAGAAAGAACTGCACTGGGTCCCCCTTCTCCCAAGCTTTCACCAATTTATTGCCTGTCTAAGGGAGATCGGGCTGCAGTAATAAGGCAGGACTCAGATTTCTCCTAACTCGCCCCCTCCCATTCCTTATATTGCCAGTATCTCCGGAACAACTGAGACACTTGCGCTCTACAGGCTTACATACGGAGGTTTCTTTTTTTGTTTACAAAGGTAAGAGTGACGTTTATGAGGAATAATGCACATGAGCGGCTTGGTTCACAGCAGGATTATATGAATGGGGGAATGAACAGAGAGTGGAGGGGGAGTGGGGGAGCTCTGCAGTAAATCAGACTTTGTGCAAACATGGAGCCAGAGAGTATGTGGGAATAAGGCAGCATACACTACTGGTAACCTTTTTTATGTCTGGATTGGAGCAGCAATGTATACATTTCACTAAAGATGCCCTTTAATAAAGATGGCAAGATAGACATAAGGTTTTAGAGCAGTAGAGCAATATCAAATCAGTCAACAATTCCAGGATTTGAGGTTCCATCATTGCATCTGTTACCAATAGCTATTTATCATTGTTGTATATAAATCAGAAACCAAACAACAAACATAAAAATGTAGTGTTGAATCATCATTATTATTGTGGATTTCTATAGCACCAAAATCTTCCATGGTGCTTTACAATTACATGTACAGTATACATTCACATCAGATCTTGCCCCGAAGAGCTTACAATCTAAGCACATTTATTTGACACATACAACCTATCAGTATGTCTATATGATTGTGGGGGAAACCGGAGTGCCTGGAGGAAACCCACGCAAGCACGGGAAGAACATACAAACTCCTTACAGATGTGTCCGAGGTTTGATTCGAAGTAAGGACTTCAGCGCTGCAAGGCATCAGTGCTATCAGCTTTCATCTGATAACAAGAGCATACATGTTATTAACCAGTTCTCCATTCACCGTCCAACAAAGAAAGAAGGGGAGATGCAGTAAATTAATTCAGGTAGTGTGGATTTTGGACTAATTTTTGCTGTAACATAATTTACTGCATCTCCGGTTAAATTGGTGAAATCTGAAAATCTTCATAATTTCTTTCCTGTATATGAGCAAAGGGTATGCTTGCATGTGGCAAGGTGAGTGATGGCTGGAAAGTAAAATTTAACTATTTAGTAGTATTTTTTGCATCCAAAGCATAATCTAGGACAGTGGTTCGCAAACCTTTTTCAGACCGTGGCACACTTGGCAATGCAAATTTTTTTTGAGGCACACCTGTGTTGGAATTAATTAATGTTGGAATTTATGTTGTAATTACCCATATTTTATGCACTTAGAGGATAAGTACACTGTTAAAACAAGTTAAGTGTAATTGGAAGCAGCAGCTTTAACTAATCATCCCCCCCCCCCCTTTTGTTTTTTCTAGCTCCCTCCTGAGCCTACTTGTGCTGATGTAAACTTGCTGACATCTTGGATCTGCAATTTTGTCTGCTTAGCTCCGCCCCTCTGTGAGTTCCTTGTTCTCCTTCTGAAATTCCAAAAAGCACTGTCCATGTGCTCCATGTGTGGGGCTGCCACGTACGCGGTATGCCATCAGCATGCAACGTCATTGCAGCGCGCCATGCTGGACAAGCACGGCCCATCGCGATGATGTCACGTAGCACACGAACAGTGCTTTTTGGGACTTCAGAAGAAGAACAAGGAACTCACGGAGGGGCAGAGCTAAGCAGAGAAGAATGCAGATCTAAGATGTCGGCAAGCTAGAATTAAAAAAAGGGGGGGAAATGATTAGTTAAAGCTGCTGCTTCCAATTACACTTAACTTGTTTTTACAGTGTATTTATCCTTTAACAGTGTATATTGTTTTTTAATCAATGCAGTGTAATGCTACACTACATTAAATGTGTTGAAATGTTATTGAAAAATATATTTTATCTGCAAAATAATACAAATGTAAGTTATACTAGTTGAAAATTATACTAAACTTTTCAAAATTCTAAGGCACACCTCTGACTCTCTGAAGTCACATCAGTGTGCTTCGACCCACCCTATGGGAAACCCTGCTCCTAGGACACTTGTTTATTAACTTTACAAATATTGATTATTTGATTTGTGGGGATAAAGGAAAAGCCACAAAATGTTAAAAACGACCCTTATCCCCCACTGTTTACTACCTTATTTAACTACATTCTGCAATCCAGCACTCACCACTAATGACATTCACATTAAGTTGGTTAATGTAGCTGATTGGTTAAAAGACATCCTACCCAGAATCATACATCCAGACCAATCGGTTCATCAAAGGATGCCAAACAACAGTATTATAAAATCGTCATTATGCCTCCAACATACAAAACCCAAGTGCTATCCTGGATTTGGATGCATAGAAGGCAATTAATACAGTTGACTGCACTATGGGTCATACAGTCAGTCATGGCAAACTGTCAGCCATGGCCACTAATTGCTGGGACCAACATTCCTTCATCCTGGCCGACCGTTTGGAAGTGCCAATCAGTCAGGAGAAAAGATTAGAAGGTGTGTACCCAGCTTAAAGGTGGGTAAACACATGAACGAGAAAGGGACGTTTTTGTCGGATTCAACAGTATCATCCCTTTCTCGTTCGTGAGTGTAGTGCATTTCCAAGTGCTCCTGAAATGTCGGCCTTAGGAATGTTTGGAAATCTCCTAAAATTTTCCTTGCCCACTGTCATCTCCCTGTTATTAAAGTATAGGGAGTTGGCCATGGCTGAGGGAAATCTTCAGTCCCGAGCATTCTCCCTATGATTTAGAGAGGAGAGAATGTTTGGGAGAAGACTCGGAACTGTGAGTAGCACAATCGTTAGAAAATGACAGAAGGCAAGATTCTGTCTGTCGTGCATGTGCGTACCCAAATTTATAGCTGCCTTGTGGAAATCTCCAGCTCCACTGAAAAGCCATGATGACTCTACTACAATGAGAAAACAATACATATAGCAAGAAATACCCTACACATATCCACATGATTGCTACAATCTCAACATTGGATTCACAGATGACATCTAATGGTGGACCTGAGTTGTCTCAGATTGATCAGGAAGCTTTGAACCCCAGCTCTTCTAATACACAATAGCTTTCTCCAACACAGAGTATCAAACTGAGAGAAATAAAACCATCTAACCAATATTTATAGCTGGTTATCCTTAGTCAAGCATGTATTATTATATGAATACACCAATACTGAGATGTTTAAAATATTGAGGTTTAAAATTGCTGTATGTTTTGGTGTAGCAACTCCCCCCCCCCAACCCATCACACATACCTTTAAGATGTATTTTGTTTTACCAACTGCCCCCGTTGTTTTGGTTATCGAAATGTAAAACAAAATACACTAATTTGCCTTTTCCTTAAAGGGTATTTCCACCCCTAAAATAAACTTTTTACACAGTGTTGGGCATCCCATCCCCAACTGCTGATTTACTTTGGTAAAACAAGCCCCAGAAAGATACTTACAGTCCTTTGTTCCCCCAGTGCTCTGCAGCAGAGAGGGGTGGGACTGGCAGCCACTTCTGTGATTGGCAAGCCGGCAACCAATCACAGATGCGGATGCTGGCTATACAGACAGCTGGGAGATACACAGGACTGTAAATATATTTCTGGGGCTTGTTTTACAATAGTAAATTGGTGGTTGGGGGGTGGTCTGGGGTACCCTAAATTATGGAAAATGGATCTGGAGGGGGGGTCTTCCCCTGCACAGTCCTTCCGGAGGACAAGGAAAAAGCAGGGACTGGATGACACACAGACAGCTCCTCTACTCTTCACTTTTTGCAACTTTGAACAAGCACTGCAGGAGAGCCACTTGGATTCAAGGATTTTTGAAAACTACACAGTTGGGGATAGTAGTAGGCTAAATTTTAATTTAGGGGGTGGACATGCCCTTTAAAATTACTCATTTTTTTGTGTTGAGAAATAATCTATAACATTCGTATAATTGGAACTTGATATAAAAATGTATTGTAATATGTTGTTAAAGCATGTAATATTAGACCAATTCAGTATATTGCATAGTTACTTTTTGTGCAACAATGTTTGTACATTGCCCTGATTATGTCTAAGCATTGTGTGCTGAATGCAACTCTCTATAGACAATGTGCATGCAAAATATTCCCTTAAGGACTACAACTAAATAGCCACCTTATGTTAATATAAAAATGCAAGACTAAAGTATGTCAAAAATATTTTTGCACCAAAAAAAGCCAAACTTAACAAACCCTTTGTTTTTCTATGGTTTAAAGGGCAACTCCAGCCCTGAAATGAAAACTTACATACAGGTAAATCACTCACACACCCCAAAACCCTAAACGGTAATAGTTTGAAATATATACGTCTAACCTGAAATCCTTCACAGTATCCTGTTTCCCGTTTCTGCTTCCTGGTTCTTCTAGTTAGCAACTGTCAGTTATGGATTTGACAGTTGAAATCACAGCCAATGACTGAATGTTAATCCCCTGTCTGCCTCTTCTGAGCATGCCCAGGCTCAGTACGGGCTCAGTACAGGTTTCAAAATTGCCCAGTTTCCATGAGGCATCCAGAAGCATAGCAGGCATACAGTAATGAATTCATAGAACAAAGTATGATATATCAACATATTTTAAAGAGGCCATTATTTCTAAAAGAATCCACCCTCTTATGAGGGTGGAGTTGTCCTTTAAACTCAAGTGATTTTGCATTTTTTTTGTAAATTCTTTCTATTTTTTTTTTTAACATTTACAATTATTAATGATATATGTCATCACTTGCTTATAGGAAAACTATACTCACCAAAACAACTTTCTATTATTAAATCAACATTTTTCTGGTAGGGTGCCCCTACCCCCTTTATGCCAAGGCTGTCAGCTTTTTGCTCCTCCCCCAGTTAGATCCACCAATCATCCTCATTGTCATGTATATAAAAGCCATTGAATCCCTGACTGGACTAAAACTGATATTTTACTAATAGTATGATCATATGATCTGGGTATTAGCAGGGTTTCATTGATTACACTATATCACTATATGTATATATATATATATATATATATATATACTAGCAAAAGTGTGCCCGTTGGTGCACAGTGGAAATTATGTGTGTATGTTTTGCTATATGTAGTTCCAGTGCTCACAGGAACCATCAGGAAACATCCAGGGGGGCAATAATAAAATTAGTCTGAAGGTCCTAAAAAAAAACCAAATAATCGCATCATATTAAATGAACAAACACACACTTATATCCTCCCTTACCTATACTACCTGCCAGCTAGAATATAGAGGGTCTATGTGGAATAAACCTGCAGGTCTGAGAACTGACCCAGGCAATCTAAACAGCACCTTTGGGCAATCAAAAGCAGCCCATACATATATCCGATTTTACTTTCCCGACCGAGTGCTCCCGCGGCATTAGACCGATCATGCAAGAACTGCCTGTCTGTAGCATAGAAGAATGGGAAAGGTGGTTCTGGCAAGATCAAACTAATATTGCATGAGCAAAGAAACACATACCAGATTCCAAGTTATGAGCGCTCACCCGTGGTATCCGTGTTGATTCCACAACATGCCGCGTCCTGTCGTGCAGGTCACTTCCCCCAAAAGACGAGACCTCAGCAAGGTCACACAATACTTAGTACGAAGAGCGAGCATCAGGGAGCGGACCGCTCCGGAATTAGGACTCAGGCTTGGTAGGTGCCATCACAAAACTTTTATTTCAATCATATGTGAACATCAATCAAAGCTGTAAAAGCATCACAAAGGTGCAAACAAACCAGTCGTCTGACGCGTTTCCCAGCATTCCTGCCGCTTCATCAGAGACCCATAGAGGGAGAGCTATAATATTGCATGAGCGCTTGGTTGGATAAGTAAAATCAGATATACTGTATGTATAGCCACCTTAAATCCTATACAGTATCCTGATTAACATGCAAGGTTCATATTTATTAGTATTTATCACAACAAGTTTAACTAACCTATGGGGTTAGGACTTGGGAGCACAGGATACTGATTGAATATACATGTTAGGGAGAGGTGTGGATAGAGGAGCTAAAAGCTCCACACAGAGTATAAAATGAAATAGAGCCTTCTTATAACAGAAGGTACCTCATAGAATCATGTTATTATAATAGCATTGCCTTAATAATCTAACATATAAACACATATTTCTCACTTAAAGAAATGGGTGGGGACATGCAAAGTATCTTATTTATTGCCTGTGGAAAAGGCATGTGTCTAGATATAATACAGCCTAATGGTATAGAGCAGGTGTGTTAAACTTGTGACCTTTTACGTGTTTGAAAACCACAATTCCCAGCATTCTCTGTTTGCAGTAAGTTTTTTCTTAATATCCTGTAGCTAAGGCATCTGTCTAGATCTAGTACAGCCTAAGCTTGTGACCTTTCACATGTTTGAAAACTACAAATCCCAGCATTCTGTTTTGCAGTTAGTGTCTTCTTAATGAACTTTTCACATGTTTAAATCTAGGTACACACCTACCGATTTTTCCTCGTGACCGACCGTTCGATACTTTCGACCGGTCGGCCAGGAGGAAGGACTGTCGGTCGCGGCAAAAGCAGCCGCATCCGATAGTTACCGCGACCGATTGTGCGGTCCATAGAGAACCGCACGGTCGGACGAGGTTTTCCACCATGTCCGATCGTCCTTTCGTCCTATTCAGACGAACGGTCGATTGGACATGGGCACATTCGGATGCGATAATTTCGGTCCGATCGACCGATACACTGAACTGTCGGTCAATCGGACCGAAATATCTCATCGTGTGTACCCAGCTTAAAAAAGCATTCCCTAACTGCACAGAATTCTGGAAAATTTAGTTTTCATACATCCTGGAATAAAGACATATTTCTGACTTACAGACATTAAAAGCACACGGTCATGCTTTAGCGCTTCCTACCCAAGGGTTTGAACATGCAAGTGATTCATCTGCCCTTCCCTTACATCCATAGCTATTAGACTATTGGATTAGGGAAGCATTATATGGGTCGATTGGTTGGCGCAACGTTAATGCCCGCTTTGCGGTGGTAGCGCGAGTACCAGAAGAGGCACTGGTGCAGCCGTTTCAAAGTAATTTACCAGAGGTTGCGTGCCTCTTTACCCGTAAGTATTAAACACCAACTAATAGCTGGCGATAAATACTTATGTGCGGGTGAGATTCACCCAAAATCGCACAGTCTCTGGTAAATCCCGTACGGGAGATTAGCCCAGAGAGCTTGTGCCTCTGGGTGAATCTCCCTGTTAGAGTCATAAACTTTACCATATTTGCACTCACTTCCAAATACCACCTACCTGGCAGTTATGGCACGATTATCGGCCGTTCGTACACATCGTTGGCACCCACGATCGCATGTGTGTACGAACCTTAAGGCTGGGTAAACACCAGTAACGAACCAATAGTGCCATGGATTGGAAATATCTGATGTGTGGGGCGGCCAGCCGCGACCAAGTTCGGTCGTCCGTATCAAACAAATGGGTCAGTTAGTAAATCACGGCCAATTATGCAGTTTGCTATGGTACCACATGATCAGTCTGTCACATGCGCTGTTGGCTGCAGCCACTGTTACTGTGACCAACAGCCATCTGTCCTGGCAGGGCTCTCACACAAAGCAGTTGCTCAGTTGGGACACATGATTGTGTTATTTGTATCCAGACTAAATGGTATTAACCTGCAGATCTGAACACAGATCCAGGCAATCCTGCCACATGTGCAATTCAATCTGAACAGCTCAATTGGACATCCTGAGACCCTATACAGGATCCAGAATAACATGCTAGGTTTATACTTATTGGTAATTACCACAGCAAGTTCCAGATTTACAGTCACTATGGGGTTAGGAAACACAGTATTCTGATTAGCTTGACAAGTTATGGAAAGGTTTGGATAAAGGAGCTAAAAGCTCCCCACAGGGCATAAAATGAAGTAGAGCCTTCTTATTACTGAAGGTACCAGCCTCATGTTTAATATATTAATATTGGTGTAAAAACTGACCATTTTTCTAAGAATGCTGGGTAGTTTCAGAGATATGCAAAGTCATTTCATCATAAACAGACACTTCCTGTCTAGCAAACAGAAACTGGATTGTCTCATTACTTTGTATGGAGAGGGGAGGGGGAGTAAATGTGAGAGTCTGAAGAATTTTCTAATTGGCTAAGACTGTCACAGGTTTTACAGACAGCACATAACTGGGTGTAATACAGGAACTTCCTTACACTTCCTGTCTTGTCATGAACAGTGCCTAAGAGATTTTTTTGATTTGCTAACAGTGGAAGATCAGAACATCTCATTGGATGTTAGTAAAATTCCACTTCCTTTCAGTGTCTACATGGAGACCCTGTAGAAATCCTGGAGGTGTCCCGCACTTTCCTGTTTGTGATTCCGATGCATACTACTTATCTAGATGTGTCGTCCCTCAGCCTTTACCTATGCTGGAGCCCCCATGGTGACTTATGACTGTGACTGAGACTTGTTTACAGATGAGTATATACAGGGTTTGATACTAATTACTTGAGATGGTTATTTGGTGAGGGAGATACTCAGTGATTTATGCTACTAATCGGTATCCATTTTTGTATGTATATATATGTTTTTAAATGTTTTTACTAGCACCTAATGTTTTTTCCCAATGTTGCACAATAAAGGGATTGCTTTTTAACTCATATCTGGGTTGAGTGCCTGGTACTTTTGCTTCTATGTTTGTTATGAAATCCTGGAGGTGTGGCTTAACCTATCATTTAGAGTTTTCCATTCAAACTTAGGGGTGTCCAGTAAAGTAAGTTTAGTTTATTAATTGTATATAAATTGTTTTGTAATTCAGTAGTAGGTAGTAGTACTATAGTTTGTATGGTGTTATTTCTTATGGTGATTTTAATTAAATAGTGCTAGTTACACACATACATATGGACCTTTCCTATGTGTAATAATGCTATATACCCCACCTAGTTAGTTGCTCCTAAAAACTCAATGCAATCTCCGTAAAAATAAATGTATTTATATAATATAAGAGATTTATATGTTTACAGAGATTGCATTGAGTTTTTAGGAGCAACTAATTAGGTGGGGGTATATAACACTATTCCTATTACACATAGGAAAGGTCTATATGTATGTATAGTATATAGTATTTGAGGTTGAATAAAGACATACGTCCATCCAGTCCAACCCATCTAGCAATGTCCTCATTTCCTGCCTAACTGTTGATCCAGAGGAAGGCAAAAAAAACCCACCAAATTTATAAAGGGGGAAAAAATTCCTTCCTGACTCCAAGTGGCAATCGGAAATTTCCCTGGATCATCTCTACTTTATGTATCAATACCAGTAACTTGTAACATTCCTTGTTTGCAGAAACTCATCCAGCTTTTTTTTGAAAATGACCAATGAACCTGCCATAACAACGTCCACTGGAAGACAGTTCCATAGCTTTACCGTTCTCACAGTGAAAAACCCTTTCCAAGCTTGAAGCCTAAACCTTTTTTCTTCAAGTCTTAAGGGATGTCCTCGTGTCCTTTGACATGTTCTATTGGTGAACAATGCCCCAGATAGTTTATTGTATGGCCCGTTAATGTATTTATACACAGTAATCATATCCCCACGCAAGCGCCTTTTCTCCAGCGTACATAATTGTAACTTTTCCAGTCTCTCTTCATATTCAAGCTCCCCCAATCCCCTTATTAATTTAGTTGCCCTTCTCTGAACCCTTTCCATTTCAAAGATGTCCTTTTTGTACACAGGATTCCAAAATTGCACTGCATATTCCAAATGAGGCAATACCCAAAGGCAATATTCCAAAGACAATACCATGCTGGCTCTGGCTGTTGCCGCCTGGCACTGCTTGCTACCTTTAAGTGTGTTATCCACCAAAACTCCAAGATCCCTTTCCAACAGGGATTCACTTAACACAGAGCCATTTATAGTATAAGTAGCACAAGTATTTTTAAGTCCAAAATGCATCACCTTACATTTATCAACATTGAATTTCATCTGCCACTTAGCAGCCCAATGTGATAATCTATCTAGATCCCCTTGCAACGATTGCACATCCTCTAAAGTTTTTAATGGTCGACAAAGTTTTGTGTCGTCAGCAAACACAGAAACCTTGCTGACAATACCCACTTCCAAATCATTAATAAATAGATTAAATAGAATGTGTGTGATCATCACTATTTAATCAAAATCACCATAACAAATAACAATATACTTCTACTTACTACTGAATTACCAAACAAATGATATAAAGTTAATAAAGTATACTTACTTTACTTTAAATTTGAATGGAAAACCCAAAATGGTAGGTTTACCCACAGAGTGCTACAGGGTCTCCATGCAGACACTAAAAAGAAGTGGAATTTTACTAGCATCCAATGAGGTTCTGATCTTACACTGTTAGCAAATCAAAAAATTATCTTAGGCATTGTAAATGACAAGACAGGAAGTGTTAGAAAGTTCCTATATTACACCTAATTATGTGCTGTTTGTAAAACATGTGACAGTCTTAGCCAATTAGCCAAATAAACACCCCCTCCCTTCTCCCTGACCTATTTAGCTAATCAGTATCCTGTGCTCCCAAGTCCTAACCTATAAATTTGGAACTTACTGTGGTAAATACTAATAAGTATGAAGTCAGCATGTTAATCTGGATACTCTATAGGGTCTTAGGTTGTCTAATGGTGCTGTTTAGATTAAACTGTACAGTGTGGCAGGATTGCCTGGGTCTGTACTCAGATCTGCAGGTTAATACCACTTAGAGTCCATGAATTATAATTGGCAGGTAGGTGGTATTTGGAAATGAGGGCAAATTTGGTAAGGGTTATGACTCCTACTGCCTTAAGTGACTGATGTAGTCCTTTCCTAATCCAATTGTGTAATAGATATGGATGTAAGGAAAGGGCAGATGAATCACTTGAATGTTTAAACCCTTGGGTAGGAAGCGCTAAAGCACGAAAGTGGGCTTTTAATTTCTGTAAGTCAGGAAAATGGCTTTATTTCAGGATCTATGAAAACTACATTTTTACATTAGGCTGTATTGTATCTCAACACATGCCTTAGCTACAGGACATTTCTAAGAAACTTACTGCACATACAGAATCCTGGGAATTCTTGTTTTCAAACATGTGAAAGGTCCAAAGTTTACAGTATATACTCGAGTATAAGCCGTCCCGAGTATAAACCAAGGTACCTAGTTTTCAGGGAAAAAAGTAGGAAAACCACACTGACCCGAGTATAAACCGAGGGGGTATTATTTGCCACTAAAGATGTTTGGAAACTACAACTCCCAGCATGCTTTATTGTGGGGAGTTGTAGTTTTCAAACATCTTAAGTTGCAAATACTTACAAATAAGAGTAAAACCTTCTTTATTTGTGCATACTGTATGCACAAATATAGGAGGATTTACCCCTATTTGCAAGTATTTGCCACTTAAGATGTTTGAAAACTACTAAGTGGTGATGGTACCTCATATAGTAATCTAATATTTAATCTAACGTATAAAAAAAACATTTCTCATTCCCAGTTTACCTAAAGAAATGGATTTATCCTTTATCCTTGGGGCATTTCATTTGCAGGTACAAGGACAGGAGGATTTAAATCAATACTTTCAGTAGCAGCCTCCATAGCTTAATACAGAGAACAAATATACAAAGAAAACAGTGAGAATAAATGGTATTACCAGCACCGCTGCCACCAATTTGTACCAGATCACTGCTTTATGGAAGGATTATGGGTAGCATGGCACACAGTGGGTTACTCTGGTGGTCTAGCGCAAAGCAGACAGTGCACATAAACAGGTTTCCCACATAACATGTGCAGTAATCAGGGGTGTGCACCACTTTGAATATTGACCAGGCCTGTACATTGTGTGTCCTTGTAAATTGGTGTACACTTATCTGTTGCCTCAGAGTTTGTATCCAATAGGGTAACTTATCTGTCCAATAATCTGTCCTCCCAACAGGTAGTAACAGGATCTTACACACAGGATCTTATACACAGGATCTTGTGTTACAGTCAATATCACTAAAAAGCATACACCACAATCTACTTTCTCTTCTCCTAGCAATAGAGAACAGGGATGTCTTGTCTTTTATTACTCACTGACACCACCTGCAGGCTGGAGGTGGTATATAAGGAGCCTTGATGTATATGTCCATTACAATACACATCACATCCTGTGTAGCAGAAAGAAACTTTTTTGGGATTACACTTCCTTTCACATGAAGCAGACACAGGGGTGTGGTTTAAGCTGCCATTTGACCATTCCATTTTAAAATAGGGATCTCAGCTCTGTAAGTAAGTTTATGTATTTTGTATATTTTGTGTTGTACCTAATATAAGTCAGTGCTAAACTTTATATACATTTACTGATGGTCATTTAAATGGTAACAGTGAGATAGTACACACATACATACACACCATTCCTATATGAAATATGAAATACCCCCACCACATTGGTAGCTCCTAAAATCTCAATGCAATCTCCTACGAAGATATAAATACATTTATATAATATAAGGGATATATATATATATATATATATATATATATATATAAATAAATATACAGCACGCAGGTCTTGATTATTGCAATCCAGTTATTTATTTATTTCACATACCCTCAGTCAATTTAGCTTAGCAGTGTTAGTATATTAGTATAGTATTTGAGGTTGAATAAAGACATACGTCCATCCAGTCCAACCCATCTAGCAATATCAATGAGCTCAATGCTCCTTTCTCAAGCTCTATGCAAGACAAACAGGCATGGTAGTGGGAACACCCACTTCCCCTCATAAATACCTTCACACAGGAAATAACATCATCTCAAAACACTGTCATCATTAAACATTCAAATATTTCCAACAAGCATACTTATTTCATCTCAACATGCCCATAAGGCCATTAAAGGGCATGTCCACCCCCAAAACTATAATCCCCCCAACTACTGGCCCCACCATGTAGTGTAGTTTAACCTTACCTCACATCCCAACTCCATCTGGTTCTCCTGTAGTCCCCCCCAAAGTTCCAAAACTGCCCACCAGGAGGCTAGCAGGTTCCATAAGGACACTGCCTGCTACCTGGCCTCCGGAGATTCCTGCCATGCGTGCTGCAGCCCTTCTCCCCCCCTCCCTCCCCTCCCCTCCCTCCCGTTACTACTATCCCTCCCCTAGCGAAAAACCCCCTTAATATTCTGCTCCCCATGTCCCCAGCCCCAACGCATGTTGTTTTTTTTTAAAAAGCTCCCCAAACTCTTACTTACCTCTCCGCTTTCCTCCGCTGCACTGAATGACCGGCAGCCGCGTCCGTGATGGCTGCCGCTCAGCCAATCACAGACGCGACTGCCGGTCCCGCCCCTCTGCTTGCATTCTCGCAAGCAGAGGGCGGCAGTGCGGCGGAGGATTGAGGGGAGGTAAGTAAGAGTTTGGGGGGCTTTCTGAAAAAAAAAATATGCGGTTGGGGCTGGGGGACATGGGGGAGCAGAATATTAAAAATATTTCGGGGTGGACATAGCCTTTAAATGTCAGTTTTGCTTCAACTTGAAATTCATATATTATATTATACTTTTTTCTTATCTAACATTCAAATTCCTAAAGGTAACTTATACCCCCCCACACTTTTAGCAAAAGGGCCCATATCTCAAAAGAAGGGAGAGGGAAAGAACTGGTTATATGTATCATTAACAAAAATAGAAACGGTCATAGTCTCTATTGAGACCATGCAGTGCTAGTGAGTTAATCGATGTACCACCACACCTCCCTCTGTTTAAACTTTAACCCTCTATCACCTCCACGATGTGGCATGGGGACAGACTCCAATGCTATATATTCAGATCCGTTGTCCCATCTGCTTGTAATGTTTGGACACTGGAAACTTATCGTAAGCAGATACTTGATCTGTGCTGTGATATCCTTGCCTTCAGGGGTTGTGTGGTCTCCCCCACATACAACATTTGGGGCACATAAACCACACTAGTGGTATCACACATCATGTAATTGCGGATTTATACCTCTCTCCTGTGCGGCAATGTATGAACCCATCTCCCTTGTGCACAAATTACATTGCACACAGTGGAGACATGGGTACATCGTCATTCGCTTGGGAAAGGAGCATTAAGGCTCCGATATGTACATAAGCTAAATGCCTGAGGGCATGTGAAATAAATAAATAACTGGATTGCAATAATCAAGACCTGTGTGCTATATTTGATGGTCTACAATTTTTGGAGGGAATACAGTGGAGCTCCCGGCTATACGTGCACCAGGCAGAAGTGAATGGTGGAGATATATATAATACAATACATCTGTTTGACCAGATCAGTAGCAATTCCGCTAAATGTAGTTGATAATTAGCCTAATGGAGTGCTTCCACAATCCTTGTATTGTATGTATTTATGGGAGGCCTGGTCAAGCTTCCATGTGGTAATAGCACCCCCAACACACCCTTTTTATGGGAGGTCCTATGCCTTTAATATAAAGACTGGATGGCCTCTTTCCCTCATTTTAGGGACCTTCCAGACTGGGGTTACTTGATGTGGTTGGAAGGTTTTCATTCATGTGTCACAGTACTGTATACTAAAACCCCTTTGTTTATAAAGTATACCAGTGTGCAGATAATATGATATTGTATAGTATCTGGCCTTAGAGAATGTCCCTCTATATACATATTTTAGATTTATATTTTGTACTAAATTATATGTTTGGGAATATATAGATAGTAGGGAGTGATATAATAGTAACCCTTTTAATATATGGGGTGGGTCATCTCTGACCACAGTATTACAATATTGAAATAACGGGAATATAATACATTTTTATATATACTATACCACTATCAGAAAGCAGGGCTTGGGGGATCGTGGAACCTGGACAACCTCTTCTCCCCTGATCGACCCATCGCAGAACCCATTAGGTACACTCCACTGACCAAAGTTTAGTACAGCTACTGTCTTGCTTCAACTTATGTTCTCTCCCCATCTCCTCAGCCTGTAAGCTCTCGGCAGGGCGGCCTCCATTCTTTGTACCAGAGAAATGCTGTAACTACTACACTGAATGCTGCTGACAGCACTAAATTTTTGCCTTTGTATTATTTGCAACTTTGTATGTAACAGTATGTTTTCTTAGTACAGTATATTAATGCAAACTGTGAATGCCACAAAAGATGTTGGTGCAATCTAAAATCACAATAATAATAATTAATAATAAAAAAAACACTTAAAGGTCCTACCAGAGGTAGGAGGATAGCCAACAAAGTGCAGTGTCCCTGGCTACCTAAGGAGGCCAGGATTGCAGAAGTAGGAGGAGTGAGGCAACAGTATCAAAAAGCAGAGAACAGATCAAGAAGATGAGCCAAAGAGTAGTGACCTTATGATTTAGCACTAAGTAGATCATGGCACTTTAGTGAGGGCAGTTTACATGATTGGGTAAGGCGGAAGCACTGACGGCGGTGGTCAAAGAGAGAGTACGCAGACAGGTGACTAACCAGGTCAGCAATAGACAGTGTCTTTCCACGTGTTTGCGAAGCAAAAAGGGAGAAGGGAGACATGCCGGTAGCTGGAAAGAGCAGACGGGTCAAGGGAGGTTTTTTAGTGTATAAGGGATACAACGGTCTTGTTAATATAGAGGGAAAATACCATGGATAGGGACAGTAAAGAGAGAGTTTAGGGCTGGACATGAAGAGAAGAGACGGGGGAATAAGATGAGAGGAATGGGTCGAGGGGGGCAGGTGGTGAGAAGTGTCCGGATAGGAGAGATGAAAGTCATGTTTTGTTAAATGTGGTGAAGCTCGTTAAGGGGCAAGTAAAGGGATTAGCCAATGAAGGAGGCTAGAGGAGTGCGTGGCAGGGGTTGAGACGGAGGGCGTGAGCAAGAAGGGATGGTAAGGCAGTGCAATGGGTAGTGGTTGGAAGCTGGTAGGGAGGAGCTAGGGCGCACAGGAAAACAACTTTGGATGGTTTTCGATTTTCTCATCAGACGAGTAAAGGGTTAGGCGGAGGAGGTAACGGCGTGAATACTAGACTGTTGTAGATTGGCGGAGATAGAGAAATATTTGTTAAAGACTCGATGGAAAGCACTTATTGGAAGGATATTTTTGACTGATAGTTTTGATTATTGATACGAGAATTAGAACTGCCCAATTTCGGGGGAAAAACTAGCGCTAGACGTAGGAAAGCATAGTTGTAGTCGAATTGAGCTAAAAAATAGGGCTTTAACTTTTCCCAAAAAAAGGGGAAGTTGAGTCTTAAAGGCGAATTCAGGTATAGTTGACCTACGATGGTTGACCTGGGACTTTAATAGGGACAATTTACAATCACCCATTGCTATAAAGTACCACACATACAAACAATCACCACTAATAGAAAGTCGATATAATTATGTTAAATTGTATATGTATTGATGAAGTTGATAAACTAGTTTACATATATGCAAGATAGCAAACCCTACAGACCACACTAGCTGGGATATGCTGTTCCTCTATGGCCAAACCCGTCTATGCACAAAACTCAGAGAGCACACCATACTGAACTTCCCAACAGGATCATTTATGCACATTACTATATTAAAGTACAGTAAGTAATGTAATAGACCTACTAAAGAATAAGTGTTAAATCTCTTATTACAAGTAAAAGTTGATGTTTGGAGGCGAATTCGGTTATAGACTTTGACTACGTTGAGGGTGAACCGAGGAGTCACTTTGATCAGAGAGACGAAATTTTAAAACCCCACTTAGATAAGAAAGCACAAACAGCAAAACCGGGACCACACAGAGAATAAAGTCTAAACAATGAACAAGCAACATATGTAATGAGAGGACATGTGCCAAACTAGTCATTCATAATTTGCCAAAAGATAGCCACAAGCAAAGAAAACAACTAAGGTAGCTCCCTATACAGCCATAACCCGTAGCACCAGCACATACTCAGCGCACCAACTGATAGCCATCTCACCGAAGCACGCACACTGCACATTTCTATGGCAGACCATACACACTATAACAGCCATAAATGCACATTCAGAAGAATTGAATTAAAGACTTCTAAAGAACACATGTCGAGTTAAACGCAGGACAGCACAAGGACACACACATTCCCTTAAATTGAGAATTTTAATCAAACATTCAAAGTTTATACTTAAACTTCACCCTCTCCCTTTTAACTTTGTTTCTTATATATAGAGGAAGGATGTGGTTAGTATTTATTGATACACAGGTGGAAGACAGTGTAAGTCAATTGTGTACTCATTAGGCAAATATTTTACACTGGTACATTGTAGACTGTGTACTTTGTTGGGACCAGTCCAACACTGTTTGTATAAAAGGATTCAGTAAAGTGTCTATATAAAACAAGAACAGATTATCCAATTTGTAAAAGCTATGCAATTAAAAGAGCAAAAATATTTGCATTTGTATTTTTAAGCATTTATGTTGTTTATGAAAGATACTGATACTGAAGAGCAAGTATTGGAACTTTATGAACAAAAATCAATTCTGGCTCTAAAACTGGTGAGTGGTTAAAAATCAATGTAGATGCCCCTTTGAGAAAAGTTCTCAGAGACTAAAGCCATACAAACTGTAACCCAATTCTTCTTGATCATGTCAGGCATCTCCCAGCAAGATGACCTTGTGGTCTTAGTGAATGCTAATCAATGTTCAATGTTGCCATGGGGTTGGTGACTTAAAACCTTTCAGTTCTCTAGAGATCCATCTTTCCGAAGTTTGCCCCTTTTACATTTGTTCAGATCCTGACACTAGATGCCTTCATAGAGTCTTGTTGAAATCACCTTCTTGTTTTTACTGTTCAATAAGTATGACAAAACAAGAAAGTTTATGCTGATTCAAGTGCTAACTATAATTGCGCATTTTCACTAATTCTATATCTGTTATTAAATGAAACAGTAGTGTTATAGCAGTACATAGGAAATAACCCAGGATTGTTTTTTTATGGCAATGTTTATGATCAGTATTTGTTGTTTAAATGCATGGGTTATCTGTTTCATATAGAGGTGTGTTCATTCTGTCTGTAGTTTTGCTTTGCACCTTTTCATTGGAAGTGAGTGTGGAAGACAACCTGTAACAACTGTCTAGTAAACGGTGCTTAATAACACTGGCTTCTGAACTGGAGCACTGACTTAACATTGGCTGGTGAATGGAGAGTTGACAATATAGCTGGAGAACTGAAGGGCTGTCAAGTGGAGAAGTGGATTGATGACAACATGAGTGATGAATAAAGGGCTCTAACAACACTGGCGGTTGAACTGGAGGGCTGACTGCTGAGACTAGTAGTACAAAGCGATCACACATACTGGTATATGGCTACACATAGAGGATGGTAATATAAGAGACTGGTATATATGTTCCAACACAGAGAATTGTAATATAAGTTACCCCACGCAAATTGGTATGTGGTGTGCCCCACACAGAGAGAATTATAAAATAAATAAATGACCCACACAGACTTCGTATATGTACCACACAGAGTGAATGCAATATAAGTGCATAATGGTTGTATGCCAACTTGCATTCAGACATTGGTTAAATGGTTGTAAATTGGCAGTGGTAAATGGCCCTTGATGGCAATTGCCAACCTTTACCAATGGTCTGTATGCCATTTGTCATACAGACATTGGTAAAATCAAAATGATTGGCAAATTGTCAGTTGTAAATGGTTGGCATGTCTGTGCGTCATGTGCTGTTTTATCACAGCCCATTTGCCAACTTTTACCAATGTCTGTGTGCCAACAATTTTTCTAGTTCCAGTTTGAAGCAATTTACCAGTGTCTCTGCAACCATTACCATTGTTAGTTTTCCAACCAATTTATCAGTGTCTGTGGTGTCAAACATTTTACCAGTGTTGTGACCAACCATTTTACCAGTGGTCCATTGTACTAAGCATTTTTATCAATGTCTGTGTGGCCAAGCATTTAACCAGTGGTCTGTGTGCCAGGTATTTTACCAGTGTGTTTGTGCCAGGTATCTACCAATGTGTGTGCCAAGCATGTTACCAGCGTCAGTTTGTCAGTTATTTAAAAAAGGTTTTAAAATGAGTGCCATAAAAATGTTAATGATGAATATGGATGATTTTTATGGAATGATTATGGTCTCTGGTGCTAACCCTTCCAGGACTGAAAATTAAGGGGAGGCACCGCTTAAGGGACATGCTTTGCAGCGTGTGTCCTCCCATTGCTTGGCCCACTGCTTGTGAAGTGCAGACCAGAACAGAATGACGCCTGCAGCTAGGTAAGTATCCAAACTGCCTGCTGTACTACCAGGGGTGTAGACCTAGTGATTTAGGACCTTACCATACAGCAAAGGAAGTGGGGGGGGTAGGTTTACTCTTCCTTCCCTTTAAAATTTTTTTCTTCCTCTTGAGAAAATTTATTCGGGATCAACTGCGGCACACTGCAGCAATTAACACACGATCAAATTGCGTGCTAAAAGCGCACACAATGTTGGCCAATTGTTTTGGCCGCACTTGGGCGACTGGCATGCATTGCATCCTCTAATCCAGGGGTCCTTAAACTATGGCCCGTGGGCCGAATATGGCCCTCCAAGGTAATTCACCTGGCCTGCTCATTTTCTTGCTGAGGGTGGTATGTGTCCCGTTATAAACGGTGTTGTGCTGATACAGGGTGTCATGCAAGGAGGCCTAAAGGCTTGCGCAGGGGCTACGCAAGTGTTAGGCAGGGGGGTAATCTGTGACTCACACACACACACGGACGTACAGTTTCAACGGATGGGGTTAGCGAGTGTGCCTGATGGTATAAGAGTCTTCATGCATGGCGTATGAGTTTGTGTCTTTTTTACTAATGGCACAATGAGGATGTACAGATATTAAATAATCCACATGTGCCCATAAACACACAATTTTACACAACATTCTGGAAGGGGTAATGTTCCCTGATACAATAGATGGCTGTTTATATTTACATGTCTGGCATACATGATGAACCTGTATCTAGATCTAAGGAACAATACACTAAGATACAGCTTAATCAGTATGTCAGACATGTTAAATATAAACAGCATGCATGTTGTAGCAAGGAAACATTACCTTTCCAGAATGCTGTGGTAAATGTGTGTGTTATGGGCACATATGGACATTTTAAAATCTGTACAATCATATGATTTTTAGCCTGTGTGAGACACAAAGCCTGTGGAGACATAAAAAAAATATAGTCTGACCCCCCAACAGTCCAAGGGATCACAAACAGGCCCTATATTTAAAAGTTTGAGGACGCATGTTTGGATCTAATTGGATCACATGCAATATGCATTTTTGCACAACGCACTCTGATTGTGCAATGTTACACAATGGCAGAACATAGCAGTGGTGCACTTTGCGCACTAGCACACTTGATAAATGTTGGCCTCAGAAAGAAGGTTCTCCCTTTGGTGTGAAGCAAATTGGGCTCTGCTGGAGATGGGATTTTCGTATTTCCTCTTGATCAGCTTTGGGGTGGGGTAGAGTCTGGGGTCTTTCTCTTTCTCACTTTCATGGTGATTATTAATAAAGCTCTTATCATTAAAAATGGTGCTAATATTGCCCCAACATGAGATCCATTTAACATTTGAAAGCTAACATATAATTAGTTTAAACTTTTATTAAATGGACCCTGTTTGTGTTACTTGTATATAGGGGTTCAGCCTATTATTGCAAAGGGTCTATTTCATACCATAGTTAGGATGGTTCTTGTGTGCAGATAAAATCTATAGGAGTGTTATTGTAAAAGCTGGTGACCACTAAATGAATAATGGATTAACTAAAGGGTAATGCCAATAGAAAATGGGCTAAACTGGAAATTACTAAACTACATTACTGTTTGATATTGTGAAACAGCATGTCCACCCCAAAATTAAATTTTACAGTTGTTAGAAACCCCCCAACGATAAAACTGTTTTACTTTACAGCATTTAATAAAACTCCGGTTCAGTGAGATCTTTAGCCCTATCCAAGCCACAGCAAAGCAAGACATCCGACTCTTTCCGGGTAGAACCTGACAGTCTCAAACGGGAGGATAGTGTCACGGGTTCTGATATTGTGTCTACCGGAGGGTGTATATATATTCTATTGTATAATAGAAGCTCCGATGAGTTACGCAAAGTATCTCTGAGCATTCACCACACTTTTGGATACTGGGGACATTATTGCTTGAATTGGTGGATATCTCTTACCTGCACTTTTGGTAAAAACGGTTTGGGTGTGTGTAGGGGTGGTTTCTAACAAAATTAAAAATGTAATTTTAGGATGGACATGCCCTTTAACTATTGGACCATGAAAAAACATTTTTTATGACAGTTCGTATAACCGTAAATCTAAATATCAACTTCAGTCTTGAGTAAATGCATATATTTTCTTATTGTACTTTACCGTAATACTCGGTATAAACTGTCCTGAGTTAAACCGAGATACCTGAAAAAACACTTAAAACATGTGACTTGAGTATAAAGCGAGAGGGTAGAAAATATGAAACACTACTGTAAACCTGTTGCTGGGAGTGGTAGTTCTGAACATCTGCAGTAGCAATGTTCAACTATAATGCCTCCATACAGCATATGGTAATCAAAAGTATTTGAGACATAATAAAATAATATGTCACTAGAACGGAAAAGTATAAACGTTGAAGTTGGCTTGATAGACTTGCATTTCGGAAGGGAATGTGTGGTGTCCACTGACATCACACCTAGGGTAATAGCATTCATTCATTTACTGTAATGTCAACCATCACCTCAAATGACATCTATAAACATAAAACCAGGAATCAGAAGAGGCGTAAGGCAGTGGCCACCTTTGCAAGCAAATAACACGCATGAAATGCGCAAACGCAATTTTGCACGTTATCATTCTGCATATATTACGCTATGGAGAGCATGCAATTCGCAAAAAAATGAAATCGCGTGCGCTTTAGTGTGGCTAGCTAACTTGTGTTAGGGGGATGTGACTAGGGCTGATCTAACAGGTCTGCTGAATGTAGGGCTGATGCAAAAAAGTTGGAGGAGCACACTACCTTCGTTTCAGTGTTTATTTCAGCAAAAAGACATACAACGTTCGGGGGATACATATACCTGAGGAAGGGGAATTGTATCCCCCAAAACGTTGTATGTCTTTTTGCTGAAATAAACACTGAAAACGAGAGTAGGTGTCCTCCAACTTTTTGCATTTGCTATATTTCTGGGCCCTTAAGGTGGATGGGCTGGGGGAGGATTTGCACCTACCGACCAAAGGCCGTGCCGATTAAGGTGTGGCTGGAGTGTACTCACTGGAAATTTTGAATTGTAGGGCTCACCTAACAGTGTCTGCTGAACTGCTTCAAAAACATTTTTCGTGAGTGTTTACTGTAGCTGGAATGGTGACAGAGTTTGACAGTTGGAATTCGGTGTGTTGTCTGCAGCCTTGACAGTTGGTTTGTGGGGAAAAAAAGTCAGGTGATTGGAAGTGGGAGTGGTTAAATGAGGGAGGGGGGATACTGCTCCTAAACAAAAATGGGTGTAGATTGAAGGCATGCAGCAAACACATGCAAATCAGAGTACGGTAAGTGCTACTTACATGTATTCAATTGAGATTAAGTGAGTCAAAGTCATTTTTCAGTTAAAGGAACAACTATATAGTAGATTGTCCTGGTATCGGGAGATAGCATTTGGCAATTATTCAGAAGCTATAATGTTTTCTTTTCTTGGAATAGTTTAAGTCCTCATAAAATTCATCTTGGCAAAAACAAATAGGACAAATAATTCCACCTCAGTAATCTCATTGGGCTGAAGGTTCATACCAGGATTTTACACTCCGTAACATGGATATTTACTTTAACTGTGAATATTAACAAGTCTGGACACATTTACAACAAAAATATTACTTTAAAATGTATTTTTGGTCTTCTTCCTTATTATCAAAGTTTCCTGTAAGTCCAAAATCGGTGTGTAAATTGTTGTTATAAGCATTTTCTTCTTCTGCATTTACCTGCACACACTACTTAAATGACCATTAAGATTTGCTTGCAGACAGATACACAAATACATTTGTCAATGTCAGTAATTCCCTTGACAATTTTTCTATATAATTCCCTGGTGTGTGTGTGTATAGAATGCATATACAAAATGCAATTCCTGCACCTACATCTGTATCACCCTTAACAGCCCTTTTAACTGCTGGTGTAGCAGAATTAGACCACTTGATCTAATTTCTTGTTTTGTTATTATGAAAAATTGCGCACAGCTGAAAGCTCAATGACTCATCTTCTATTTATAACAATGGAAAGTTGCATTAGGGCTGAATTCCTAAAGACAATCCTATCAGATAGAGTATATCAATCAGTAGTTGTCAGTCAGTACACAGAAAAAATTTCAAATCATCTAAATGCATTGCTTACTGCATGATCAGGGGTAAGTTTGTGACATTTTGCAATCATCCTATCTGATAATGCCTATCTGACCAAATATCATTATTGGAGTTGATCAGCAAAAATAAACATAATAAATGTGACACTGTGATACTCAATGCCATGTCACTTTATTGTGTACACCATTAAGGGCATGTCGCATTTTTTTAATATACTGTGGTCTCCCTCCCACGCACCAACCACTATATTATTATGTCCAGAAACTCCCCCGATCATTACTTACCTTCTTTCTTTTTCCAACGTACTGTCCCAGCCCTCTGCTTTGCATGAAAACTGCAGGCAGGAGCAGACAGGTAGCGCGTCCGGGATTGGCTGAGAGGCAGCCAATCACGGACGTGGTGCGGCATTGGAGAATGCCGGGGGAGAAAAGAAAGGTAAGTAGAGTTCAGGGGAGTTTCTGGACATAATATAATGGGTTGGGGCTAGGGGAGGAAGCACTACAATACCCCAAAGGGGTTTTACACTAGGTGGAGGGAGAGGAAATGAGAGGGAGAGGGAGGGGGAGGGGGAGGGAGGGGGGCTGTCTGTTCTCTGAGCAAGCCAAAAACTCTGAGAGGAAGCATCAGAGGCGGAAAAAAATTTCCCTCCCTGCAGTGCTCCTGGTGGTCAGTTTTTGGGACTTTGGAGGGACATTACAAGGGAACCATTTGGAGCAAGGATTAAGGTAAGGATTTTATTACACTACGAGTGAGGACATTAGTGGGTTAAATTATAGTTTTGGGGTTGACATGCCTTTTAACCCTTAACTGCCACAGATCGTATATTCACGTCGTGCAGTGAATGCACAAACTGCACAGATCGTGATATACGATCTGTGGCTGTACCTTTAAAAAAAGTAATTGCCCCCGCTAGGGGCAATCGGGGGGCAGCATTCAACTGCCCCCCTAGCCCCCTCGATCCCCCCTCGGTTGTGTCCAAATCCGAGGGAGGATCGGAATTACGGTACCTTTTTGCCGTACCGTATAGGGAGGAAGCCGGTCCCAACGTGAGTTCTTTCAATCCAGGAAAGGGAGACCCGGTGATGTCACGGAGCTTCCTCCTTCACGGGGTCTTCACTAGAAGTGGTAGTGGAGGTACTGCACCGCGATCTCAATCAGATCACAGTACAGTACCTGGTATAGTAAAGCTGTCATGTGACTACTACTTAGCGAAGACTTAGAAAAAAAAATGGGGACAGAGATCAAAATTGGTGATTCACTTCTGATCACCAAATTATTGATCTTTGCCAATGAATGAAAAATCACTTCCTGGGAAAATGATTTCCGGAAGTGATTTTTTCCAATCGGATTCGAATCGGAAAAGGCAGAAGGGGCAGATAATTATTTGTACGATTTCAAGGGAAGCAAGCCTATTTTTTATAAGGAAATTTGCAGAGGTACCAAAAAAAGACCGTATTGAATTTTTAGGATCAGTAAAGTGTGCAAAAACGTGTTGTGTTACTCTCCGTACTAACCGTTTTTTAACTAAAATACCACTAAAAGGGGGAGGAGGTGTGTGGTCGGGGGTGGGTTGTGCGTTTTAATTTTTTTTTCTTATAAACTGCCACTTGAATGCGTCCATTGAGCTAGTTTGGTGGCCTTTGTCTCTGTTTGCACCCACGTAAATGGCACACCGTTTGATTCAGGGACAGTGGGAGATTGCTATTAAGTGTTTTTTTTGCTTTCAAGTGGGTTTAGGTAGGATTTCAACCCTTGAATATCTCATTTTATTTTTTCACAAAACCTGTAAAAACACGGAGTTCTTTGGATCACTGGGTCTGGAATTCTTCATGTTATGTATGAAAGCATGGCACCGTAACGTAGCTGAAGGTGATGTAGATTCCAAAATTATATAGTTTGGGGGGGAAATGAACTGAACAAACTACAGCGTTACATAGCTGAAGGTGTGTGATTTCAGGAATATATGTTTGTCGGTGTATTCTGAGTTATGGGGGTGTTTGTGGAAAAAACTGCCGACTGTTCAAATTAAAGTTGGCTAAATATTTTTGCTGTTTTCTGAGCATCGTGCATTGTTTCACTTTGGAGCTTTTGCTTCCAACGTCCGCATGTGTAACCACACATAGGCATACCGTTTGATCAAGACATTTGGGAGATTGATATTAGTAACTTTTTTACATTCCATCAGGTTTTGGCATGATTCTTACCTTTTTGAAGCTGTTTTTTTGTTAATTTTTCAGACAATGCGAACTTCTACGAAGAACGTGGCCCAACCATGATGTATGAATGAACAAACTACAGCGTTACATAGCTGAAGTGTGTAGATTTTAGGAATAATAGTTTAGGGGGTTGTTTCTAAGTTATGGGGGTTTTTTGTGGAAAAACTGCAGACTGTTCAAATTCAGAGTTGGCTAAATATTTTCTGTGTTCTAGCCATCGTGCATTGTCTCACTTTGTGTCTTTATGCTTCCACGTCCGCATGTGTAACCACACATATGGCATACCGTTGATTCAGGACATTTGGGAGATTGATATTTAGTAACTTTTTTTACATTCCATGAGGTTTTGGCATGATTTCTACCTTTGAAGTTGTTTTGTTCATTTTGAGACAAATTCAAACTTTTACAAAGAACTGCGCCCAACACCATTGATGGTATGAATGAACAAAATACAGCGTTACATAGCTGAAGGTGTGAGATTTCAAGAATATATAGTTTGTGGGGGTGTATTTCTGAGTTACGGGGTGTTCTGTGGAAAAAACTGCAGACTGTTCAAATTCAGAGTTGGCTAAATATTTTTCCTGTTTCTAAGCCATCGTGCATTGTCTCCCTTTGTGGCTATTCGCTTCCACGTCTGCGTGTGGTAACCACACATATGGCATACCGTTTTGATTCAGGACAAACTTTTTTTTACATTCCATGGAGTTTTGGCATGATTTCTACCTTTTTGAATGTGTGATGATGGCATTTTTTTTAAAGGGCATGTCCACCCCCAAAACTAAAAATTAACCCCCTTACTGGCCACATCAAGTAGTTTAAAACAATCCTTATCTTACATTCCTGCTCAAAAATAGTTCCCCTGCTGTGCCCCTCCAAAGTCCAGGAAACTGTGTGTAGGAGCTCTCAGTGACTCATGGTTTGCTTGAGTCTGCCTCAACCTCGTCAAGGTTTGAGGCTATGGTCAGTTGCAGCCCCCCCCCCCTCCCTCTCCCTCCGTTTTTCTCTCCCTCCCCCTAACATTAAACCTCTTGGATATGTGGTAGGGCATGCTTCCCCAGCCCCAACCGCATTAATATAATTGTTAGAAAGTCCCCCAATCTTTATACCTTCCCTTCTCCTCCGCTCTTCAGAACTCCCAGCAGCCGCGACCGTGATTGGCTGCTCTCAGCCAATCAGGACGCGGCTGCCGGTTCCTCCCCCTGCTTGCAATCCATGCAAGCAGAGGGCCGGAACACTGCAGGACGGGAGGAGAGAGGGAAGGTAAGTAGATATCAGGGGACTTTCTAACAATTATTAATGCGTTTGGGGGGGAGGAACATGCCCACCGCATATCAAAAGTTGTCTAAAGGGGTGGACATGCCCTTTAAAATCTGGTAAAAGTGAAAACTTCTATGAAGAACTGCGCCCACACCATTGATGGTATGAATGAATGAACTACAGGGCTACATAGCTGAAGGTGTGTAGATTCAGGAGTAGATTTGTGGGGGGTATTTCTGAGTTGGGGGGGGGTTTTGTGGAAAACTGCAGACTGTTCAAATACATAATTGGCAAAATTTTTTTTGCTGCTACCGACATTTGGCACGGTCACGCTCTGGGTTAGTTGGTAGCCATGTCTCTGGTATACCCACGAATGTGGCATTACGTTTTATTCGGGAGGGGTTAGGCTTTCATATTTGAGATGGTTGTTGAACTTTACTCCACAGTTTTTAGCTGAAAATTTGCATTTGATTTTGTCTCTGGTTACAGTTGAGGAAAAAAAGGAAAATGGAGAAAATACTTACAATTGGACAAGAGCTGCGCCCGGGATTTGATCGAAACTAACCTCACTCATAAATCCTGCGGGTGTGTAGTTTCTAAAAATAATCACTTGTGGGATATAATTGGAAATATTCTATGTTAACCGTGAGAAGTGGTTATACATTTTAATTTGGTGTAATATTCTTGATGGTGCAGTTTTAGTAGTGGGGGGGTCTCCTGTACAGGAAAATTGGGGTGGTACCTACATATATCTGTATCATTGTACTCGGGGAGTATCAGAGCTTTTAGAAAACAGTAAGATTTTTTGTGTGTGACCTTAAGATAACTATAAGTATAAATGGGAAAAATCCATGAAAAATTGCAATTTTTTAATTTTTTTTACATATTTTACCCATAATTCCAGTATAAAATTTCTAGAAAAGTTACAAAATTCTGTTTACCGTTTAAAGTACACTTTGTGCTGAAAAAAATAATGTATAAAGGGCAAAATCCTGAAAATTCTTTGGCAGTTAACGCAAAAAAAAAATGAAATTCTCCTGGCACTGAAAGGGTTAATAAATAAGAATATCCCACAGTCCCGCACCACCCCCAGAAGGTCTGTAAAAAATATTAGTATGCTGGTTGATACAATTGGGTAGTAATAAAAATGTTAAAAATCACAAAATTTTGTAGTTTAGCTGTTTTTTGTGTTTTTTTTTTGTTTATTGGGTAAAACGCCAAGAGAACATGTGATTAAATCCAGTAGTAAATTCCAATTCTGTTTCATTTTTGTTTCTGTGCTGCTAGTATATTCATGAACTGCTGCAGAATTGAAGAATAAATTAGCACTGAATCAGAATGTGAGAGAATATTCTTAACGATTTGTGAAATGTTTGACCGTTCTTGTATCACTGATTTTCACCTTTTTTAATATTTTAAACCTGAGAGACTGCAACATCCAGGAACACATTAACTTGTCATCTCCTTTCCCATTCCTTCTCAGCTGATTGCTTAAGATAAAAGTAAACCAAACAACCCTGTACATTTTATTATGTGATTTTCAAATCCTTGTAGAAAACTGCTTTACATTCTCAACATAAAAAGTGTATTTTTCAAACTGTTTATAACTAAAACCTGCAGTATAATTTTCTGTGAGCGTGAAAGTTACTTGTTTGTTCAGCTGGGTGATAGCAGTGTGAGCTGTCCAATCGACAGACCATTGCTGCCCCACAGTTTTTCCCATCTCTGCCACATGAACTGCGCTATGGTATAGGAAAGGAGCAGGACACTGTAAGCTGAAGGCTCAAGCTGCAACTTTACAAGCAAGTATAGTATCACAATGTGACAAAGATGCTTTAGTATTTATTTAAAGGGCATGTCCACCCCCAAAACTATAATCCCCCCAACTACTGGCCCCATCATGTAGTGTGTTTAATCCTTACCTCACATCCCAGCTCCATATAGTTCTCCTGTAGTCCCCCAAAGTCCCAAAAACTGCCCATGAGGAGGATAGCAGGACTCTGCCTACTACCTGGCCTCCGGGAGAAGTGGCATGCGTACTGCAGCCCTTCTCCCCCTCCCTCTCCCTCCCTCTCAGGATTCCCTCCCTAGCATAAATCCCTTTAGATATAGTATTTCCCTGTCCCCCAGCCCCAACCGCTACATTTTATTTTTGAAAGTGCCCCGAACATTACATTACCTCCCCTCTTTCCTCCGCTGCACTGAATGACACGGCAGCCGTGTCCGTGATGGCTGTCGCTCAGCCAATCACAGACGCAACAGCAGTCCCGCCACTTTGCTTGTATTTTCTCGCAAGCAGAGGGCCGCAGCGCAGCGGGGGAAAGAGGGGAGGTAAGTAGAGTTTGGGGCACTTTCTAAGAATAAAAATAGTGGTTGGGGCTGGGGGACAGGGGAAACTATATTAAAAATAAGTTTTAAGGGTGGACATACCCTTTAAATGCGTTACTGCACTCAGTATAGTATTAAATAAACATTATAGCATTGTATACAGCAGAATAGAAGAGAATAGCAATTGATAATGATTTGTTTATTATTTTACTAGTGGGTACACTCATATCACTACTAGAATGTTACCACTGTAAACGACACTGTAAAATTTACTTAAAAAAATGAAAAGGGTTATTAAAAATTAAAGTTCTTGTCATTAAAGGTGCAATTTTGCCCCAACCAATCAGATGTTACCTTTCAAATGTTAAATAATATCTGATTGGTTGGGGCAAACTTAGTACTATTTTTAATGCTAAGAAAATTTTATTAAATAATCCTGTAAGTATCTGAGGTAAGGCAGTACCTCATACAGCAGGAACTGTACAGACCATTATGCTGCACCAACATTTAACCCTCTCATATGAGTGTGAAAATATACCTGCTGAAACTCAAAGTGCATAAGTGCATAAATATTATAAAATCATCAAACAAAACACTTCTACCACAATATGAATCCCATATAAAACCAAAAAATGGGAAAGGGTTAATTGTCCGGACATCATCATTACCTAACAGTTGATCCAGAGGAAGGCAAAAAAAACCCTAATAATATAATATCTATAAAGGGGGGGGGGGGAAATGACTTCCTGACTTCAAACGGCAATGTGAAAGTATCCCGATCAACCAGAACTACAGTGGATGTGATTAATACCAGTAATTCTCAATATTTTTTAGTTATAGATACTTATCCAGGCCATTTTTAAAGTTGTTCAATGAACTTGCCATTACCAATTTCCAATTCCTTTGGTAGCCCTGATAGGTAAGATTCAGAGTGCTCTTCCTATAACCTGTGCACTGCAGATAAATATAACGATCTTAATAGTTTGTAGGTAGGCACACTCGATATGGTATTCAAAAAATACTCATTTATTTAAGTACTGAAAACAACAAATGCCAAATAAACACAACGTTTCGGGGGGGTCCAACCCCTTCCTCAGGGGGACCCCCGAACCTTGCGGCACTTAAAAGTGCCCTTGTGGCTCTAAAGAAGCCGTTTGGGGCTTAGGGGTCCCGCAGCTCGAACTGGGACCCCCCTCCCCGGCCCTTATAAGGGCCCTTGCGGCACTTACAAGTGCCTTTGGCGGGGGTCCCGCAGCTCGAACCGGGACCCCAGTGAACAGCTCTTAAAAGAGCCCTTTGGCGGCATTTTTTTCTTCCATTTCGGCGACACTAGCTTCGCTGAGGCCGCCGACCCCCGAGAGGTACCCCTGCGGCGCCAGGGGTACCCCGGCAGGCACGGCGGCCTCAACAAGGCCGATGTTGCCAGCGTTTGATCCATGCGATGTCTTCGGGCTGGCAACACCAACCCCACTGAGGTCGCCGATGCCAGACAGGCTCCTGCAGCCTGCCAGTGAGTCCACTGGCACCGCCGGCCTCAGCAGAACCGATGTTGCCAGCCGCTTCTTTCTTCAGCCATCTACTGCGATGGCATCTGGGGTCCGCGGCGGAGTGCACCTCTTTTTTTATAGGTTTGCAGAAAACCCTAATACGTTTCTTATTGGTCAATTTTTTAAGCTTGGTTACATGATTACATTAACCAACCAGAAATCTGATAGTGCCAGATGGTGTATGGTGTCGCCGGGATGGAAGAAAGGCCCTTCTCAGGGCAGCAAGGGCACTTGTAAGTGCCGCAAGGGCCGGGGAGGGGGTCCCGGTTCGAGCTGCGGGACCCCTTAAGCCCCAAAAGGCATTTCAGTGGAGGTCCCTCAACCCCCCAGTGGGCCCTTCCTCCCTCCCCACCTTTCTGCATTTTGTTGCATTTTTTGCAGTATTACCAGAATTTTCAACAAAATGCCATGTCCAGAAACACACACTGACCTGTTGTATATATAAAATGCCATATGTAGGTAAGAATTTTTTTTTTGGTACTGCCTTTTCCTCACTCTCCTCCCTGCCAAGTCCTGGCCCCAAACTGGAGTACCTCCTTTCCCCCTGATGGTGGCCCTGGGTATGGCTCCCAGTTGTGGACTTGGCTAAACACTTGCAGGGAGATTCATTAAAAGTACTTATTGTTTAAAATGGTGCTAATTTTGCCCCAACCAATAAGATCTTATTTAACATCTGATTGGTTGGGGCAAAATTAGCACCATTTTAAACTATATAGAACTTTTATTGCATAACCCGTTGGTAAATTCAAACTTTACAAGGGGGTGGGTGCACAGGTAGGCAGATAGATAGATAGTAGATAGATAGATAGATAGATAGATAGATAGATAGATAGATGATAATACCATTGATAGATGTGCTGATAGAAAGTCTATAACTGGGAAGCTGGTTAACTGGTTGGTTAACAGTCAAAGGAAGAGTTGAATAACTGGGAAAGAGACACTGGTGGTTAATGTAAAGAGGAAGACAATAGTAATAGAATGTTTTTTTTTTAAGGGGCATTTTGTTTTTTCTTACCACCTTCCCTTTTACCCCAGAGGCACCGCCTAAGGCAGATGTCTCACTCTGCCTCATTAGAGAGGAGGACCTGTGTGCACTGATGCAAGTAGGGTATCGTTTTATTCGAGACATGTAAAATATTGATTTATGTGGGAATTTTTATTTGTTATGAAAATTTGGAAAATTCGAACTTTCACAATTTTAATTTTAATCATCCTTTCTCCATCCACCCATATGAAATACATTTGATTCAGGACATATGAGAAAATTTTATTTAGTGAGATGATTTATTTTTAATTGCCAAGTCAGTTTAGGTAAGATCTCTAACTATGAATCAATCATCTTTTTCTTTCATTTTTTTACAATGTCTCCTAAAGCACTAAGTTTAGAGAACTATGTCCAGAAATCTGTACGTATGTATGAAAGAAGTAACAGTCACGTACCTAAAGGTGTGTAGATTCCATAAATATATAGTTTGTGGGGGGTATTTCCAAGTTTGAGGGGTTTGTTTGTTTGGAATTGCAATTGTGCACATGTCCCTTTTGGAGTAATTGGTGGAAAACATTCTTTGTACACCACACACATGGCATATTCACATTTGTGTTGCTTTGAAACTTTTTGCTTAACATTTTGAGTAAAATTCAACTTTAATTTTGTCTCTATTTATTCTTTTTGGAGAAAAAGGAAAATTGGAGAAAAAAAACTCAGAATTTCGAACATCTGTGTCAAGCATTTTGATCAAAATTTACCCCACTTTATAATAAACTAGGTGGTTATTACAGGAAAGGTGGGGTAGGTACATATGTCTGGGATCTTTACTCAGAACCAGAATTCAGAAAAAAAAAGAGTTTTGCATAAACCTACATTTACTACAAATAAAAAATGCAAAAGAATAATGAAATTTTGCCAAAAAAATTTAATCTTACATATTTTACCAAAATTCCTGTTAAATTTCCAGAAAAGTACCACATTTCTGATATCTTGTTAAAGTTAAATATCCCTGATATCCCTGTTACTAGGCAATTTCCTAGTAAAAAAAAAATCCTAAAATTTTACGACACTTTTCTGAAAATTTTAAATGCTGGCACCGAAATGGTTAAAGCCTGGAGGAAACCTGGCAGCAGACCCTTAATTCTTAATTTGGTGTTTCTCACAGAAAACAATATTGGGAAGTAGGAATTACCAATCCTACTATTCATTAAAAAAAAAGTTCTAAGTTCTCTTTTAAATCTATTTTTGGAAACTTGGCTGTTTGGCTGCATTATTCCAGTGCTGGTTTTTAATCTTTTCAGCATCTTGTTCCCAGTTTGGTAAATGGTTGGAAATAAGATTTTTCTGCATCTGGTTAGTTATTCATATAATGACTACACTATTTTTAATTTTAATAACAATCTCCTAGTCTCTTATGATAATAGGTGTTTGTGTTACACAATTAACACACACTTGCTGTGTGAACGCACACAAAAAACTGCTCAATCACCAGTTTGAAGTTTGAGAAAAACCCCAGATTGACTTGCTAATTGCATCTGTCAAATTTGAAGAGATGCCTTGGAGCTTGTATAGCTTTCCTGTCTCTAGGGAATGTGATTGGTGGGAAAGAGGAGTAGAAGGAGCCCATAAATTGCTTGGGCTAGATTCCTGGTTCACTTAAACAAACAGTGGTATGGAAATACATGATTTAACAGACGAGCACCAGTAGTCTACAAACGATATAGCTAACACTTATATGTTTGGTGTGAGACAAATGGAAATGTAATATTTTGATTAACCTTCTCACTGCCTGATTACTATTTTACACTTATGTTTTATTTACAACATTATGTTGCTGTCATTGTTGTCATAGGCTGTGAATTAACTAAAATGACAGCAAAACAAACTGGAAACAACATCAGGGAGCTTTTGTCAAATGTCGACCGATTGAGAAGGTCACATATACATATTATATTTTCTTTGACAGATGAGATCATACAGAGTTACTTTGAAGGGTAACTATAATGCCCACTTATATAGCAGGGATGTAGTATAATATATAGAGCTAGTCAAGTATAATGCTTGACTAGCATAGTAATAAAGAAAGTTCCAAAAAAACTTTAAAAAAAAAGCCTAAAAATCCCGCCTTGACTTACTCGAGATACTCGAGGATAATCACCAGTTATCCAGTAATCTGGCTGCCGCTTGCTCCGATCCACTGTTCTGCCGGCTGATGTCACTACTCAGCACTGGTCTTACTTCCTGGCACCGGGTGGTAGTGACATCAGGCACCAGAGTAGTGGATTGGAGTGAGCGGCAGCCGGCTAAAGAATAAGAGGTGAGTGTATACATACTGTATCTTCTCTGCACTACTCCGATCCTACATACTGTACCTTCACTCTGGGGATGGGGGGGGGGCAGTAATCCTATACAGTAAGCCCAATTCCATACCACTGAAGTTGTTTGGAAACTACAACTCACAGCAAATAAAGCCTGCTGGGAGTTGTAGTTTCCGAACATCGCGAGTGCCAAGGAATAGGGGTAACTGTATGGGATTACTGTCCATTTAAAAGGCAACCAATGGCTCAAAACAAAACAGAATCAGGAGGATGGGTGTTTTAAAAGATGCCTTTGATTCTGTATGTTTTGAGGCTTACTTGCCCTTTAAATGGACAGCAGAATTCCCATACAGTAGTCCCATACAGTAAAAGCCATACTGGATTTGACTATTACTGTAGGGACTATTGTTTGGGAAATTTGGTGTCCATTTAAAGAGCAATTAACCTCAAAACAATTCAATATCATATGAAAGAAAACAGGGTCAATAAATGGTATTACCAGCACTGCTGCCACCAATTGTACCAGATCACTGCTTTATGAAATGATATGGGTAGATGGCACACAGTGGGTTACTCTGGAGGTCTGGCATAACATGTGCAGTCATCAGGGGTGTCCCTGTCTATGGTGACCACTTTGAATATTGACCAAGTCTGTATATTATGTTCCTTATAAGATGATGTACACTTATCTGTTACTCAGAGTTTGTATACAATAAGGTAAATTGTCTGTCCAATAATCTGTCCTCCAACAGGTGGTAACAGGATCATATACGCAGGATCTTATACACAGGATCTTGTGTTGCAGTCAATATCTCTCCAAAGCACACCCACAATCTACTTTCATTCTTCCTCCTAGCCAGAGAGAGCAAGGATGTTGTCTTTATCACTCACTGATACCACCTGCAGGCTGGAGGTGGTATTAAGGAGCCTTGGTGTATATGTCCATTACAATACACATCACATCATGTGTAGCATACAGAAACTTTTTTGAATTACACTTCCTTTCACAAGGAGCAGACACAGGGGTGTGGTTTAAGGTGACATTTGACCATTCCATTTGGAAATAGGAATCTACGCTCTGTAAGTTTATGTATTTTGTATATTTGTGTTGTACCTAATATAAGTCAGTGCTATTCTTTATATACATTTACTGATGGTCATTTAAATGGTAATAGTAAGATAGTACACACATACATATACAATTTTTGTATATGTAATATCATACCCCCACCTCATTGGTAGCTCCTAAAAACTCAATGCAATCTCCTATGAAAATATAAATATATTTATATAATATAAGGGATATATTTCTGTGTTTCCAGAGCAGCACTCCATTTTCATTCAGTGTGTGGTGCAGAACTCCAACTAGATGCTGTTAATCCAGTACATATAAGGCACAAAAAAGAAATAATGAGCGCACACACAATTTTTGCAGTATAAAGGTGTATTCTCAATACACCACCATTGCACTCGGTGCAACGTTTCTGAACTCTGTCTCTTTCTCAAGCACACACAACAAGGTTATGCAATGGCATGCACATCAGCACAATTTAAAGATGTCAACAGGAAATTATGTATAATACCAGTAACATGGATATTACAATAATAGCATTATACCCATCCAAAGCCCTGCATTTCTGATAGTGGTATAGTATATATTAAAAATGTATTATATTCCCGTTATATTCAATATTGTATACTGTGGTCAAGAGATGACCCACCCATATATTAAAGGGGTTACATATTAATCACTCCCTACTATCTCATATTCCCAAACATAAATTTAGTCAAAATATAAAATCTAAAATATAGTATATAGAGGGACATGTTCTAGAGGCCAGATACTATACAATCATATTATCTGCACACTGGTATACTTTATAAACAAAGGGTTTTAGTATACAGTACTGTGATCACATGAATGAAAAGCCTTCCAACCACATAAGGTAACCCCAGTCTGGAAGGTCCCTAAAATGAGGGAAAGAGGCCATCCAGTGCTTTATATTAAAGGCATAGGACCTCCCATAAAAAGGGTGTGTTGGGGGTGCTATTACCACATGGAAGCTTGACCAGGCCTCCAATAAATACATACAATACAAGGATTGTGGAAGCACTCCAATTAGGCTAATTTACACTACATTTAGCGGAAGTGCTACTGATCTGGTCAAACAGATGTATTGTATATATATTATCTCCACCATTCACTTCTGCTGGTGCACGTATAGCCGGGAGCTCCACTGTATTCCTCCCAAAAATTGATAGACCATCAAATAATAGCACACAGGTCTTGATTATTGCAATCCAGTTATTTATTTATTTCACATGCCCTCAGGCAATTTAGCTTAGTAACATATCGGAGCCTTAATGCTCCTTTCCCAAGCGAATGACGATGTACCATGTCTCCACTGTGTGCAATGTAAATTTGTGCACAAGGGAGATGGGTTCATACATTCCGCACAGGAGAGAAGTATAAGATCCGCAATACATGATGTGTGATACCACTAGTGTGGTTTATGTGCCCCAATGTTGTATGTGGGGGAGACCACACAACCCCTGAAGGCAAGGATATCACAGCACAGATCAAGTATTGCTTACGATAAGTTTCCAGTGTCCAAACATTACAAGCAGATGGGACACACGGATCTGAAATATAAGCATTGGAGTCTGTCCCCATGCCACATCGTGGAGGTGATAGAGGGTTAAAGTTAAACAGAGGGAGGTGTGGGGGTACACGATTAAACTCACTAGCACTGCATGGTCTCAATAGAGACTATGACCTGTTTCTATTTTTGAATGATACAGATAACCAGTTCTTTCCCATCTCCCTTCTTTTGAGATATGGGCCCTTTTGCTAAAAGTGTGGGGGGGTATAAGTTACCTTTAGGAATATTGAATGTATAGATAAGAAAAAGTATAATATAATATATGATTCAAGGTGAAGCAAAACTGACATTTAAAGGCTATGTCCACCCCGAAAATAAATTTTTAATATTCTGCTCCCCCATGTCCCCCAGCCCCAACCGCATATTTTTTTTTTCGAAAGCCCCCCAAACTCTTACTTACCTCCCCTCAATCCTCCGCCGCAATGCCGGCCCTCTGTTGGAGAATGCAAGCAGAGGGGCGGGACCGGCAGTCGCGTCTGTGATTGGCTGAGCGGCAGCCAATCACGGACGCGGCTGCCGGTCATTCAGTGCAGCGGAGGAAAGCGGAGAGGTAAGTAAGAGTTTGGGGAGTTTTAAAAAAAAACAACATGCGGTTGGGGCTGGGGGACATGGGGGAGCAGAATATTAAGGGGGTTTTTCGCTAGGGGGAGGGATAGTAGAACGGGAGGGAGAGGGAGGGGGAGGGAGGGGGGAGAAGGGCTGCAGCACGCATGGCAGGAATCTCCGGGAGGCCAGGTAGCAGGCAGTGTCATATGGACTGCTAGCCTCCGGTGGGCAGTTTTTGGAACTTGGGGGGGACTACAGGAGAACCAGATGGAGTTGGGATGTGAGGTAAGGATAAACTACACTACATGGTGGGGCCAGTAGTTGGGGGGATTATAGTTTGGGGGTGGACATGCCCTTTAATGGCCTTAGGGCATGTTGAGATGAAATAAGTATGCTTGTTGGAAATATTTGAATGTTTAATGATGACAGTGTTTTGAGATGAGTTATTTCCTGTGTGAAGGTATTTATGAGGGGAAGTGGGTGTTCCCACTACCATGCCTGTTTGTCTTGCATAGAGCTTGAGAAAGGAGCATTGAGCTCATTGATATTGCTAGATGGGTTGGACTGGATGGACGTATGTCTTTATTCAACCTAAATACTATACTAATATACTAACACTGCTAAGCTAAATGACTGAGGGTATGTGAAATAATAAATAACTGGATTGCAATAATCAAGACCTGCGTGCGTATATTTATTATATATATATATAATATATATTATAT
This sequence comes from Hymenochirus boettgeri, assembly GCA_019447015.1. Lineage (NCBI taxonomy): Eukaryota > Metazoa > Chordata > Amphibia > Anura > Pipidae > Hymenochirus > Hymenochirus boettgeri. The sequence goes on from CM033472.1 coordinate 76,351,963, forward strand.
CCCTTATATTATATAAATGTATTTATATCTTGTAGGAGATTGCATTGAGATTTAGGAGCTACCAATGTGGTGGGGGTATTTCATATTTCATATAGGAATGGTGTGTATGTATGTGTGTACTATCTCACTGTTACCATTTAAATGACCATCAGTAAATGTATATAAAAGTTAGCACTGACTTATATTAGGTACAACACAAAATATACAAAATACATAAACTTATTACAGAGCTGAGATCCCTATTTTAAAATGGAATGGTCAAATGGCAGCTTAAACCAACCCCTGTGTCTGCTTCAGTGAAAGGAAGTGTAATCCCAAAAAGTTTCTTTCTGCTACACAGGATGTGATGTGTATTGTAATGGACATATACATCAAGGCTCCTTATATCCACCTCCAGCCTGCAGGTGGTGTCAGTGAGAATAAAAGACAAGACATCCCGTTCTCTATTGCTAGGAGAAGAGAAAGTAGATTGTGTGTATGTTTTTAGGATATTGACTGTAACACAAGATCCTGTGTATAAGATCCGTGGTAAGATCCTGTTACTACCTGTTGGGAGGACAGATTATTGGACAGATAAGTTACCCTATTGGATACAAACTCTGAGGCAACAGATAAGTGTACACCAATTTACAAGGACACACAATGTACAGGCCTGGTCAATATTCAAAGTGGTGCACACCCCTGATTACTGCAATGTTATGTGGGAAACCTGTTTATGTGCAGTCTGCTTTGCGCTAGACCACCAGAGTAACCCACTGTGTGCATGCTACCCTAATCCTTCCATAAAGCAGTGATTCTGTACAAATTGGTGGCAGCGGTGCTGGTAATCCATTTATTCTCACTGTTTTCTTTGTATATTTGTCTCTGTATTAAGCTATGGAGGCTGCTACTGAAAGTATTGATTTAAATCCTCCTGTCCTTGTACGCCCAAATGAAATGCCCCAAGGATAAAGGATAAATCCATTTCTTTAGGTAAACTGGGAATGAGAAATGTTTTTTTTATACGTTAGATTAAATATTAGATTATATATGAGTAGGTACCATCACCACTTAGTAGTTTTCAAACATCTTAAGTGGCAATACTTGCAAATAGGGGTAAATCCTCCTATATTGTGCATACAGTATGCACAAATAAAGAAGGTTTTACTCTTATTTGTAAGATTTGCAACTTAAGATGTTTGAAAAACTACAACTCCCCCAATAAAGCAGCTGGGAGTTGTAGTTCAACATCTTTAGTGGCAAATAATCACCTCGGTTTATAACTCGGGTCAGTGTGGTTTTCCTACTTTTTTCCCTGAAAACTAGGTACCTTGGTTTTATACTGGGACGGCTTATACTCGAGTATATACGGTAAACTTTGGACCTTTCACATGTTTGAAAACACAGAATTCCCAGGATTCTGTATGTGCAGTAAGTTTCTAGAAATGTCGTAGCTAAGGCATGTGTTGAGATACAATACAGCCAATGTAAAAATGTAGTTTTCATAGATCCTGAAATAAAGCCATTTTCCTGACTTACAGAAATTAAAAGCCCACTTTCGTGCTTTAGCGCTTCCTACCCAAGGGTTTAAACATTCAAGTGATTCATCTGCCCTTTCCTTACATCCATATCTTATTACACAATTGGATTAGGAAAGGACTACATCAGTCACTTAAGGCAGTAGGAGTCATAACCCTTACCAAATTTGCCCTCATTCCAAATACCACCTACCTGCCAATTATAATTCATGGACTCTAAGTGGTATTAACCTGCAGATCTGAGTACAGACCCAGGCAATGCCACAATGTACAGTTTAATCTAAACAGCACCATTAGACAACCTAAGACCCTATAGAGTATCCAGATTAACATGCTGACTTCATACTTATAGTATTTACCACAGAGTTCCAAATTATAGGTTAGGACTTGGGAGCACAGGATAATGATTAGCTAAATAGGTCAGGGAGAAGGGAGGGGGTTTTTTTGGCTAATTGGCTAAGATGTCACATGTTTTACAAACAGCACATAATTAGGTGTAATATAGGAACTTTCTAACACTTCCTGTCTTGTCATTTACAATGCCTAAGATAATTTTTTGATTTGCTAACAGTGTAAGATCAGAACCTCATTGGATGCTAGTAAAATTCCACTTCTTTTTAGTGTCTGCATGGAGACCCTGTAGACCTCTGTGGGTAAACCTACCATTTTGGGTTTTCCATTCAAATTTAAAGTAAAGTAAGTATACTTTATTAACTTTATATCATTTGTTGGTAATTCAGTAGTAAGTAGAAGTATATTGTTATTTGTTATGGTGATTTGATTAAATAGTGATGATCACACACATTCTATTAATCTATTTATTAATGATTTGGAAGTGGGGATTGTCAGCAAGGTTTCTGTGTGTTGCTGACGACACAAAACTTTGTCGACCATTAAAAACTTTAGAGGATGTGCAATCGTTGCAAGGGGATCTAGATAGATTATCACATTGGGCTGCTAAGTGCAGATGAAATTCAATGTTGATAAATGTAAGGTGATGCATTTTGGACTTAAAAATACTTGTGCTACTTATACTATAAATGGCTGTGTTAAGTGAATCCCTGTTGGAAAGGGATCTTGGAGTTTTGGTGGATAACAAGCAGTGCCAGGCGGCAACAGCCAGAGCCAGCATGGTATTGTCTTGAAAGCGAGGTATGGATTCAAGGGAGGAAAATGTAATTCTCCCTCTTTACAAAGCATTGGTAAGGCCTTATTTGGAATATGCAGTGCAATTTTGGAATCCTGTGACAAAAAGGACATCTTTGAAATGGAAAGGGTTCAGAGAAGGGCAACTAATATAATGGGGATTGGGGGAGCTTGAATATGAAGAGAGACTGGAAAAGTTAAAATTATGTACGCTGGAGAAAAGGCGCTTGCGTGGGGATATGATTACTGTGTATAAATACATTAACGGGCCATACAATAAACTATCTGGGGCATTGTTCACCAATAGAACAGTTCAAAGGACACGCGGACATCCCTTAAGACTTGAAGAAAAAAGGTTTAGGCTTCAAGTTGGAAGGGTTTTTCACTGTGAGAACGGTAAAGCTATGGAACTGTCTTCCAGTGGACGTTGTTATGGCAGGTTCATTGGTCATTTTCAAAAAAAAGCTGGATGAGTTCTGCAAACAAGGAATGTTACAAGTTACTGGTATTGATACATAAAGTAGAGATGATCCAGGGAAATTTCGATTGCCACTTGGAGTAGGAAGGAATTTTTTCCCCCTTTATAAATTTGGTGGGTTTTTTTGCCTTCCTCGGATCAACAGTTAGGCAGGAAATGAGGACATGCTAGATGGGTTGGACTGGATGGACGTATGTCTTTATTCAACCTCAAATACTATATACTACATACATATAGACCTTTCCTATGTGTAATAGGAATAGTGTTATATACCCCCACCTAATTAGTTGCTCCTAAAAACTCAATGCAATCTCTTTAAACATATAATCTCTTATATTATATAAATACATTTATTTTTACGGAGATTGCATTGAGTGTTTAGGAGCAACTAACTAGGTGGGGTATATAGCATTATTACACATAGGAAAGGTCCATATGTATGTGTGTAACTAGCACTATTTAATTAAAATCACCATAAGAAATACACCATACAAACTATAGTACTACTACCTACTACTGAATTACAAAACAATTTATATACAATTAATAAACTAAACTTACTTACTGGACACCCTAAGTTTGAATGGAAAACTCTAAATGTAGGTTAAGCCACACCTCCAGGATTTCATAACAAACATAGAAGCAAAAGTACCAGGCACTCAACCCAGATATGAGTAAAAAAGCAATCCTTATTGTGCAACATTGGGAAAAAACATTAGGTGCTAGAAAAACATTTAAAAACATATATATACATACAAAAATGGATACCGATTAGTAGCATAAATCACTGAGATTCTCCCTCACCAAATAACCATCTCAAGTAATTAGTATCAACCCCGTATATACTCATCTGTAAACAAGTCTCAGTCACAGTCAAAGTCACCATGGGGGCTCCAGCAAAGGTAAAGGCTGAGGGACGACACATTAGATAAGTAGTATGCATCGGAATCACAAACAGGAAAGTGCGGACACCTCCAGGATTTCTACAGGGTCTCCATGTAGACACTGAAAGGAAGTTGAATTTTACTAACATCCAATGAGATGTTCTGATCTTCCACTGTTAGCAAATCAAAAAAATCTCTTAGGCACTGTTCATGACAAGACAGGAAGTGTAAGGAAGTTCCTGTATTACACCCAGTTATGTGCTGGCTGTAAAACCTGTGGCAGTCTTGCCAATTAGAAAATTCTTCAGACTCTCACATTTACTCCCCCTCCCCTCTCCATACAAAGTAATGAGACAATCCGTTTCTGTTTGCTGACAGAAGTGTCTGTTTATGATGAAATGACTTTGCTATCTCTGAAACTACCCAGCATTCTTAGAAAAATGGTCAGTTTTTACACCAATATTAATATATTAAACATGAGGCTGGTACCTTCAGTAATAAGAAGGCTCTACTTCATTTTATGCCCTGTGGGGAGCTTTTAGCTCCTTTATCCAAACCTTTCCATAACTTGTCAAGCTAATCAGAATCTGTGTTCCAACCCCATAGTGACGTAAATCTGGAACTTGCGTGGGTAATTACCAATAAGTATAAACCTAGCATGTTATCTGGATCGTATAGGGTTCAGGATGTCCAATTGAGCTGTTCAGATTGAATTGCACATGTGGCAGGATTGCCTGGATCTGTGTTCAGATCTGCAGGTTAATACCATTTAGTCTGGATACAAATACACAATCATGTGTCCCAACTGAGCAACTGCTTGGTGTGAGAGCCCGCCAGGACAGATGGCTGTTGGTCACAGTAACAGTGGCCGCAGCCAACAGCGCATGTGACAGACTGATCATGTGGTACCATAGCAAACTGCATAATTGGCCGTGATTTACTAACTGACCCATTTGTTTGATACGGAACGACCGAACTTGGTCGGCTGGCCGCCCCCACACATCAGATATTTCCAATCCATGGCACTATGGTTCGTTACTGGTGTTTACCCAGCCTTAAGGTTCGTACACATGCGATCGGGTGCCAACGAGTGTGTACGAACGGCCGATAATCGTGCCATAACTGCCAGGTAGGTGGTATTGGAAGTGAGTGCAAATATGGTAAAGTTTATGACTCTAACAGGGAGATTCACCCAGAGGCACAAGCTCTGGGCTAATTCCGTACGGGATTTACCAGAGACTGTGCGATTTTGGGTGAATCTCACCCGCACATAAGTATTTATCGCCAGCTATTAGTTGGTGTTAATACTACAGGGTAAAGAGGCAGCAACCCTGGTAAATTACTTTGAAACGGCTGCACCAGTGCCTTTCTGGTACTCGCGCTACCACCGCCAAGCGGGCATTAACGTTGCGCCAACCAATCGACCCATATAATGCTTCCCTAATCCAATAGTCTAATAGCTATGGATGTAAGGGAAGGGCAGATGAATCACTTGCATGTTCAAACCCTTGGGTAGGAAGCGCTAAAGCATGACCGTGTGTGCTTTTATGTCTGTAAGTCAGAAATATGTCTTTTATCCAGGATGTATGAAAACTAAATTTTCCAGAATTCTGTGCAGTTAGGGAATGCTTTTTTAAGCTGGGTACCCACGATGAGATATTTCGGTCCGATTGACCGACAGTTCAGTGATCGGTCGATCGGACCGAAATTATCGCATCCGAATGTGCCCATGTCCAATCGACCGTTCGTCGAATAGACGAAAGGACGATCGGACATGGTGGAAAACCTGTCGACCGTGCGGTTCTCTATGGACCGCACAATCGGTCGCGGTAACTATCGGATGCGGCTGCTTTTGCCGCGAACCGACAGTCCTTCCTCCTGGCCGACCGGTCGAAAGTATCGAACGGTCGGTCACGAGGAAAATCGGTAGGTGTGTACCTAGATTTAAACATGTGAAAAGTTCATAAGAAGACACTAACTGCAAAACAGAATGCTGGGATTTGTAGTTTTCAAACATGTGAAAGGTCACAAGCTTAGGCTGTACTAGATTAGACAGATGCCTTAGCTACGGATATTAAGAAAAAAACTTACTGCCAACAGAGAATGCTGGGAATTGTGGTTTTCAAACACGTAAAAGGTCACAAGTTTAACACACCTGCTCTATACCATAGGTGTATTATATCTAGACACATGCCTTTTCCACAGGCAATAAATAAGATACTTTGCATGTCCCCACCCATTTCTTTAAGTGAGAAATATGTGTTATATGTTAGATTATTAAGGCAATGCTATAATAACATGATTCTATGAGGTACCTTCTGTATAAGAAGGCTCTATTTCTTTATACTCTGTGTGGAGCTTTTAGCTCTCTATCCACACCTCTCCCTAACATGTATATTCAATCAGTATCCTGTGCTCCCAAGTCCTAACCCCATAGGTTAGTTAAACTTGTTGTGATAAATACTAATAAATATGACCTTGCATGTTAATCAGGATACTGTATAGGATTTAAGGTGGCTATACATACAGTATATCTGATTTTACTTATCCAACCAAGCGCTCATGCAATATTATAGCTCTCCCTCTAGGGCTCTGATGAAGCGGCAGGAATGCTGGAAAACGCGTCAGACGACTGGTTTGTTTGCACCTTTGTGATGCTTTTACAGCTTGATTGATGTTCACATATGATTGAAATAAAAGTTTTGTGATGCACCTACCAAGCCTGAGTCCAATTCCGGAGGTCCCGCCCTGATGCCGCTCTTCGTACTAAGTATTGTGTGACCTTGCTGAGGTCTCGTCTTTTGGGGGAAGTGACCTGCACGACAGGACGCGGCATGTTGTGGAATCAACACGGATACCACGGGTGAGCGCTCATAACTTGGAATCTGGTAGTGTTTCTTTGCTCATGCAATATTAGTTTGATCTTGCCAGAACCACCTTTCCCATTCTTTATGCTACAGACAGGCAGTTCTTGCATGATCGGTCTAATGCCGCGGAGCACCGGTCGGGAAGTAAAATCGGATATATGTATGGGCTGCCTTTGATTGCCCAAAGGTGCTGTTTAGATTGCCTGGGTCAGTTTCAGACCTGCAGGTTTATTCCACATAGACCCTCTATATTCTAGCTGGCAGGTAGTATAGGTAAGGGAGGTATAAGTGTGTGTTTGTTCATTTAATATGATGCGATTATTTGGTTTTTTTTAGGACCTTCAGACTAATTTTATTTGCCCCCCTGGAGTTTCCTGATGGTTCCTGTGAGCACTGGAACTAAATTAGCAAAACATACACACATAATTTCCACTGTGCACCAACGGGCACACTTTTGCTAGTATATATATATATATATATATATATATACATATAGTGATATAGTGTAAAATGAAACCCTGCTAATACCAGATCATATGATCATACTATTAGTAAAATATCAGTTTTAGTCCAGTCAGGGATTCAATGGCTTTTATATACATGACAATAGGAGGAGATTGGTGATCTAACTGGGGGAGGAGCAAAAAGCTGACAGCTTGGCATAAAGGGGGTAGGGGCACCCTACCAGAAAAATGTTGATTTAATAATAGAAAGTTGTTTTGGTGGTGATAGTTTTCTATAAGCAAGTGATGACATATATCATTAATAATTGTAAATGTTAAAAAAAAAATAGAAAGAATTTACAAAAAAAATGCAAAATCACTTGAGTTTAAAGGACAACTCCACCCTCATAGAGGGTGGATTTTTAGAAATAATGGCTCTTTAAAATATGTTGATATATCATACTTTGTTCTATGAATTCATTACTGTATGCCTGCTATGCTTCTGGATGCCTCATGGAAACTGGGCAATTTTGAAACCTGTACTGAGCCCGTACTGAGCCTGGGCATGCTCAGAAGAGGCAGACAGGGGATTAACATTCAGTCATTGGTGTGATTTCAACTGTCAAATCCATAACTGACAGTTGCTAACTAGAAGAACCAGGAAGCAGAAACGGGAAACAGGATACTGTGAAGGATTTCAGGTTAGACGTATATATTTCAAACTATTACCGTTGGGTTTTGGGGGTGTGTGAGTGATTTACCTGTATGTAAGTTTTCATTCAGGGCTGGAGTTGCCTTTAAACCATAGAAAAACAAAGGGTTTTTAAGTTTGGCTTTTTTTGGTTCAAAAATATTTTTGACATACTTTAGTCTTGCATTTTTATATTAACATAAGGTGGCTATTTAGTTGTAGTCCTTAAGGGAATATTTTGCATGCACATTGTCTATAGAGAGTTGCATTCAGCACACAATGCTTAGACATAATCAGGGCAATGTACAAACATTGTGCACAAAAAAGTAACTATGCAATATACTGAATTGGTCTAATATTACATGCTTTAACAACATATTACAATACATTTTATATCAAGTTCCAATTATACGAATGTTATAGATTATTCTCAACACAAAAAATGAGTAATTTTAAAGGGCATGTCCACCCCCTAAATTAAAATTTAGCCTATACTATCCCAACTGTTTAGTTTTCAAAAATCCTTGAATCCAGTGGCTCTCCTGCAGTGCTTGTCAAAGTTGCAAAAAGTGAAGAGTAGAGGAGCTGTCTGTGTGTCATCCAGTCCGCTTTTCCTTGTCCTCCGGAAGGACTGTGCAGGGGAAGACCCCCCCCAGATCCATTTTCCATAATTTAGGGTACCCCAGACCACCCCCCCAACCACAATTTACTATTGTAAAACAAGCCCCAGAAATATATTTACAGTCCTGTGTATCTCCCAGCTGTCTGTATAGCCAGCATCCGCATCTGTGATTGGGTGCCGGCTTGCCAATCACAGAAGTGGCTGCCAGTCACCCTCTCTGCTGCAGAGCACTGGGGGAACAAAGGACGTAAGTATCTTTCTGGGGCTTGTTTTACCAAAGTAAATCAGCAGTTGGGATGGGATGCCCAACACTGTGTAAAAGTTTATTTTAGGGTGGAAATCCCTTTAAGGAAAAAGCAAATTAGTGATTTGTTTTACATTTCGATAACCAAAACAACGGGGGCAGTTGGTAAAACAAAAACATCTTAAAGGTATGTGTGATGGGTTGGGGGGGGGGAGTGGCTACACCAAAACATACAGCAATTTTAAACCTCAATATTTTAAACATCTCAGTATTGGTGTATTCATATAATAATACATGCTTGACTAAGGATAACCAGCTATAATATTGGTTAGATGGTTTTATTTCTCTCAGTTTGATACTCTGTGTGGAGAAAGCTATTGTGTATAGAAGAGCTGGGGTTCAAAGCTTCCTGATCAATCTGAGACAACTCAGGTCCACCATTAGATGTCATCTGTGAATCCAATGTTGAGATTGTAGCAATCATGTGGATATGTGTAGGGTATTTCTTGCTATATGTATTGTTTTCTCATTGTAGTAGAGTCATCATGGCTTTCAGTGGAGCTGGAGATTTCCACAAGGCCGCTATAAATTGGGTACGACACATGCACGACAGACAGAATCTTGCCTTCTGTCATTTCTAACGATTGTGGCTACTCACAGTTCCGAGTCTTCTCCCAAACATTCTTTCCCTCTTAAATCATAGGGAGAATGCTCGGGACGAAGATTTTCCCTCAGCCATGGCCAATCCCTATACTTTAATAACAGGGAGATGACAGTGGGCAAGGAAAATTTTAGGAGATTTCCAAACATTCCTAAGGCCGACATTTCAGGAGCACTTGGAAATGCACTACACTCCCGAACGAGAAAGGGATGATACTGTTGAATCCGACAAAAACGTCCCTTTCTCGTTCATGTGTTTACCCACCTTTAAGCTGGGTACACACCTTCTAATCTTTCTCCTGACTGATTGGCACTTCCAAACGGTCGGCCAGGATGAAGGAATGTTGGTCCCAGCAATTAGTGGCCATGGCTGACAGTTGCCAGACTGACTGTATGACCCATAGTGCAGTCAACTGTATTAATTGCCTTCTATGCATCCAAACCAGGATAGCACTTGGGTTTTGTATGTTGGAGGCATAATGACGATTTATAATACTGTTGTTTGGCATCCTTTGAGAACCGATTGGTCTGGATGTATGTGATTCGGGTAGGATGTCTTTTTAACCAATCAGCTACATTAACCAACTTAATGTGAATGTCATTAGTGGTGAGTGCTGGATTGCAGAATGTAGTTAATAAGGTAGTAAACAGTGGGGGATAAGGGTCGTTTTTAACATTTTGTGGCTTTTCCTTTATCCCCACAAATCAAATAATCAATATTTGTAAAGTTAATAAACAAGTGTCCTAGGAGCAGGGTTTCCATAGGGTGGGTCGAAGCACATGATGTGACCAGAGAGTCAGAGGTGTGCCTTAGAATTTTGAAAAGTTTTGTATAATTTTCAACTAGTATAACTTACATTTGTATTATTTGCAGAAAATATATTTTTCATAAACATTTCAACACATTAATGTAGTGTAGCATTACACTGCATTGATTAAAAAACAATATACACTGTTAAAGGATAAATACACTGTAAAAACAAGTTAAGTGTAATGGAAGCAGCAGCTTTAACTAATCATTTCCCCCCTTTTTTAATCTAGCTTGCCGACATCTTAGATCTGCATTCTTCTCTGCTTAGCTCTGCCCCTCCGTGAGTTCCTTGTTCTTCTTCTGAAGTCCCAAAAAGCACTGTTCGTGTGCTACGTGACATCACGCGATGGGCCGTGCTTGTCCAGCATGGCGCGCTGCAATGACGTTGCAGCTGATGCATACCGCGTACGTGGCAGCCCCACACATGGAGCACATGGACAGTGCTTTTGGAATTTCAGAAGGAGAACAAGGAACTCACAGAGGGGCGGAGCTAAGCAGACAAAATTGCAGAGATCCAAGATGTCAGCAAGTTTACATCAGCACAAGTAGGCCCAGGAGGGAGCTAGAAAAAACAAAAGGGGGGGGGGATGATTAGTTAAAGCTGCTGCTTCCAATTACACTTAACTTGTTTTAACAGTGTACTTATCCTCTAAGTGCATAAAAATGGGTAATTACAACATAAATTCCAACATAATTAATTCCAACACAGGGTGCCTCAAAAAAAAATTTGCATTGCCAAGTGTGCCACGGTCTGAAAAAGGTTTGCGAACCACTGTCCTAGATTATGCTTTGGATGCAAAAAATACTACTAAATAGTTAATTACTTTCCAGCCATCACTCACCTTGCCATGCAAGCATACCTTTGCTCATATACAGGAAAGAAATTATGAAGATTTTCAGATTTCACCAAATTAACCGGAGATGCAGTGAAATTATGTTACAGCAAAAATTAGTCCAAAATCCACACTACCTGAATTAATTTACTGCATACTTCCCCTTCTTTCTTTGTTGGACGGTGAATGGAGAACTGGTAATAACATGTATGCTCTGTTATCAGATGAAAGCTGATAGCACTGATGCCTTGCAGCGCTGAAGTCCTACTTCGAATCAAACCTCGGACACATCTGTAAGGAGTTTGTATGTTCTTCCCGTGCTTGCGTGGGTTTCCTCCAGGCACTCCGGTTTCCCCCACAATCATATAGACATACTGATAGGTTGTATGTGTCAAATAAATGTGCTTAGATTGTAAGCTCTTCGGGGCAAGATCTGATGTGAATGTATACTGTACATGTAATTGTAAAGCACCATGGAAGATTTTGGTGCTATAGAAATCCACAATATAATGATGATTCAACACTACATTTTTATGTTGTTGTTTGGTTTCTGATTTATATACAACAATGATAAATAGCTATTGGTAACAGATGCAATGATGGAACCTCAAATCCTGGAATTGTTGATGATTTGATATTGCTCTACTGCTCTAAAACCTTATGTCTATCTTGCCATCTTTATTAAAGGGCATCTTTAGTGAAATGTATACATTGCTGCTCCAATCCAGACATAAAAAAGGGTACCAGTAGGGTATGCTGCCTTATTCCCACATACTCTCTGGCTCCATGTTTGCACAAGTCTGATTTACTGCAGAGCTCCCCCACTCCCCTCCACTCTCTGTTCATTCCCCCATTCATATAATCCTGCTGTGAACCAAGCCGCTCATGTGCATTATTCCTCATAACGTCACTCTTACCTTTGTAAACAAAAAAAGAAACCTCCGTATGTAAGCCTGTAGAGCGCAAGTGTCTCAGGTGTTCCGGAGATACTGGCAATATATAGGAATGGGAGGGGGCGAGTTAGGAGAAATCTGAGTCCCGCCTTATTACTGCAGCCCGATCTCCCTTAGACAGGCAATAATTGGTGTGAAAGCTTGGGAGAAGGGGGACCAGTGCAGTTCTTTCTGATCATTCTCCTTCTCTTTACTCTGTTTTTAACCCAGTATTGCCAAGCATTTTAGTGAGCCGGAAGGAGTCATTGGAAGACTTGCTGTAAAACTTGTGTAAACCTACACACACACACTGGCATGCTATTAGGGATTTGATTGACAGCTCAAGCAGGAGTGGTGTATTGAAATCTTGACTCCTTTAAACTTGTAATCTCGGGACAGAGGAGGAAAATTAAGAAAATAAAAGGTACCACTGGGGGTGGGGGGGAATTATAGAACACAAATTTACATTTTCCTACTATAGATGCCCTTTAATACTGCCTTGGGTGAGGCCAAACTGCACCGCTCTTGTGGTGCATGCCATTGCGATCACCCAATGTTTCACAATCGGAGCACATGCGATTGAGAGGGAACGAAGGTGGGTAAGTCTATCTCTGAGAATTTTTTTTAAGGCCCTAGTGTTTAGGGTTGGAGGAGGATCCCCTTCACTACAGAAAAGTTTCCCTACACTACAAAAGTACAGCGCCAGGGATCAGGATAAGGAAGGAAGAGCAGGCACTGGATGACACACAGACAGCTCCTATTCTTCACTTTTTTGGACTTTCAGAAGGCACTGCAGGAAAACATAAGGTGGTGAGGGGAAAAGTAAAGAATTATTTAACATTAAAACAGGGGCCAGCACTGGGGTGAATTTTAGTTTTTGGGGGTAGACATGCCTTCATATCATGGTGATGCACCACCAGCGCCTAGATAGAAATGGCCAAACTAAATGGAATTCGTTTTGTTTCCGAACTATAGAACTTTAGTCAAAGTTCTCTAGTTCAGAAACAAACTCTTTAAATCATGGGAGAGAAAATAGTTTGAAAAGGTCTAGTTAATTTCAAATAAAATAGCAGTGGAACTTACTGTTAATGGCTCTGGCACCGGGAAATGGTCTGGGGAACCATATCACCAAATTCATTTAAACACTACCTTCCTCCACAATTGTTGGGTTTCTGCATGCTACATTGAGGGTATTGCCAATTCGAGGGGATGATATATTCAAGGGTTACTGAAAATCAATAAATTCGAGGGGTTACCGAAATTGAACGATAGAGTCAAGGGTTATTGCCAAAACAGAACATTCCAGTTATGTCGCCAAAAAAGACATTCATGGGTTATTGCCAAAATGGAACATTCGAGGGATATCACCGAAATGCCGCATTGGAGGGTTATTGGTGAAACAAAACGTTTGAGGGTTATCGCTGAAACGTAACATTCGGCGATAACGGTGCGCAAATTTGACAATTATGGAATTTGATAATTATCGAAGATATGTCCACTCGTTCAAAAAACTTGAACTATGATAGCTCGTGTCGAAATTGGGTTTGTTTTTAGTTCATCATTAACGTAGACAAAAACAATACAGGTATAATTTAACCCTTTCCCTGCCACAGATCGTATATTCACGATCCGTGCAGTGAATACTCAGATCTGTGGCTTCCCCCCTCCAAAAAATTCCCCCCCCCCTGCTAGGGGCGATCGGGGGGCAGCATTCAACTGCCCCCTAGCCCCCTCAATTGCGTCCAAATCCGAGGGGGGGATCGGGAGATAACAGTACCTTAATGGTGCATCAGCCGGTCCCACGAGGAGGTGAGGAGGAGCTCTTCAGAACGGAAAGGGAGACCCCGGACCACAGAACTTCCTCCTTCACGGGGTCTTCCTAAGAAGTGTACCATGCTGCCTGGTGGTCTAGTTGAGGTACTGCAGTCGATCTCCATATAGATCATGCTGCAGTACCTAGTATAGTACAAGCTGTCATGCTGACAGATTTTACTTACATTTTTGAACGGAACTCAAAGTTCATTCACAAATAGGATTTTTCTAAGTCTTTTCCTACTTAGCGAAGACTTAGAAAAAAAATGGGGACAGAGATCAAATTTGGTGATCATCTGATTCACCTAAATATTGATCTTTGAAGAATGATACTTCTGAGAAAAATTTCCGGGAAGTGATTTTCCGACGGATTTCGAATGAAGCGGATTTTGCCCGTATTCAAGTTTCTTTCATTCCCAAAGGTTTTGGTGATCATCTTGGAAATGATCCAAAAAAAGGGGAAATGACACAAAAAAAATCTAAAGTGATACAACACCTTTTTTTTTTTTACCCTAAAACTTATGCAAAACGTTGCTTCTCCAAGCTCCCAATGTCCCCGGTGATATCGCTAAAGTAAAGCGGATTCATTTTGTGGATTTCAGGGAAACTAAGCCTATTTTGTAGGAAATTTTGCAGAGGTACCAAAAAAAGACCGGATGATTTTTTAGATCAGTAAAAGTGTACAAAAACTTGTGGGACTCTCCGGTACTACTGGTTTCACTAAAATACCACAAAAGAGGAGTGGGAGTGGGGATAGGGGTGGGGGGTGGGTTGTGCGTTATTTTTTCTTGTAATTGCAATTGCGCATGGATCCCATTTGAGCTAGTTGGTGGCCCCGTCTCTGTTTGCACCCACCATATGGCATACCGTTTGATTCAGGACATGTGAGAGATGCCATTTAGTGGGTTTTTTTACTTGCCAAGGGGTTAGGTAGGATTTCAACCATTGAGTCCTCTTATTTTATTTTTTTCACAAAATCCTCTAAAAGCACGGAGTTCTATGAATAACCGCGTCTGAATTCTTCATATATATATGAAAGCATGATACCATCACGAAGCTGAAGGTGTGTAGCTTCAAAATATATAAGTTTGTGGGGGTATTTCCAAGTTGATTGAGGCTGTTCAAATTACAGAACACTTTGAATTTTCTTTGGAATGGACTTGTGCATGGTCCCATTTGAGCTAGTGTGTGGCCATGTCTCTGTGTGCACCCACGCATATGGCATACGTTTGATTCAGGACATGTGGAGAGATTGCCATTTAGTGGTTTTTTTACTGTCAGTGGTTTAGGTAGGATCAACCTTGAATCACCTTATTATATTTTTACAAAATCTCCACTAAAAGCATAGAGTTCTATGGAGTACTGTGTCTGGAACTCTTCATGTATATATGAAAGCATGGCACCGTAATGTAGCTGAAGGTGTGTAGATTCCAAAATATATAGTTTGTGTGGGGTATTTCTAAGTTTCAGAGCGTTTCCTTTGAAAAAGTGTAGACTGTTGAAATTACAGAGCACTTTGATTTCTTTCTTGTAATTACACTTGTGCATGCGTCCATTTGAGAGTTGGTGGCCACGTCTCTGTGTGCACCACACATAGGCATACCATTTGATGCAGGATATGTGGGAAGATTGACATTTAGTGGGTTTTTTGCTTGTCAAAAGGGTTTTGGTAGGATTTCAACCCTTGAATCATTTTATTTTTCACAAAACCTCTATAAAACAAGAGTTCTTGGATCAATGGGTCTGGAATTCTTCATGTATGTATGAAAGCATGGCATCGTAACGTAGCTGAAGGTTTGTAGATTCCAAAAAATATATAGTTGTGGGGGGGGAATTTCCATGTTCGGGACGCTGTTTCCTTAGAAAAAAGTGTAGGCTGTTCACAATTACAGAGCAATTTGATTTTTTCTTGTAATTGCATTTGGCATGCGTCCCATTTGAGATGTTGGTGGCCACGTCTCTGTGCACCACCACATATAGCATACCGTTTGATTCAGAACAGTTGGAGATTGATATAGTAGTGGGGTTTTTGTTGTCAATCGGGTTTAGGTAGAATTTTCCCTTCAACCTGAATCATTACTTTATTTTTTCACAAAACCTCCTAAAAACACGGAGTTCTTTGGATTACTGGGTCTGGAATTCTTCATGTATGTATGAAAGCATGGCACCGTAATGAGCTGAAGTTGTGTAGATTCCAAAAATATATCGTTTGTGGGGGAAGTTCCATGTTTGCGGGACGTTTCCTGGAAAAAAGTGTAGGCTGTTCAAATTACAGGCACTTTGATTTTCTTGTAATTGCATTGTGCATGCGTCCCATTGAGCTAGTGGTGGCCACGTCTTGTGTACATCCACACATAGGGCATACCGTTTGATTCAGAACATGTGGGAGATTGATATTTAGTTGGGAGTTTTATTTGTGGGGGGCATTCCAAGTTTTGAGGCTGTTTGAAATTACAGAGCACTTTGATTTTTTTCTTGTAATTTACACTTGGGCATGCGTCCCATTTGAGCTAGTTGGTTTGGCTCAGTTCCTGTGACCTCCAACACAAGTTTTGAAAGAATGCGCCCACACACAAAAATATGAGTTTGTGGGGGGTATTTCCAAGTTGATTAGGTGTTCAAATTACAGAACATTTGAATTTTTTCTTGTAATTGGACTTGTTGCATGTTGTCCCATTTGAGCTAGTTGGGTGGCCATGTTCTGTGGCACCCACGCATATGGCATACCGTTTGATTCAGGAACATGTGAGAGATTGCCATTTTAGTGGTTTTTTTTTTTACTTGTCAAGTGGGTTTGGTAGGGATTTCAACTTTGAATCACCTTATATATTTTTTACAAAATCCTAAAAAAGCTAGAGTTCTATGGAGTACTGTGTCTGGAACTCTTCATGATATTATGAAAGCAAGGGCACCGTAAGTAGTACTGAAGGTGTGTAGATCCAAAAATATATAGTTTGTGTGGGTATTATATTCAGTTTCAGAGCCGCTTTCTTGAAAAAGTGGTAGACTGTTGAAATTACAGAGCACTTGATTTCTTTCTTGTAATTACACTTGTTCATGCGTCCCATTGAGCTAGTTGGTGGCCACGTCTGTGTGCACCCACACATATGGAATACCATTTGAGCAGGATATGTGGGAGATTGACATTTAGTGGGTTTTTTGCTTGTCAAAAGGGTTTGTTTTAGGTAGGATTTTCAACCCTTGAATCATTTTATTTTCACAAAACCTCTAAAAACACAGAGTTCTTTGGATCACTGGGTCTGAATTCTTTCATGTAGTATGAAAGCATGGCCCGGAAATGTAGACTGAAGTTGTGTAGATTCCAAAATATATAGTTTGTGGGGAAGTTCCATGTTTCGGGATGTTGTTCTTGGATAAAAGTGTCTAGGCCTTGTTCAAAATTAAGGGCACTTTGATTTTTTTGTAATTGCATTTGTCAGCGTCCATTTGAGCTAGTTAGTGGTGGCCGTCCTGTGGACATCCCACATTAGGCATACCGTTGATTCAGAACATGTGGGAGATGGATGATTTAGTTGGGAGTTTTATTTGTTGGGACGGGCATTTCCAAGTTTTGAGCTGTTGAAATTACAGAGCACTTTGAATTTTTTTCTGTTATACACTTGTGCATGCCGTCCATTTGAGCAGTTGGTGGCCACGTCCCTGGTACCTCAACACATATGTCATACACGTTGATCAGGGGCATTTGGCCAGGCGGCAACAGCCAGAGCCAGCATGGTATTGTCTTGTATAAAGCGAGGTATGGATTCAAGGGAGGAAAATGTAATTCTCCCTCTTTACAAAGCATTGGTAAGGCCTTATTTGACCTTACCTCACATCCCAACTCCATCTGGTTCTCCTGTAGTCCCCCCCAAAGTTCCAAACTGCCACCAGGAGGCTAGCAGGTCCATAAGGACACTGCCTGCTACCTGGCCTCCGGAGATTCCTGCCATGCGTGCTGCAGCCCTTCTCCCCCCCTCCCTCCCTCCCCTCCCTCCCGTTCTACTATCCCTCCCCTAGCGAAAAACCCCCTTAATATTCTGCTCCCCCATGTCCCCAGCCCCAACGCATGTTGTTTTTTTTTAAAAAGCTCCCCAAACTCTTACTTACCTCTCCGCTTTCCTCCGCTGCACTGAATGACCGGCAGCCGCGTCCGTGATGGCTGCCGCTCAGCCAATCACAGACGCGACTGCCGGTCCCGCCCCTCTGCTTGCATTCTCGCAAGCAGAGGGCGGCAGTGCGGCGGAGGATTGAGGGGAGGTAAGTAAGAGTTTGGGGGGCTTTCTGAAAAAAAAAATATGCGGTTGGGGCTGGGGGACATGGGGGAGCAGAATATTAAAAATATTTCGGGGTGGACATAGCCTTTAAATGTCAGTTTTGCTTCAACTTGAAATTCATATATTATATTATACTTTTTTCTTATCTAACATTCAAATTCCTAAAGGTAATTATACCCCCCCACACTTTTAGCAAAAGGGCCCATATCTCAAAAGAAGGGAGAGGGAAAGAACTGGTTATTGTATCATTAAAAAAATAGAAACGGTCATAGTCTCTATTGAGACCATGCAGTGCTAGTGAGTTAATCGATGTACCACCACACCTCCCTCTGTTTAAACTTTAACCCTCTATCACCTCCACGATGTGGCATGGGGACAGACTCCAATGCTATATATTCAGATCCGTTGTCCCATCTGCTTGTAATGTTTGGACACTGGAAACTTATCGTAAGCAGATACTTGATCTGTGCTGTGATATCCTTGCCTTCAGGGGTTGTGTGGTCTCCCCCACATACAACATTTGGGGCACATAAACCACACTAGTGGTATCACACATCATGTAATTGCGGATTTATACCTCTCTCCTGTGCGGCAATGTATGAACCCATCTCCCTTGTGCACAAATTACATTGCACACAGTGGAGACATGGGTACATCGTCATTCGCTTGGGAAAGGAGCATTAAGGCTCCGATATGTAATAAGCTAAATGCCTGAGGGCATGTGAAATAAATAAATAACTGGATTGCAATAATCAAGACCTGTGTGCTATATTTGATGGTCTACAATTTTTGGAGGGAATACAGTGGAGCTCCCGGCTATACGTGCACCAGGCAGAAGTGAATGGTGGAGATATATATAATACAATACATCTGTTTGACCAGATCAGTAGCACATTCCGCTAAATGTAGTTGATAATTAGCCTAATGGAGTGCTTCCACAATCCTTGTATTGTATGTATTTATTGGGAGGCCTGGTCAAGCTTCCATGTGGTAATAGCACCCCCAACACACCCTTTTTATGGGAGGTCCTATGCCTTTAATATAAAGACTGGATGGCCTCTTTCCCTCATTTTAGGGACCTTCCAGACTGGGGTTACTTGATGTGGTTGGAAGGCTTTTCATTCATGTGTCACAGTACTGTATACTAAAACCCCTTTGTTTATAAAGTATACCAGTGTGCAGATAATATGATATTGTATAGTATCTGGCCTTAGAGAATGTCCCTCTATATACATATTTTAGATTTATATTTTGTACTAAATTATATGTTTGGGAATATATGAGATAGTAGGGAGTGATATAATAGTAAACCCTTTTAATATATGGGGTGGGTCATCTCTGACCACAGTATTACAATATTGAAATAACGGGAATATAATACATTTTTATATATACTATACCACTATCAGAAAGCAGGGCTTGGGGGATCGAACTTGAAATTCATATATTATATTATACTTTTTTCTTATCTATACATTCAATATTCCTAAAGGTAACTTATACCCCCCCACACTTTTAGCAAAAGGGCCCATATCTCAAAAGAAGGGAGATGGGAAAGAACTGGTTTATCTGTATCATTACAAAAATAGAAACAGGTCATAGTCTCTATTGAGACCATGCAGTGCTAGTGAGTTTAATCGATGTACCCACCACACCTCCCTCTGTTTAAACTTTAACCCTCTATCACCTCCACGATGTGGCATGGGGACAGACTCCAATGCTATATATTTCAGATCCGTGTGTCCCATCTGCTTGTAATGTTTGGACACTGGAAACTTATCGTAAGCAGATACTTGATCTGTGCTGTGATATCCTTGCCTTCAGGGGTTGTGTGGTCTCCCCCACATACAACATTTGGGGCACATAAACCACACTAGTGGTATCACACATCATGTAATTGCGGATCTTATACCTCTCTCCTGTGCGGCAATGTATGAACCCATCTCCCTTGTGCACAAATTTACATTGCACACAGTGGAGACATGGGTACATCGTCATTCGCTTGGGAAAGGAGCATTAAGGCTCCGATATGTTACTAAGCTAAATTGCCTGAGGGCATGTGAAATAAATAAATAACTGGATTGCAATAATCAAGACCTGTGTGCTATATATTTGATGGTCTACAATTTTTGGGAGGAATACAGTGGAGCTCCCGGCTATACGTGCACCAGGCAGAAGTGAATGGTGGAGATATATATATATACAATACATCTGTTTGACCAGATCAGTAGCACTTCCGCTAAATGTAGTTGTAAATTAGCCTAATTGGAGTGCTTCCACAATCCTTGTATTGTATGTATTTATTGGGAGGCCTGGTCAAGCTTCCATGTGGTAATAGCACCCCCAACACACCCTTTTTATGGGAGGTCCTATGCCTTTAATATAAAGCACTGGATGGCCTCTTTCCCTCATTTTAGGGACCTTCCAGACTGGGGTTACCTTGATGTGGTTGGAAGGCTTTTCATTCATGTGATCACAGTACTGTATACTAAAACCCCTTTGTTTATAAAGTATACCAGTGTGCAGATAATATGATATTGTATAGTATCTGGCCTCTAGAGACATGTCCCTCTATATACTATATTTTAGATTTTATATTTTGTACTAAATTATATGTTTGGGAATATGAGATAGTAGGGAGTGATATAATATGTAACCCCTTTTAATATATGGGGTGGGTCATCTCTTGACCACAGTATTACAATATTGAATATAACGGGAATATAATACATTTTTAATATATACTATACCACTATCAGAAATGCAGGGCTTTGGATGGGTATAATGCTATTATTGTAATATCCATGTTACTGGTATGTATACATAATTTCCTGTTGACATCTTTAAATTGTGCTGATGTGCATGCCATTGCATAACCTTGTTGTGTGTGCTTGAGAAAGAGACAGAGTTCAGAAACGTTGCACCGGAGTGCAATGGTTGTGTATTGAGAATACACCTTTATACTGCAAAAATTGTGTGTGCGGCTCATTATTTCTTTTTTGTGCCTTATATGTACTGGATTAACAGCATCTAGTTGGAGTTCTGCACCACACACTGAATGAAAATGGAGTGCTGCTCTGGAAACACAGAAAATATATCCCTTATATTATATAAATATATTTATATTTTCATAGGAGATTGCATTGAGTTTTTAGGAGCTACCAATGAGGTGGGGGGTATAGGATATTACATATAGCAAAAATTGTATATGTATGTGTGTACTATCTTACTATTACCATTTAAATGACCATCAGTAAATGTATATAAAGAATAGCACTGACTTATATTAGGTACAACACAAAATATACAAAATACATAAACTTACAGAGCTGAGATTCCTATTTCCAAATGGAATGGTCAAATGTCAACTTAAACCACACCCCTGTGTCTGCTCCTTGTGAAAGGAAGTGTAATTCAAAAAAAGTTTCTGTATGCTACACATGATGTGATGTGTATTGTAATGGACATATACACCAAGGCTCCTTATATACCACCTCCAGCCTGCAGGTGGTATCAGTGAGTGATAAAAGACAAGACATCCTTGCTCTCTCTGGCTAGGAGGAGAGAAAGTGAAAGTAGATTGTGGTGTGTGCTTTGGAGAGATATTGACTGCAACACAAGATCCTGTGTATAAGATCCTGCGTATATGATCCTGTTACCACCTGTTGGGAGGACAGATTATTGGACAGACAATTTACCTTATTGTATACAAACTCTGAGATAACAGATAAGTGTACATCATCTTATAAGGAAACATAAATATACAGACTTGGTCAATATTCAAAGTGGTGCACCATAGACAGGGACACCCCTGATGACTGCACATGTTATGCCAGACCTCCAGAGTAACCCACTGTGTGCCATGCTACCCATAATCATTTCATAAAGCAGTGATCTGGTACAAATTGGTGGCAGCAGTGCTGGTAATACCATTTATTGACCCTGTTTTCTTTCATATGATATTGAATTGTTTTGAGGTTAATTGCTCTTTAAATGGACAGCAAATTTCCCAAACAATAGTCCCATACAGTAATAGTCAAATCCAGTATGGCTTTTACTGTATGGGACTACTGTATGGGAATTCTGCTGTCCATTTAAAGGGCAAGTAAAGCCTCAAAACAATACAGAATCAGAAGGCATCTTTTAAACAACCATTCTCCTGATTCTGTATTGTTTTGAGCCATTGGTTGCCTTTTAAATGGACAGTAATCCCATACAGTTACCCCTATTCCTTGGCACTCGCGATGTTCGGAAACTACAACTCCCAGCAGGCTTTAGTTGCTGTGAGTTGTAGTTTCCAAACAACTTCAGTGGTATGGAATTGGGCTTACTGTATAGGATTACTGCCCCCCCCCCATCCCCAGAGTGAAGGTACAGTATGTAGGATCAGGAGTAGTGCAGAGAAGATACAGTATGTATACACTCACCTCTTATTCTGTAAGCCGGCTGCCGCTCACTCCAATCCACTACTCTGGTGCCTGATGTCACTACCCGGTGCCAGGAAGTAAGACCAGTGCTGAGTAGTGACATCAGCCGGCAGAACAGTGGATCGGAGCAAGCGGCAGCCAGATTACTGGATAACTGGTGATTATCTCGAGTATCTCGAGTAAGTCAAGGCGGGATTTTTAGGCTTTTTTTTAAAGTTTTTTTGGAACTTTCTTTATTACTATGCTAGTCAAGCATTATACTTGACTAGCTCTATATATTATACTACATCCCTGCTATATAAGTGGGCATTATAGTTACCCTTCAAAGTAACTCTGTATGATCTCATCTGTCATAAGAAAATATAAATATGTATATGTGACCTTCTAATCGGTCGACATTTGACAAAAGCTCCCTGATGTATGTTTCCAGTTTGTTTTGCTGTCATTTTATAGTTAATTCACAGCCTATGACAACAATGACAGCAACATGAATGTGTGTAAATAAAACAATAAGTGTAAAATAGTAATCAGGCAGTGAGAAGGTTAATCAAAATATTACATTTCCATTTGTCTCACACCAAACAATATAAGTGTAATAGCTATATCAGTTGTAGTACTACTGGTGCTCTGTCTGTTAAAATCATGTATTTCCATACCACTGTTTGTTTAAGTGAACCAGGAATCTAGCCGCAAGCAATTTATGGGCTCCTTACTCCCTTTTCCCACCATCACATTCCCTAGAGACAGGAAGCTATACAAGCTCCAAGGCATCTCTTCAAATTTGACAGATGCAATTAGCAAGTCAATCTGGGGTTTTTCTCAAACTTCAAACTGGTGATTGAGCAGTTTATTGTGTGCGGTTCACACAGCAAGTGTGTGTTAATTGTGGTAACACAAACACCTATTATCATAAGAGACTAGGAGAAGTGTTATTAAAATTAAAAATAGTGTAGTCATTAATATGAATAACTAACCAGAATGCAGAAAATCTTATTTCCAACCACTTTATCCAAACTGGGAACAAGATGCTGAAAAAGATTAAAAACCAGCACTGGAATAAATGCAGCCAAACAGCCAAGTTTCCAAAAATAGATTTAAAAGAGAACTATAGAACTTTTTTTTTTAATGAATAGTAGGATTGGTAATTCCTACTTCCCAATATTGTTTCTGTGAGAAACACCAAAATTAAGAATTAAGGGTCTGCCAGGTTTCCTCCAGGCTTTAACCATTTCGGTGCCAGCATTTAAAATTTTCAGAAAAGTGTCGGAAAATTTTTAGGATTTTTTTTTTACAGTAGGAAATTGCCTAGTAAACAGGGATATCAGGGATATTTTAACTTTAACAAGATATCAGAAATGTGGTACTTTTCTGGAAATTTTACAGGAATTTTGGGTAAAATATGTAAGATTTAAATTTTTTTGCAAAATTTCATTATTCTTTTGCATTTTTATTTGTAGTAAATGTAGGTTTATGCACAAAACTCTTTTTTTTCTGAAAGTTCTGGTTCTGAGTAAAAAGATCCCAGACATATGTACATACCCCACCTTTCCTGTAATAACCACCTAGTTATTATAAAAGTGGGGTAAATTTTGATCAAAATGCTTGACACAGATGTTCAGAAATTCTGAGTTTTTTTTCTCCAATTTTCCTTTTTCTCCAAAAAGAATAAATAAGAGACAAAATTAAAGTTGAATTTTACTCAAAATGTTAAGCAAAAAGTTTCAAAGCAACACAAATGTGAATATGCCATGTGTGTGGGTGTACAAAGAGATGTTTCCACCAATTAGCTCCAAAAGGGACATGTGCACAATTGCAATTCCAAACAAAACACCCCTCAAACTTGGAAATACCCCCACAAACTATATATTTATGGAATCTACACACCTTTAGGTACGTGACTGTTACATTCTTTCATACATACGTACAGATTTCTGGACATAGTTCTCAATAGAACTTAGTGCTTTTAGGAGACATTGTAAAAAAAATGAAAGAAAAAGATGATTGATTCATAGTTAGAGATCTTACCTAAACTGACTTGGCAAGTAAAAATAAATCTCACTAAATAAAATTTTCTCATATGTCCTGAATCAAATGTATTTCATATGGGTGGATGTGGAGAAAATTGTGAAAGTTCGAATTTTCCAAATGTTCATAACAAATAAAAATTCCCACATAAAATCAATATTTTACATGTCTCGAATAAAACGATACCCTACTTGCATCAGTGCACACAGGTCCTCCTCTCTAATGAGGCAGAGTGAGACATCTGCCTTAGGCGGTGCCTCTGGGGTAAAAGGGAAGGTGGTAGAAAAAAACAAAATGCCCCTTAAAAAAAAGAAACATTCTATTACTATTGTCTTCCTCTTTACATTAACCACCAGTGTCTCTTTCCCAGTTATTCAACTCTTCCTTTGACTGTTAACCAACCAGTTAACCAGCTTCCCAGTTATAGACTTTCTATCAGCACATCTATCAATGGTATTATCTATCTATCTTTATCGTATCTATCTATCTATCTATCTATCTGCCTACCTGTGCACCCACCCCCTTGTAAAGTTTGAATTTACCAACAGGGTTATGCAATAAAAGTTCTTATAGTTTAAAATGGTGCTAATTTTGCCCCAACCAATCAGATGTTAAATAAGATCTTATTGGTTGGGGCAAAATTAGCACCATTTTAAACAATAAGTACTTTTAATGAATCTCCCTGCAAGTGTTTAGCCAAGTCCACAACTGGGAGCCATACCCAGGGCCACCATCAGGGGGGAAAGGAGGTACTCCAGTTTGGGGCCAGGACTTGGCAGGGAGGAGAGTGAGGAAAAGGCAGTACCAAAAAAAAAATTCTTACCTACAATATGGCATTTTATATATATACAGGTCAGTGTGTGTTTCTGGACATGGCATTTTGTTGAAAATTCTGGTAATACTGCAAAAAATGCAACAAAATGCAGAAAAGGTGGGGAGGGGGAGGGAAGGGCCCACTGGGGGGTTGAGGGACCCTCCACTGAAAAGTGCCTTTTGGGGCTTAAGGGGTCCCGCAGCTCGAACCGGGACCCCCCTCCCCGGCCCTTGCGGCACTTACAAGTGCCCTTGCTGCCCTGAGAAGGGCCTTTCTTCCAGTCCCGGCGACACCATACACCATCTGGCACTATCAGATTTCTGGTTGGTTAATGTAATACATGTAAACCAAGCATTAAAAAATTGACCAATCAGAAACGTATTAGGGTTTTCTGCAAACCTATAAAAAAAAGAGGTGCACTCCGCCGCGGACCCCAGATGCCATCGCAGTAGATGGCTGAAGAAAGAAGCGGCTGGCAACATCGGTTCTGCTGAGGCCGGCGGTGCCAGTGGACTCACTGGCAGGCTGCAGGGAGCCTGTCTGGCATCGGCGACCTCAGTGGGGTTGGTGTTGCCAGCCCGAAGACATCGCGATGGATCAAAACGCTGGCAACATCGGCCTTGTTGAGGCCGCCGGTGCCTGCCAGGGGTACCCCTGGCGGCCGCAGGGGTACCTCTCGGGGGTCGGCGGCCTCAGCGAAGCTAGTGTCGCCAGGAATGGAAGAAAAAAAATGCCGCCAAAGGGCTCTTTTAAGAGCTGTTCACTGGGGGTCCCGGTTCGAGCTGCGGGACCCCCGCCAAAGGCACTTGTAAGTGCCGCAAGGGCCCTTATAAGGGCCGGGGAGGGGGGTCCCAGTTCGAGCTGCGGGACCCCTAAGCCCCAAACGGCTCTTGTTAGAGCCACAAGGGCACTTGTAAGTGCCGCAAAGGTTCGGGGGGTCCCCCTGAGGAAGGGGGTTGGACCCCCCCGAAACGTTGTGTTTATTTGGCATTTGTTGTTTTCAGTACTTAAATAAATGAGTATTTTTTGAATACCATATCGAGTGTGCCTACCTACAAACTATATAAGATCGATTATATTTATCTGCAGTGGCACAGGTTATAGGAAGAGCACCTCTGATCTTACCTATCAGGGCTACCACAGGAATTTGGAAATTGGTAATGGCAAGTTCATTGAACAACTTTAAAAATGGCCTGGATAAGTATCTATAACTAAAAAATATTGAGAATTACTGGTATTAATACATCCACTGTAGTTCTGGTTGATCCAGGGATACTTTCACATTGCCGTTTGAAGTCAGGAAGTCATTTCCCCCCCCCCCCCTTTATTAGATATTAATATTATTAGGGTTTTTTTTGCCTTCCTCTGGATCAACTGTTAGGTAATGATGATGTCCGGACAATTAACCCTTTCCCATTTTTTGGTTTTATATGGGATTCATATTGTGGTAGAAGTGTTTATGTTTGATGATTTTATAATATTTATGGCACTTATGCACTTTGAGTTTCAGCAGGTATATTTTCACACTCATATGAGAGGGTTAAATGTTGGTGCAGCATAATGGTCTGTACAGTTCCTGCTGTATGAGGTACTGACTTACCTCAGATACTTACAGGATTATTTAATAAAATTTCTTAGCATTAAAAATAGTACTAAGTTTGCCCCAACCAATCAGATATTATTTAACATTTGAAAGGTAACATCTGATTGGTTGGGGCAAAATTAGCACCTTTAATGACAAGAACTTTAATTTTTAATAACCCTTTTCATTTTTTAAGTAAAATTTTACAGTGTCGTTTAACAGTGGTAACATTCTAGTAGTGATATAGAGTGTACCCACTAGTAAAATAATAAACAAATCATTATCAATTGCTATTCTCTTCTAATCTGCTGTATACAATGCTATAATGTTTATTTAATAAACTATACTGAGTGCAGTAACGCATTTAAAGGGTATGTCCACCCTTAAAACTATTTTTTAATATAGTATTCCCCCTGTCCCCCCAGCCCCAACCACTATGTTTTTATTCTTAGAAAGTGCCCCAAACTCTACTTACCTCCCCTCTTTCCCCCGCTGCGCTGCCGGCCCTCTGCTTGCGAGAAAATACAAGCAAAGTGGCGGGACTGGCTGTTGCGTCTGTGATTGGCTGAGCGACAGCCAATCACGGACACGGCTGCCGGTCATTCAGTGCAGCGGAGGAAAGAGGGGAGGTAAGTAATGTTCGGGGCACTTTCTAAAAATAAAAATGTAGCGGTTGGGGCTAGGGGGACAGGGAGAATACTATATCTAAAGGGATTTATGCTAGGGGGAGGGAATCCTGAGAGGGAGGGAGAGGGAGGGGGAGAAGGGCTGCAGTACGCATGCCAAACTTCTCCCGGAGGCCAGGTAGTAGGCAGAGTCCTGCTATCCTCCTCATGGGCAGTTTTTGGGACTTTGGGGGGGACTACAGGAGAACTATATGGAGCTGGGATGTGAGGTAAGGATTAAACTACACTACATGATGGGGCCAGTAGTTGGGGGGATTATAGTTTTGGGGGTGGACATGCCCTTTAAATAAATACTAAAGCATCTTTGTCACATTGTGATACTATACTTGCTTGTAAAAGTTAGCAGCTTGAGCCTTCAGCTTACAGGTGTCCTGCTCCTTTCCTATACCATAGCGCAGTTCATGTGGCAGAGATGGGAAAAACTGTGGGGCAGCAATGGTCTGTCGGATTGGACAGCTCACAGCTGCTATCACCAGCTGAACAAACAAGTAACTTTCACAGCTCACAGAAAATTATACTGCAGGTTTTAGTTATAAACAGTTTTAAAAATACACTTTTATGTTGAGAATGTAAAGCAGTTTCTACAAGGATTTGAAAATCACATAATAAAATGTACAGGGTTGTTTGGTTTACTTTTATCTTTAGCAGATCAGCTGAGAAGGAATGGGAAAAGGAGATGACAAGTTAATGTGTTCCTGGAATGTTGCAGTCTCTCAGGTTTAAAATATTAAAAAAGGTGAAAATCAGTGATACAAGAACAGGTCAAACATTTCACAAATCGTTAAAGATATTCTCTCACATTCTGATTCAGTGCTAATTTATTCTTCAATCTGCAGCAGTTCATGAAATACTGGCACAGAAAACAAAAATGAAATCAGAATTGGAAATTTACTACTGGATTTAATCACATGTTCTCTATGCGTTTTACCCCAATAAACAAAAAAACAAAAAAAACAGCTAAACTACAAAATTTTGTGATTTTAACATTATTATTACTACCCAATTGTATCCAACCAGCATACTAAATATTTTTTACAGACCTTCTGGGGGTGGTGCGGGACTATGTGGGATATTCTTATTTATTAACCCTTTCAGTGCCAGGAGAATTTCATTTTTTTTTGCGTTAACTGCCAGAAGAATTTTCAGGATTTTGCCCTTTATACATTATTTTTTTTCAGCACAAAGTGTACTTTAAAACGGTAACAGAATTTTGTAACTTTTCTAGAAATTTTACTGGAATTATGGGTAAAATATGTAAAAAAAATTAAAAAATTGCAAATTTTCATGGATTTTTCCCATTTATACTTATAGTTATCTTAAGGTCACACACAAAAATCTTACTGTTTCTAAAAGCTCTGATACTCCCGAGTACAATGATACCAGATATATGTAGGTACCCCAATTTTCCTGTACAGGAGACCCCCCCAAACTAAAACTGCACCATCAAGAATATTACACCAAATTAAAATGTATAACCACTTCTCACGGTTAACATAGAATATCTTCCAAATTATATCCCACAAGTGAGATATTTTTAGAAACTACACACCCGCAGGATTTTATGAGTGAGGTTAGTTTCGATCAAAATCCCGGGCGCAGCTCTTCGTCCAATTGTAAGTTATTTTCTCACATTTTCCTTTTTTTCCTCAACTGTAAAATCAGAGACAAAATCAAATGCAAATTTCAGCTAAAAACTGTGGAGTAAAGTTCAAACGCATCTCAAATATGAAAGCCTAACCCCTCCCGAATAAAACGGTATGCCACATTCGTGGGTATACCCAGAGACATGGCTACCAACTAACCCAGAGCGTGACCAGTGCCAAATGTCGGTAGCAGCAAAAAAAAATTTTGCCAATTATGTATTTGAACAGTCTGCAGTTTTTCCACAAAACACCCCCCCAACTCAGAAATACCCCCCACAAATCTACTCCTGAAATCTACACACCTTCAGCTATGTAGCCCTGTAGTTCATTCATTCATACCATCAATGGTGTGGGCGCAGTTCTTCATAGAAGTTTTCACTTTTACCAGATTTTAAAGGGCATGTCCACCCCTTTAGACAACTTTTGATATGCGGTAGGGCATGGTCTCCCAGCCCCAAACGCATTAATATAATTGTTAGAAAGTCCCCTGATATATACTTACCTTCCCTCTCTCCTCCGCCGCAGTGTTCCGGCCCTCTGCTTGCATGGAATTGCAAGCAGGGGGAGGAACCGGCAGCCGCGTCCCTGATTGGCTGAGAGGCAGCCAATCACGGTCGCGGCTGCTGGGAGTTCTGAAGAGCGGAGGAGAGAGGGAAGGTAAGTAAAGATTGGGGGACTTTCTAACAATTATATTAATGCGGTTGGGGCTGGGGAAGCATGCCCTACCACATATCCAAAGGGTTTAATGTTAGGGGGAGGGAGAGAAAAACGGGAGGGAGAGGGAGGGGGGGGGGCTGCACTGACCATGCCTCAAACCTTGACGAGGTTGAGGCAGACTCAAGCAAACCATGAGTCACTGAGAGCTCCTACACAGCAGTTTCCTGGACTTTGGAGGGGCACAGCAGGGGAACTATTTTGAGCAGGAATGTAAGATAAGGATTGTTTTAAACTACTTGATGTGGCCAGTAAGGGGTTAAATTTTAGTTTTGGGGGTGGACATGCCCTTTAAAAAAATGAACATCATCAACATTCAAAAAGGTAGAAATCATGCCAAAACTCCATGGAATGTAAAAAAAAGTTTGTCCTGAATCAAACGGTATGCCATATGTGTGGTTACACACGCAGACGTGGAAGCGAATAGCCACAAAGGGAGACAATGCACGATGGCTTAGAAACAGAGAAAATATTTAGCCAACTCTGAATTTGAACAGTCTGCAGTTTTTTCCACAGAACACCCCCGTAACTCAAAACCAACCCCACAAAACTATATATTCTTGAAATCTACACACCTTGCTATGTAACGCTGTAGTTTGTTCATTCATACCATCAATGGTGTGGGCGCAGTTCTTTAAGTTGTGATTTGTCTAAAAATGAACAAAAACAACTTCAAAAGGTAGAAATCATGCCAAAACTCATGATGTAAAAAAAGTTACTAAAATAATCTCTCTCCAAATGTCCTGAATCAAATGGTATGCCTATTGTGTGGTTCCCACGCAGACGTGGAAGCGAATAGACACAAAGTGAGACAATGCACAATGGCTAAAACAGGAAATATTTAGCCAACTCTGAATTTGAACATCTGCAGTTTTCCACAAACAACCCCTACCTCAAAATACCCCCATAAACATATATTCCTGAATCTACACACCTTCACGTATGTAACCTTGAGTTTGTTCATTCTAACCATCAATGGTGTGGGCCAGTTCTTCTAAAGTTCGCATTTGTCTGAAAAAATAACAAAAACAGCTTCAAAAGGTAGAAATCTGCCAAACCCTATGGAATGTAAAAAAGTTACTAAATATCACCTCCAAATGTCTTGAATCAAACGGTATGCCATATTGTGTGGTTACACACACAGACGTGGAAGCGAATAGCCATGAAGTGAGACAATAGCTCACAATAAGTGAAAATATTTAGCCAACTCTGAATTTTAACAGTCTGCAGTCTTCTCCACAGAACACCCCCGTAACTCAGAAATACCCCACACGAACTATATATTCCTGAAATCTACACACTTTCAGCTATGTAACACTGTAGTTTGTTCATTCATACCATCAATGGTGTGGACGCAGTTCTTCGTAGAAGTTCGCATTTATCTGAAAAAATGAACAAAAAACAACTTCAAAAGGTAGAAATCATGCCAAAACTTCATGGAATGTAAAAAAAGTTACTAAATATCAATCTCCCAAATGTCCTGAATCAAATGGTATGCCATATGTGTGGTTACACATGCGGACGTGGAAGCGAATAGCCATGAAGTTAGACAATGCACAATGGCTCACAATAAGCGAAAATATTTGTGGGGGTTATTTCTGAGTTACGGGGTGTTCTGTGGAAAAAACTGCAGACTGTTCAAATTCAGAGTGTGCTAATATTTTCTCTGTTTAAGCCATCGTGCATTGTCTCCCTTTTGGCTATTCGCTTCCACGTCTGCGTGTGTAACCACACATATGGCATACCGTTTGATTCAGGACAAACTTTTTTTTACATTCCATGGAGTTTTGGCATGATTTCTACCTTTTGAATGTTGATGAGTTTCATTTTTTTAAAGGGCATGTCCACCCCAAAACTAAAATTTAACCCCTTACTGGCCACATCAAGTAGTTTAAAACAATCCTTATCTTACATTCCTCCTGCTCAAAATAGTTCCCCTGCTGTGCCCCTCCAAAGTCCAGGAAACTGCTGTGTAGGAGCTCTCAGTGACTCATGGTTTGCTTGAGTCTGCCTCAACCTCGTCAAGGTTTGAGGCATGGTCAGTGCAGCCCCCCCCCTCCCTCTCCCTCCCGTTTTTCTCTCCCTCCCCCTAACATTAAACCCTTTGGATATGTGGTAGGGCATGCTTCCCCAGCCCCAACCGCATTAATATAATTGTTAGAAAGTCCCCCAATCTTTACTTACCTTCCCTCTCTCCTCCGCTCTTCAGAACTCCCAGCAGCCGCGACCGTGATTGGCTGCCTCTCAGCCAATCAGGGACGCGGCTGCCGGTTCCCCCCCTGCTTGCAATTCATGCAAGCAGAGGGCCGGAACACTGCGGCGGAGAGAAGAGGAAGGTAAGTATATATCAGGGGACTTTCTAACAATTATATTAATGCGTTTGGGGCTGGGAGACATGCCCTACCGCATATCAAAAGTTGTCTAAAGGGGTGGACATGCCCTTTAAAATCTGGTAAAAGTGAAAACTTCTATGAAGAACTGCGCCCACACCATTGATGTATGAATGAATGAACTACAGGGCTACATGCTGAAGGTGTGTAGATTTCAGGAGTAGATTTGTGGGGGTATCTGAGTTGGGGGGGTGTTTTGTGAAAAACTGCAGACTGTTCAATACATAATTGGCAAAATTTTTTTTGCTGCTACCGACATTTGGCACTGGTCACGCTGGTTAGTTGGTAGCCATGTCTCTGGGTATACCCACGAATGGGCATACCGTTTTATTCGGGAGGGGTTAGGCTTTCATATTGGAGATGCGTTTGAGCTTTACTCCACAGTTTTTAGCTGAAATTTGCATTTGATTTTGTCTCTGATTTTACAGTTGAGGAAAAAAAGGAAATGTGAGAAATAACTTACAATTGGACGAAGAGCTGCGCCCGGATTTTGATCGAAACTAACCTCACTCATAAACCTGCGGTGTGTTAGTTTCTAAAAATATCTCACTTGTGGGATATATTTTGGAAGATATTCTATGTTAACCGTGAGAAGTGGTTATACATTTTAATTTGGTGTAATATTCTTGATGGTGCAGTTTTAGTTTGGGGGGGTCTCCTGTACAAAAAATTGGGGTACCTACATATATCTGGTATCATTGTACTCGGGGTATCAGAGCTTTTAGAAACAGAAAGATTTTTGTGTGTGTGACCTTAGATAACTATAAGTATAAATGGGAAAAATCCATGAAATTTGCAATTTTTTAATTTTTTTACTATTTTACCCATAATTCCAGTAAAATTTCTAGAAAAGTTACAAAATTCTGTTACCGTTTTAAAGTACACTTTGTGCTGAAAAAAATAATGTATAAAGGGCAAAATCCTGAAATTCTTCTGGCAGTTAACGCAAAAAAAAATGAAATTCTCCTGGCACTGAAAGGGTTAATAATAAGAATATCCCACATAGTCCCGCACCACCCCCAGAAGGTCTGTAAAAAAATATTTAGTATGCTGGTTGGATACAATTGGTAGTAATAATATGTTAAAATCACAAAATTTTGTAGTTTAGCTGTTTTTTTTTTTTGTTTTTGTTTATGGGTAAAACGCATAGAGAACATGTGATTAAATCCAGTAGTAAATTTCCAATTCTGATTTCATTTTTGTTTTCTGTGCCAGTATTTCATGAACTGCTCAGTTGAAGAATAAATTAGCACTGAATCAGAATGTGAGAGAATATCTTTAACATTTGTGAAATGTTTGACCTGTTCTTATATCACTGATTTTCACCTTTTTTAAATTTTAAACCTGAGAGACTGCAACATTCCAGGAACCCATTAACTTGTCATCTCCTTTTCCCATTCCTTCTCAGCTGATCTGCTAAAGATAAAAGTAAACCAAACAACCCTGTACATTTTATTATGTGATTTCAAATCCTTGTAGAAACTGCTTTACATTCTCAACATAAAATGTATTTTTAAACCTGTTTATAAACTAAAACCTGCAGTATAATTTCTGTGAGCTGTGAAAGTTACTTGTTTGTTCAGCTGGTGATAGCAGCTGTGAGCTGTCCAATCCGACAGACCATTGCTGCCCCACAGTTTTTCCCATCTCTGCCACATGAACTGCGCTATGGTATAGGAAGGACAGGACACCTGTAAGCTGAAGGCTCAAGCTGCTAACTTTTACAAGCAAGTATAGTATCACAATGTGACAAAGATGCTTTAGTATTTATTTAAGGGCATGTCCACCCCCAAAACTATAATCCCCCCAACTACTGGCCCCATCATGTAGTGTAGTTAATCCTTACCTCACATCCCAGCTCCATATAGTTCTCCTGTAGTCCCCCCCAAAGTCCCAAAAACTGCCCATGAGGAGGATAGCAGGACTCTGCCTACTACCTGGCCTCCGGAGAAGTTTGGCATGCGTACTGCAGCCCTTCTCCCCCTCCCTCTCCCTCCCTCTCAGGATTCCCTCCCCTAGCATAAATCCCTTTAGATATAGTATTCTCCCTGTCCCCCTAGCCCCAACCGCTACATTTTATTTTTAGAAGTGCCCGAACATTACTTACCTCCCCTCTTTCCTCCGCTGCACTGAATGACCGGCGCCGTGTCCGTATTGGCTGTCCTCAGCCACACATCACAGACGCAACACCAGTCCCGCCACTTTGCTTGTATTTTCTCGCAAGCAAGGGCCGCAGCGCGGGGGAAAAGGGGAGGTAAGTAGAGTTTGGGGCACTTTCTAAGAATAAAAACATAGTGGTTGGGGCTGGGGGGACAGGGGGAATACTATATTAAAAAATAGTTTTAAGGGTGGACATACCCTTAAATGCGTTACTGCACTCAGTATAGTTTATATAATAACATTATAGCATTGTATACAGCAGATTAGAAGAGAATAGCAATTGATAATGATTTGTTTTATTATTTTACTAGTGGGTACACTCTATATCACTACTAGAATGTTACCACTGTTAAACGACACTGTAAAATTTTACTTAAAAATGAAAAGGGTTATTAAAAATTAAAGTTCTTGTCATTAAAGGTGCTAATTTTGCCCCACCCAATCAGATGTTACCTTTCAAATGTTAAATATATCTGATTGGTTGGCAAACTTAGTACTATTTTTAATGCTAAGAAATTTTATTAAATAATCCTGTAAGTATCTGAGGTAAGTCAGTACCTCATACAGCAGGAACTGTACAGACCATTATGCTGCACCAACATTTAACCCTCTCATATGAGTGTGAAATATACCTGCTGAAACTCAAAGTGCATAAGTGCCATAAATATTTAAAATCATCAAACATAAACACTTCTACCACAATATGAATCCCATATAAAACCAAAAAATGGGAAAGGTTGTATTGTCCGACATCATCATTACCTAACAGTTGATCCAGAGGAAGGCAAAAAAACCCTAATAATATTAATATCTAATAAAGGGGGGGGGGGGAAATGACTTCCTGACTTCAAACGGCAATTGTGAAAGTATCCCTGGATCAACCAGAACTACAGTGGATGTATTAATACCAGTAATTCTCAATATTTTTTAGTTATAGATACTTATCCAGGCCATTTTTAAAGTTGTTCAATGAACTTGCCATTACCAATTTCCAAATTCCTGTGGTAGCCCTGATAGGTAAGATCAAGGTGCTCTTCCTATAACCTGTGCCACTGCAGATAAATATAACGATCTTATATAGTTTGTAGTAGGCACACTCGATATGTATTCAAAAAATACTCATTTATTTAAGTACTGAAAACAACAAATGCCAAATAAACACAACGTTTCGGGGGGGTCCAACCCCTTCCTCA
The DNA here is from genome assembly GCA_019447015.1 of Hymenochirus boettgeri. Taxonomy (NCBI): domain Eukaryota; kingdom Metazoa; phylum Chordata; class Amphibia; order Anura; family Pipidae; genus Hymenochirus; species Hymenochirus boettgeri. Next base: position 76,387,811 of record CM033472.1, read on the forward strand.
GGGGGACCCCCGAACCTTTGCGGCACTTACAAGTGCCCTTGTGGCTCTAACAGAGCCGTTTGGGGCTTGGGGTCCCGCAGCTCGAACTGGGACCCCCCTCCCCGGCCCTATAAGGGCCCTTGCGGCACTTACAAGTGCCTTTGGCGGGGGTCCCGCAGCTCGAACCGGACCCCAGTGAACAGCCTTAAAAGAGCCCTTTGGCGGCATTTTTTTTCTTCCATTCCTGGCGACCCTAGCTTCGCTGAGGCCGCCGACCCCCGAGAGGTACCCCTGCGGCCGCCAGGGGTACCCCTGGCAGGCACCGCGCCTCAACAAGCCGATGTTGCCAGCGTTTTGATCCATCGCGATGTCTTCGGGCTGGCACACCAACCCCACTGAGGTCGCCGATGCCAAGACAGCTCCCTGCAGCCTGCCAGTGAGTCCACTGGCACCGCCGGCCTCACAGAACCGTGTTGCCACCGCTTCTTTCTTCAGCCATCTACGGCGATGGCATCTGGGGTCCGCGGCGGAGTGCACCTCTTTTTTTTATAGGTTTGCAGAAAACCCTAATACTTTTCTGATTGGTCAATTTTTTAATGCTTGGTTTCATGTATTACATTAACCAACCAGAAATCGATAGTGCCAGATGGTGTATGGTGTCGCCGGGACTGGAAGAAAGGCCCTTCTCAGGGCAGCAAGGGCACTTGTAAGTGCCGCAAGGCCGGGGAGGGGGGTCCCGGTTCGAGCTGCGCGGACCCCTTAAGCCCCAAAAGGCACTTTTCAGTGGAGGGTCCCTCAACCCCCCAGTGGCCCTTCCCTCCCCCTCCCCACCTTTTCTGCATTTTGTTGCATTTTGCAGTATTACCAGAATTTTCAACAAAATGCCATCCAGAAACACACACTGACCTGTATATATATAAAATGCCATATTGTAGTAAGAATTTTTTTTTTGTACTGCCTTTTCTCACTCTCCTCCCTGCCAAGTCCTGGCCCCAAACTGGAGTACCTCCTTTCCCCCTGATGGTGGCCCTGGGTATGGCTCCCAGTTTGTGGACTTGGCTAAACACTTGCAGGGAATTCATTAAAAGTACTTATTGTTTAAAATGGTGCTAATTTTTGCCCCAACCAATAAGATCTTATTTAACATCTGATTGGTTGGGCAAAATTAGCACCATTTTAAACTATAAGAACTTTATTGCATAACACTGTTGGTAAATTCAAACTTTACAAGGGGGTGGGTGCACAGGTAGGCAGATAGATAGATAGATAGATAGATAGATAGATAGATAGATAGATAGATAGATAATACCATTGATAATGTGCTGATAGAAAGTCTATAACTGGGAACTGGTTAACTGGTGGGTTAACAGTCAAAGGAGAGTTGAATAACTGGGAAGAGACACTGGTGGTTAATGTAAAGAGGAAGACAATAGTAATAGAATGTTTCTTTTTTTTAAGGGCATTTTTTTTTTTTTCTACCACCTTCCCTTTACCCCAGAGGCACCGCCTAAGGCAGATGTCTCACTCTGCCTCATTAGAGAGGAGGACCTGTGGTTCACTGATGCAAGTAGGGTATCGTTTTATTCGAGACATGTAAAATATTGATTTTATGGTGGAATTTTTTTTTGTTTGAACATTTGGAAAATTCGAACTTTCACAATTTTTCTCCACATCCACCCATATGAAATACATTTGATTCAGGCAATGAGAAAATTTTATTTAGTGAGATTTATTTTTACTTGCCAAGTCAGTTTTAGGTAAGATCTCTACCTATGAATCAATCATCTTTTTCTTTCATTTTTTTTACAATGTCTCCTAAAAGCACAAATTCTATTAGAACTATGTCCAGAAATCTGTACTTATGTATGAAAGAATGTAACAGTCACGTACCTAAAGGTGTGTAGATTCCATAAATATATAGTTTGTTGGGGTATTTCCAAGTTTGAGGGGTGTTTTGTTTGGAATTGCAATTGTGCCAATGTCCCTTTTGGAGCTAATTGGTGGAAACATCTCTTGTACACCCACACATGGCATATTCACATTTGTTTGCTTTGAAACTTTTTGCTTAACATTTTGAGTAAAATTCAACTTTATTTTGTCTCTTATTTATTCTTTTGGAGAAAAAGGAAAATTGGAGAAAAAACTCAGAATTTCTGAACATCTGTGTCAAGCATTTTGATCAAAATTTACCCCACTTTTATAATAACTAGGTGGTTATTACAGGAATGTGGGGTATGTACATATGTCGGATCTTTTTACTCAGAACCAGAACTTTCAGAAAAAAAGTTTTGTGCATAAACCTACATTTACTACAAATAAAAATGCAAAAGATAATGAAATTTTGCCAAAAAATTTAAATCTTACATATTTAACCCAAAATTCCTGTAAATTTCCAGAAAAGTACCACATTTCTGATATCTTGTTAAAGTTAAATATCCCTGATATCCCTGTTTCTAGGCAATTTCCTACTGTAAAAAAAAATCCTAAAAATTTTACGACACTTTTTCGAAATTTTTAATGCTGGCACCGAAATGGTTAAAGCCTGGAGGAAACCTGGCAGACCCTTAATTCTTAATTTTGGTGTTTCTCACAGAAACAATATTGGAAGTAGGAATTACCAATCCTACTATTCATTAAAAAAAAGTTCTATAGTTCTCTTTAAATCTATTTTTGGAAACTTGGCGTTTGGCTGCATTTTTCCAGTGCTGGTTTTAATCTTTTTCAGCATCTTGTTCCCAGTTTGGATAAAGTGGTTGGAAATAAGATTTTCTGCATTCTGTTAGTTTATTCATATTAATGACTACACTATTTTTAATTTAATAACACTTCTCCTAGTCTCTTATGATAATAGGTGTTTTGTGTACCACATTAACACACACCTTGCTGTGTGAACCGCAACACATAAACTGCTCAATCACCAGTTTGAAGTTTGAGAAAAACCCAAGATTGACTGGCTAATTGCATCTGTCAAATTTGAAGAGATGCCTTGGAGCTTGTATAGCTTCCTGTCTCTAGGAAAGTGATGTGGGAAAAGGGAGTAAGGAGCCCATAAATTGCTTGCGGCTAGATCCTGGTTCACTTAAACAAACAGTGGTATGGAAATACATGATTTTAACAGACAGAGCACCAGTAGTACTACAACACTGATATAGCTATTACACTTATATGTTTGGTGTGAGACAATGGAAATGTAATATTTTGATTAACCTTCTCACTGCCTGATTACTATTTTACACTATTGTTTTATTTACACACATTCATGTTGCTGTCATTGTTGTCATAGGCTGTGAATTAACTATAAAATGACAGCAAAACAAACTGGAAACATACATCAGGGAGCTTTTGTCAAATGTCGACCGATTAGAAGGTCACATATACATTTTATATTTTCTTATGACAGATGAGATCATACAGATTTACTTGAAGAAGTTGCATTAGGGTGAATTCCTAAAGACAATCCTATCAAGAGTTATATCAATCAGTAGTCTGTCAGTCAGTACACAGAAAACTTTCAAATCATCTAAATGCAGCTTACTGCCATGATCAGGGGTAAGTTTGTGACATTTGCAATATCCTATCTGATAATGCCTATCTGACAAATATCATTATTGGCAGTTGATCAGCAAAAAATAACATAATAAATGTGACACTGTGATACTCAATGCTCCAGTCACTTTATTTTGTACCCCCTAAGGGCATGTCCGCATTTTCTTTTAATATAATGTAGGTCCCCTCCCCCAGCACCAACCACTATATTATTATGTCCAGAAACTCCCCCGATCATTACTACCTTCTTTCTTTCTCTCAACGTACTGTCCCAGCCCTCTGCTGCATGACTGCAGGCACGGGGCAGACAGGTAGCGCCGTCCGTGTTGGCTGAGAGGCAGCCCCTCACGGCGTGGCGCTGGCATTGGGATGCCGGGGGAGAAAAGAAAGGTAAGTAGAGTTCAGGGGAGTTTCTGGAATAAATTATGCGGTTGGGGCTAGGGGAGGAAGCCCTACAATACCCCAAAGGGGTTTTACACTAGGTGGAGGGAGAGGAAAATGAGGGGAGAGGGAGGGGGAGGGGGAGGGAGGGGGGCTGTCTGCTCTGCAAGCCAAAAACCTCTGAGAGGAGAATGAGGCGGAAAAAAATTCCCTCCCTGCAGTGCTCCTGGTGGTCAGTTTTTGGGACTTTGGAGGGAATTACAAGGGAACCATTTGGAGAAAGGATTTAAGGTAAGGATTTTATTACACTAAGAGTGAGGACATTAGTGGGTTAAATTATAGTTTTGGGCTTGACATGCCTTTTAACCCTTACTGCCACAGATCGTATTTCACGATCTGTGCAGTGAATGCACAAACTGCCACAGATCGTGAATAACGATCTGTGGCTGTACCTTTAAAAAAAAATTGCCCCCGCTAGGGGCAATCGGGGGGCAGCATTCAACTGCCCCCTAGCCCCCTCGATCCCCCCTCGGTTGTGTCCAAATCCGAGGGGAGGATGGAATTTACGGTACCTTTGCCGTACCGTATAGGGAGGAAGCCGGGTCCCACGTGGAGTTCTTCTCAATCCGGAAAGGGAGACCCCGGTGATGTCACGGAGCTTCCTCCTTCACCGGGGTCTTCCCTAGAGTGGTAGTGGAGGTACTGCACTGCGACTCCATTCAGATCACAGTCACAGTACGGTATAGTAAATGTCAGTGGTGACTACTACTTAGCGAAGACTTAGAAAAAAAATGGGGACAGAGATCAAATTTGGTGATCACTTCTGATCACCAAATTATTGATCTTTGCCAATGAATGAAAAATCACTTCCTGGAAAATGATTTCCGGGAAGTGATTTTTTCAATCGGATTTCGAATCGGAAAACGGGCAGATACTTATTTGTACGATTTCAGGGAAGCTAAGCCTATTTTTATAAGGAAATTTTGCAGAGGTACCAAAAAAAGACCGTATTGAATTTTTAGGATCAGTAAGTGTGCAAAAACGTGTGTTACTCTCGTACTAACCGTTTTTAACTAAAAATACCACTAAAAGGGGGAGAGTGTGTGTGTCGGGGGGTGGGTTGTGGCGTTTTTTATTTTTTTTCTTATAACTGCACTTCTACATGCGTCCCATGAGCTAGTTGGTGGCCTTGTCTCTGTTTGCACCCACGTAATGCACACGTGTTGATTCAGGACATGGGGAGTGCTATTAAGTGTTTTTTTTGCTTGTCAAGTGGGTTTAGGTAGGATTTAACCCTTGATATCTCATTTTTATTTTTCACAAAAACTCGTAAAAACACGGAGTTCTTTGGATCCATGGGTCTGGAATTCTTCATGTATGTATGAAAGCATGGCACGTAACGTAGCTGAAGGTGTGTAGATTCCAAAATTATATAGTTTGTGGGGGGAATGAATGAACAAACTACAGCGTTACATAGTGAAGGTGTGTAGATTTCAGGAATATGTTTGTCGGTGTTATTCTGAGTTTGGGGGTGTGTTTGTGGAAAAAACTGCAGACTGTTCAAATTCAAAGTTGGCAATATTTTTGCTGTTCTGGCCATCGTGCATTGTTTCACTGTGGCTTTGCACAAACTATATATTCTTGAAATCTACACACCTTCAGCTATGTAACGCTGTAGTTTGTTCATTCATACCATCAATGGTGTGGGCGCAGTTCTTTGTAAAAGTTTGAATTTGTCTCAAAAAATGAACAAAAAGCAACTTCAAAAGGTAGAAATCATGCCAAAACCTCATGGAATGTAAAAAAAAGTTACTAAATATCAATCTCCCAAATGTCCTGAATCAAATGGTATGCCATATGTGTGGTTACACATGCGGACGTGGAAGCGTAAAGACACAAAGTGAGACAATGCACGATGGCTTAGAAACAGAGAAAATATTTAGCCAACTCTGAATTTGAACAGTCTGCAGTTTTTTCCACAAAACACCCCCATAACTTAGAAACAACCCCCATAAACTATATATTCCTAAAATCTACACACCTTCAGCTATGTAACGCTGTAGTTTGTTCATTCATACCATCAATGGTGTGGGCACAGTTCTTCGTAGAAGTTCGCATTTGTCTGAAAAAATTAACAAAAAACAGCTTCAAAAGGTAGAAATCATGCCAAAACCTGATGGAATGTAAAAAAGTTACTAAATATCAATCTCCCAAATGTCTTGAATCAAACGGTATGCCATATGTGTGGTTACACATGCGGACGTGGAAGCGAAAAGCCACAAAGTGAAACAATGCACGATGGCTCAGAAACAGCAAAAATATTTAGCCAACTTTGAATTTGAACAGTCTGCAGTTTTTTCCACAAAACACCCCCATAACTCAGAAATAACACCGACAAACTATATATTCCTGAAATCTACACACCTTCAGCTATGTAACGCTGTAGTTTGTTCATTCATTTCCCCCCACAAACTATATAATTTTGGAATCTACACACCTTCAGCTACGTTACGGTGCCATGCTTTCATACATACATGAAGAATTCCAGACCCAGTGATCCAAAGAACTCCGTGTTTTTACGAGGTTTTGTGAAAAATAAAATGAGATGATTCAAGGGTTGAAATCCTACCTAAACCCACTTGACAAGCAAAAAAAACACTTAATAGCAATCTCCCACATGTCCTGAATCAAACGGTGTGCCATTTACGTGGGTGCAAACAGAGACAAGGCCACCAACTAGCTCAAATGGGACGCATGTAGAAGTGCAGTTATAAGAAAAAAAAATTAAAACGCCACAACCCACCCCCCGACACACACACTCTCCCCCTTTTAGTGGTATTTTAGTTAAAAACGGTTAGTACGGAGAGTAACACACGTTTTTGCACACTTTACTGATCCTAAAAATTCAATACGGTCTTTTTTTGGTACCTCTGCAAAATTTCCTTATAAAAAATAGGCTTAGCTTCCCTTGAAATCGTACAAATAAGTATCTGCCCGTTTTCCGATTCGAAATCCGATTGGAAAAATCACTTCCCGGAAATCATTTTCCAGGAAGTGATTTTTCATTCATTGGCAAAGATCAATAATTTGGTGATCAGAAGTGATCACCAAATTTTGATCTCTGTCCCCATTTTTTTTCTAAGTCTTCGCTAAGTAGTAGTCACACTGACAGCTTTACTATACCAGGTACTGTACTGTGATCTGAATGGAGATCGCAGTGCAGTACCTCCACTACCACTTCTAGGGAAGACCCCGGTGAAGGAGGAAGCTCCGTGACATCACCGGGGTCTCCCTTTCCGGATTGAGAAGAACTCCACGTGGGACCGGCTTCCTCCCTATACGGTCACGGCAAAAAGGTACCGTAAATTCCGATCCTCCCCTCGGATTTGGACACAACCGAGGGGGGATCGAGGGGGCTAGGGGGGCAGTTGAATGCTGCCCCCCGATTGCCCCTAGCGGGGGCAATTATTTTTTTAAAGGTACAGCCACAGATCGTATATTCACGATCTGTGGCAGTTTGTGCATTCACTGCACAGATCGTGAATATACGATCTGTGGCAGTTAAAGGGTTAAAAGGCATGTCAACCCCCAAAACTATAATTTAACCCACTAATGTCCTCACTCTGTAGTGTAATAAAATCCTTACCTTAAATCCTTGCTCCAAATGGTTCCCTTGTAATGTCCCTCCAAAGTCCCAAAAACTGACCACCAGGAGCACTGCAGGGAGGGAAATTTTTTCCGCCTCTGATGCTTCCTCTCAGAGGTTTTTGGCTTGCTCAGAGCAGACAGCCCCCCTCCCTCCCCCTCCCCCTCCCTCTCCCTCTCATTTTCCTCTCCCTCCACCTAGTGTAAAACCCCTTTGGGGTATTGTAGGGCTTCCTCCCCTAGCCCCAACCGCATTAATATTATGTCCAGAAACTCCCCTGAACTCTACTTACCTTTCTTTTCTCCCCCGGCATTCTCCAATGCCAGCAGCCACGTCCGTGATTGGCTGCCTCTCAGCCAATCACGGACGCGGCTACCTGTCTGCTCCCTGCCTGCAGTTTCATGCAAGCAGAGGGCTGGGACAGTACGTTGGAGAAAAGAAAGAAGGTAAGTAATGATCGGGGGAGTTTCTGGACATAATAATATAGTGGTTGGTGCTGGGGGAGGGAGACCTACAGTATATTAAAAGAAAATGCGGACATGCCCTTTAATGGTGTACAAATAAAGTGACATGGAGCATTGAGTATCACAGTGTCACATTTATTATGTTATTTTTTGCTGATCAACTGCCAATAATGATATTTGGTCAGATAGGCATTATCAGATAGGATGATTGCAAATGTCACAAACTTACCCCTGATCATGCAGTAAGCAATGCATTTAGATGATTTGAAATGTTTTTCTGTGTACTGACTGACAGACTACTGATTGATATAACTCTTGATAGGATTGTCTTTAGGAATTCAGCCCTAATGCAACTTTCCATTGTTATAAATAAGAAGATGAAGTCAGTTGAGCTTTCAGACTGCAGCATTTTTCTAAATACAAAACAAGAAATTAGATCAAGTGGTCTAATTCTGCTACACAGCAGTTAAAAGGGCTGTTAAAGGGTGATACAGATGTAGGTGCTAGGAATTGCATTTTGTATATGCATTTCTATACACACACACCAGGGAAATCATAGAGAAAAAATTGTCAAGGGAATTACTGACATTGTACAAATGTATTTGTGTATCTGTCTGCAAGCAAATCTTAATGGTCATTTAAGTAGTGTGTGCAGGTAAATGCAGAAGAAGAAAATGCTTATAACAACAATTTTACACCGATTTTGGACTTACAGGAAACTTTGATAATAAGGAAGGAAGACAAAATACATTTTAAAGTAATATTTTTGGTTGTAAAATGTGTCCAGAACTTGTTAATATTCACAGTTAAAGTAAATATCCATGTTACGGAGTGTAAAATCCTGTATGAACCTTCAGCCAATGAGATTACTGAGGTGGAATTATTTGTCCTATTTGTATTTTGCCAAGATGAATTTTATGAGGACTTAAACTATTCACAAGAGAAAAGAAAACATTATAGCTTCTGAATAAATTGCCAAATGCTATCTCCCGATACCAGGACAATCTACTATATAGTTGTCCTTTAACTGAAAAAATGACTTTGACTCATCTTAATCTACAATTGAATACATGTAAGTAGCACTTACCGTACTCTGATTTGCATGTGTTGCTGCATGCCTTCAATCTAGCACCCATTTTGTTTAGGAGCAGTATCCCCCCTCCCTCATTTAACCACTCCCACTTCCATCCGACCTGACTTTTTTCCCCACAAACCAACTGTCAAGGCTGCAGACAACACACAGAATTCCAACTGTCAAAACTCTGTCACCATTCCAGCTACAGTAAAACTACTCACAGAAAAATGTTTTTTGAGAGCAGTTCAGCAGACACTGTTAGGTGAGCCCTACAATTCAAAATTTCCAGTGAAGTACACTCCAGCACACCTTAATGGCACGGCCTTTGGTCGGTAGGTGCAATCCTCCCAGCCCATCCACCTTAAGGGCCACAGAAATATAGCAAATGCAAAAAAGTTGGAGGAGCACACTACTTCGTTTTCAGTGTTTATTTCAGCAAAAAGACATACAACGTTTTGGGGGATACAAATTCCCCTTCCTCAGGTATATGTATCCCCCGAAACGTTGTATGTCTTTTTGCTGAAATAAACACTGAAAACGAAGTAGTGTGCTCCTCCAACTTTTTTGCATCAGCCCTACAATTCAGCAGACACTGTTAGATTAGCCCTATCACATCCCAGGCTAACACAATTTAGCTAGCCACACTAAAAGCGCACGCGATTTCCATTTTTTTGCGAATTGCATGCTCTCCGATAGCGGTATATATGCAGAATGATAACGTGCAAAATTGCGTTTGCGCATTTCATGCGTGTTATTTGCGTTGCAAAGGTGGCCACTGCCTTACGCCTCTTTCTGCTTCCTGGTTATTATGGTTAATAGATGTCATTGAGGTGATGGTTGACATTACAGTAAATGAATGAATGCTATTACCCTAGGTGTGTGTCAGTGGACAGACACACATTCCCTTCCGAAATGCAGTCTATCAAGCCAACTTCAACGTTTATACTTTCCCGTTCTAGTGAATATTATTTTATTATGTCTCAAATATCTTTGATTACCATATGCTGTAGGGAGCATTAATGTTGAACATTGCTACTGCAGATGTTCAGAAACTACCACTCCCAGCAACAGGTTTACAGTAGTGTTCATATTTTCTACCCTCGGCTTATACTCAAGTCAATCAGTTTTAGTTGTTTTTCAGGTATCTCGGTTTATACTCAGGACAGTTTATACCCGAGTATATACGGTAAAGTACAATAAGAAAATATATGCATTTACTCAGACTGAAGTTGATATTTAGATTTACGGTTATACGAACTGTCATAAAAAATGTTTTTCATGGTCCAATAGTTAAAGGGCATGTCCATCCTAAAAATTACATTTTATATTTTGTTAGAAACCACACCTACACACACCCAAACCCGTTTTTACTCAAAAGTGCAGGTAAGAGATATCCAGCCCAATTCAAGCAATAATGTCCCAGTATCCAAAAGTGTGGTGAATGCTCAGAGATACTTTGCGTAAGCTCATCGGAGCTTCTATTATACAGAATAGAATATATATACACCTCCGGGTAGACACAATAGTCAGAACCCGTGACACTATCCTCCCGTTTGAGACTGTCAGGTCTACCCGGAAAGAGTCGGATGTCTTGCTTTGCTGTGGCTTGGATAGGGCTAAAGATCTCACTGAACCTGCAGTTTTAAATGCTGTAAGTAAAACAGTTTTATAGTTGGGGGGTTTCTAACAAACTGTAAAATTTAATTTTTGGGGTGGACATGCTGTTTACATATCAAACAGTAATTTAGTTTAGTAATTCCAGTTTAGCCCATTTTCTATTGGCATTACCCTTTAGTAATCCATTTATTAATTTAGTGGTCAACAGCTTTTAACAATAACACTCCTATAGATCTTTATCTTGGCACACAAGAACCATCCATAACTATGGTATGAAATAGACCCTTTGCAATAATAGGCTGACCCCTATATTACAAAGTAAACAAACAGGGCCATTTAATAAAAGTTTAAACTAATTATATGTTAGCTTTCAAATGTTAAATAGGATCTCAATGGTTGGGGCAATATTAGCACCATTTTTAATGATAAGAGCTTTTATTAAATCACCATGAAAGTGAGAAAGAGAAAGACCTCCAGACTCTTCCCCACCCCAAAGCTGATCAAGAGGAATACGAAAAATCCCATCTGCAGCCAGAGCCAATTTGCTTCACACCAGAAGGGAGAACAATTCCTTTCTGAGGCCACATTATATCAAGTGTGCTAGTGCGCAAGTGCACACTGCTATGTTCTGCCATTGTGTAACATTGCACAATCAGAGTGCGATTGTGCAAAAATGCATATTGCATGTGATCCAATTAGATCCAAACATGCGTCCTCAAACTTTTAAAATATAGGGCCTGTTTGTGATCCCTTGGACTGTTGGGGGGTCAGACTATATTTTTTTTAATGTCTCACACAGGCTGTGTGTCTCACACAGGCTAAAAATCATATGATTGTACAGATTTTAAAATGTCCATATGTGCCCATAACACACACATTTTACACAGCATTCTGGAAAGGGTAATGTTCCTTGCTACAACATGCATGGCTGTTTATATTTACATGTCTGACATACATGATTAAGCTGTATCTTAGTGTATTGTTCCTTAGATCTAGATACAGGTTCATCATGTATGCCAGACATGTAAATATAAACAGCCATGCATATTGTATCAGGGAACATTACCCCTTCCAGAATGTTGTGTAAAATGTGTGTGTTATGGGCACATGTGGATATTTTAATATCTGTACAATCCTCATTGTGCCATTAGTAAAAAAGACAAAACTCATACAGCCAATGCATGAAGACTCTTACCATCAGGCACAGCTCTGCTACCCATCCGTTGAAACTGTACGTCCGTGTGGTGATGGTGAGTCACAGATTACCCCCTGCCTAACACTTGCGTAGCCCCTGCGCAAGCCTTTAGGCCTCCTTGCATGACACCCTGTATCAGCCAACACCGTTTATACGGGACACATAGCCACCCTCAGCAAGAAAATGAGCAGGGGCCAGGTGAATTACCTTGGAGGGCCATATTCGGCCCACGGGCCATAGTTTAAGGACCCCTGGATTAGAGGATAGCAATGCATGCCAGTGCACCAAGTGCGGCCAAAACAATTGGCCAACAATTGTGTGCGCTTTTTAGCACGCAATTTGATCGTGTGTTAATATGCGGCAGTGTGCCGCAGTTGATCCCGAATAAATTTTCTCAAGAGGAGAAAAAAATTATTTAAAGGGGAAGGAAAGAGTAAACCTACCCCCCCCACTTCCGTTGGCTGTATGGTAAGGTCCTAAATCACTAGGTCTACACCCCTGGTAGTACAGCAGGCAGTTTGGATACTTACCTAGCTGCAGGCGTCATTCTGTTCTGGTCTGGCACTTCACTAAGCAGGTGGGCCAAGCAATGGGAGGACACACTCTGCAAAAGCATGTCCCTTAAGCGGTGCCTCCCCTTAATTTTCAGTCCTGGAAAGGGGTTAGCACCAGAGACCATAATCATTCCCATAAAAATCATCCATATTCATCATTAACATTTTTTATGGCACTCATTTTAAAACACTTTTTTAAATAACTGACAAACTGACGCTGGTAAAATGCTTGGCACACACATTGGTAAGATACCTGGCACAAACACACTGGTAAAATACCTGGCACACAGACACTGGTTAAATGCTTGGCACACAGACATTGATAAAAATGCTTAGTACATGGACCACTGGTAAAATGGTTGGCACACAGACTGGTAAAATGTTTGACACACAGACACTGATAAATTGGTTGGAAAACTAACAATGGTAAATGGTTGGCAGAGACACTGGTAAATTGCTTCAAACTGGAACTAGAAAAATTGTTGGCACACAGACATTGGTAAAAGTTGGCAAATGGGCTGTGATAAAACAGCACATGACGCACAGACAATGCCAACCATTTACAACTGACAATTTGCCAATCATTTTGATTTTACCAATGTCTGTATGACAAATTGGCATACAGACATTGGTAAATGGTTGGCAAATTGCCATCAAGGGCCATTTACCACTGCCAATTTTACAACCATTTACCAATGTCTGAATGCCAAGTTGGCATACAAACATTATGCACTTATATTGCAGTTCACTCTGTGTGGTACATATACAGAAGTCTGTGTGGGTCATTTATTTATTTTATAATTCTCTCTGTGTGGCACACACATACCAATTTGCGTGGGGTAACTTATATTACAATTCTCTGTGTGGAACATATATACCAGTCTCTTATATTACCATCCTCTATGTGTAGCACATATACCAGTATGTGTGATCGCATTTGTACTACTAGTCTCAAGCAGTCAGCCCTCCAGTTCAACAGCCAGTGTTGTTAGCCCTTTAGTTCATCAGCCAGTGTTGTCAGCAATCCACTTCTCCACTTGACAGCCCTTCAGTTCTCCAGCTAGTATTGTCAACTCTCCAGTTCACCAGCCAATGTTAAGTCAGTGCTCCAGTTCAGAAGCCAGTGTTATGTAAGCACACCAGTTTACTAGACAGTGTTACAGGTTGTCTTCCACACTCACTTCCAATGAAAAAGGTGCAAAGCAAAACTACAGACAGAATGAACACACCTCTATATGAAACAGATAACCCATGCAATTTAAACACAAATACTGAAGCATAAAAGCATTGCCATAAAAAAACAATCCTGGGGTTATTTCCTATGTACTGCTATAAACTACTGTTCATTTAAATAACAAGATATAGAATTAGTGAAAATGCGCAAGGTATAGTTAGCACTTGAATCAGCAATAAACTTTCTTGTTTTGTCATACTTATTGAACAGTAAAACAAAGAAAGGTGATTTCAACAAGACTTCTATGAAGGCAGCTAGTGTCAGGATCTGAACAAATGTAAAAGGGGCAAACTTCTGGAAAGATGGATCTCTAGAGAACTGAAAGGTTTTAAGTCACCAACCATGGCAACATTGAACATTGAGTTAGCATTCACTAAGACCACAAGGTCATCTTGCTGGGAGATGCCTGACATGATCAAGAAGAATTGGGTTACAGTTTGTATGGCTTTAGTCTCTGGAGAACTTTTCTCAAAGGGCATCTACATTGATTTTTAAACACATCACCAGTTTTAGAGCCAGAATTGATTTTGTTCATAAAGTTCCAATACTTGCATCTTGCAGTATCAGTATCTTGCATTAAACAACAATAAATGCTTAAAAATACAAATGCAAATATTTTTGCTCTTTTAATTGCATAGCTTTTACAAATTGGATAATTCTGTTCTTGTTTATTATAGACACTTTACTGAATCCTTTTTATACAAACAGTGTTGGACTGGGTCCCACAACAAAGTACACAGTCTTACAATGTACACAGGTGTAAAATATTTGCCTAATGAGTACACAATTGACTTACAACTGTCTTCCACCTGTGTATCAATAAATTAACTACCACATCCTCTATATATAAAGAAACAAAGTTAAAAGGGAGAAGGGTGAAGTTTAAGTATAAACTTTGAATTTGGATTAAAATGCCTCAATTTGAAAGGGAATGTGTGTGTCTATGTGCTGCAGGTTTAAAACTCAACAATTTTACTATTACAATGAAAGAGAGTTTAAATTTCATAATTCATTCTGATTAAATATATATTTTTTTATAGTGTGTATGGTTGCCATAGAAATGGAAGTGTGGGTTGGGTGGTAGAGTGAATCAGTAGGTGGGTGCTCCTGAGTATGTGTGGTGGACATAGACGGGTTGGTGGTATAGGGGAGCACCAGTAGGTGTGTGTATCTGTGTAGGGTATGTGGCATATGCTTTTGCAATTATGAATGTAAAACTAGATTTCAAACTTCATTCTCAATACAGTAAATACATATTTTTACATTGTAATTTTATGACTTTTATTTAGTGTGTGGATTGTTTGTGTATTTGTGTGTTTGTACCTTTTATAGTCAATGGGGGGGGGGATTTGTACCAAATTTCGTCTCTCTAGTTCAAAAACTGTGACTCCATCAGGTTCAACCCCATCACACACGTCAGTCAAAAGCTATAACCCTGAATATTCTGCCTGTCCAAGAAAACATCCAAACCTCCTTTGAATGTGTTTAGAGAATTAGCCAACACTATATTTTTAGGTAGAGCTTTCCACAACTGTACTGTACCATTTACATTACTAAAATGGCTTTCCCTTAAGTCTAAATTGGTGGCCTCTAGTTTTTTGCACACTCCATGAGAGAAAAGATCCCCCTTGGCTGTAGTTCCCTCTAATATCTAGTATTATCAAATTATCAAATACTACTATCAAGTAACAAAAAATATCGACTTTCTCAAATTTAAAAGTGCCCTTTGTCGGATCAGAGGTGCTTTGTCCTTAGCCAAACAAAACTATTTCTCTTCACTCATATCCTCCCAATCCCATAACCCCAAACAGCTCTTCAAAGTATTCAACTCTCTGCTCTGTTTGCCACCTCCTCCGCCTAACCCATTTATCGTCTGATGAGAAAATCGAAAACATCCAAAGTGGTTTTCCTGTGCGCCCTAGCTCCTCCCTACAGCTTCCAACCACTACCATTGCACTGCCTTACCTCCCTTCATTGCTCACCCCCTCCGTCTCAACCCCTGCCACTGCACTCTCTAGCCTCCCTTCATTGGCTAATCCCTTTACTTGCCCCTTAACGAGCTTCACCACTTTAACAAAACATGGACTTTCATCTCTCCTATCCAGGACACGTCTCACCACCTGCCCCCTCGACCCCATTCCCTCTCATCTTATTCCCCCGCTCTTCTCTTCATTCCAGCCCTAAACTCTCTCTTTAACTTGTCCCTATCCACTGGTATTTTTCCCTCTATATTTAAACAAACCGTTGTATCCCTTATACCTAAAAAACCCTCCCTTGACCCGTCTGCTCTTTCCAGCTACCGGCATGTCTCCCTTCTCCCTTTTGCTTCCAAACTACTGGAAAGACATGTCTATGCTGACCTGGTTAGTCACCTGTCTGCGAACTCTCTCTTTGACCACCTCCAGTCAGGCTTCCGCCTTAACCAATCCATGTAAACTGCCCTCACTAAAGTGACCAATGATCTACTTAGTGCTAAATCTAAAGGTCACTACTCTTTGCTCATTCTTCTTGATCTGTCCTCTGCTTTTGATACTGTTGCTCACCCTCTACTTCTGCAGATCCTGGCCTCCT
This sequence comes from Hymenochirus boettgeri, assembly GCA_019447015.1. NCBI lineage: Eukaryota > Metazoa > Chordata > Amphibia > Anura > Pipidae > Hymenochirus > Hymenochirus boettgeri. The sequence continues at coordinate 76,404,073 of CM033472.1, forward strand.
TAGGTATCCAGGACACTGCACTTTGTTGGCTATCCTCCTAACTCTCTGGTAGGACCTTTAGTGTTTTTTATTATTATTATTATTATTGTGGATTTAGATTGCACCAACATCTTTTGTGGCATTTCACAGTTGCATTAATATACTGTACATAAGGAAAACATACATGTTACATACAAAGGTAGTGCAAATAATACAAAGTGCAAAAATGTAAGTGCTGGTCAGCAGCATTCAGTGTAGTAAGTTACAGCATTTCTCTGGTACAATAGAATGGAGGGCCCTGCCCGAGAGCTTACAGTCTAGAGGAGATGGGGATGAAACATAAGTTGAAGCAGATCAGTAGCTGTAACTAAGTTGTCAGTGGAGTGTACCTAATGGGTCTGCGATGGGTCAGTAAGGGAGATAGAGGTGTCCAGGTCCATTTTGTAAGATTGTAATCTTGCCTGAAGAGGTGAGTTTTGAGGTTGCGTTTCGAGATATGAAGTGATGGCGAGTGACATATAAATTGAGGAAGAGAGTTCCAGAGCAGAGGGGCAGCACAAGATAAGTCCTGTATATGGGCATGGGGGGAGGTGATTAGAGCGGATGAGAGGAGAAGATCATTAGCAGAGTGGAGGTTACGCCTTGGGTAGTATCTGTTTATCAGATCAGAGATGTATGTGGGGAGGTATTGGAGAGAGCCTTGTAGGATAATGTTAGCAGTTTAAATTGGATCCTTTGGGTAATGGGAAGCCAGTGGAGAGATTGACAGAAAGGGGCAGCGTGTGAGAAGCGGCAAGAGAGGTGAATGGGCCTGGCAGCAGAGTTAAGGATTGATTGAAGGTGCGCCAGTTGGTTGCTTGGTAGACCGCACAGGAGGGTGTTACAGTAGTCCAGCCGAGAGATGATAAAGGCATTATCTAGAATTTTGGTAGCATTTGTGAAAGGAAGGGACGAATGCATGAGATGTTTTTGAGCTGTAACTGATAGGAGTTGTATGTATGTATGTATCTATAGTTTATTTATAAAGCAACACTTGGGGATGCAGAGCTGTACAGTAATGAAATACAAGTCTTACAAGGGGAACAAATACACAGATAGTTTAGTACATAAATATATAAATTATATAAATAGAAGTGCTAGAGCTTTGCCACAAGGGGAAAGGAGGTCCCTGCTCCGTAGAGTTTACATTCTAGTTGGACAGGGTATTAATGTAGTGTTAAGTTCCGAGTCAAAGGTTACTCCCACGCATCGCACATATGGTGTTGGCAAGATTGGCGTGTCATTGATGTGGATAGTAATGTTAGGTAGGGGGGTCAATCGAGAAGGTAGGAAAATGACAAGTTCGGTCTTATCTATGTTGAGTTTGAGGAAGTGGGAGGACATAAAAGCAGAGATGGCATTTAGGCAGTCAGGGACCCGGGATGTCAGGGTAATGAGGTTGGGGCGGCGAGGTAAATTTGGGTATCATCAGCATACAGGTGGTATTGGAATCCAATTGGAATGAGCTGACCAAGCCCAAAGGTGTAAATTAAGAAGAGAAGAGGGCCAAGTACTGAGCCTTGCGGTACCCCCACAGGGAGGGGAAGAGTGGCAGAGTTGGAGCCAGAGTGGGAAACACTGAACGTCCTACCTGAGGACAGCCAAGAGAATGAAGAACCCTGGATACCTAAGGAGGATAAGGTGCGAAGCAGTAAAGGGTGATCCACTGTATCAAAGGCTGAAGACAGGTGAAGCAGAATAAGTAGGGAATAGTGGCCTTTAGATTTAGCATTAAGCAGATCAATTAGCAACTTTGGTGAGAGCAGTTTCCGTGGAGTAGTTGGGGCGGAAGCCAGACTGAAGGTTATCAAAGAGGGAGTTGGCAGAAAAGTGTTTAACCAGTTCATCATGGATGTGTCGTTCAAGCAGTTGATGCAAACGGGAGAAGAGAGACAGGCCGGTAACTGGATAGAGCAGATGGATCCAGAGAAGATTTCTTGAGAATAGGGGATACAATAGCATGTTTGAATGAGGAGGGAAAAGTACCCATGGATGGGGACAAGTTAAAAAGAGATTTTAGGGCTGGTGTAATGGAAGCGGAGAGATGGGGAATAAGAAAAGAGGGAATGGGGTCAAGGGGGCAGGTGGTGAGACGGGCCTTGGAGAGAAGTCTGTGTTCAGTAATGGAGGAAAAGTTGGTGGTGAAAGGGAGGCCGGGTGAAAATGAAGATGGGACTGGAAGCTGTGGAGATGAGCCAAATCATGCAGAAAAACCATTCTGAAATTAGCTTCACTCCTCGCCCTCTCCCTGTGGGGGTCCCGCAAGGCTCGGTACTCGGTCCTATTCTTTTCTCCTTTTACACCTATGGCCTTGGACAACTCATTAGTTCATTTGGGTTCCAGTATCACCTGTATGCGGACGATACCCAAATTTACATTTCTGCCCCAGATCTCCCTACACTGACATCCCAGGCCCCCGAATGTCCCCGAGTGCCAGCTCTGCCTTCATTTCCTCCCGCTTCCTCAAACTAAACATGGACAAGACTGAACTTGCCCTTTTCCCACCCTCATGATCTGTTCCCCCCCCCCTAGTCTTACGATTAATATTAACAACACACCCATATCCCCATCTCCTCATGTCCTCAAAAACATCTCCCGCATTTGACCCTTCCTCTCGAATGAAGCTACAAATATCCTAGTCTATGCCCTAATCATATCCCAGCTAGACTACTGCAGCACACTCCTGTGTGGTTTACCAAACAACCGCCTGGCACCGCTTCAATCCATTCTCAACTCTGCTGCCAGGCTCATTAATTTCTCTTCTCGCTTCTCCAATGCCTCTCCGCTCTGTCAGTCCCTCCACTGGTTGCACGTCACACAAAGGATCCAGTTCAAACTGCTTACCTTATCCTATAAAGCACTATTCAACACAGCCCCTCCATATATCTCAGAGCTGATCCAGCGATACTGTCCCAGGCGCAACCTCCGCTCCGCAAACGATACCCTCTTCTTATCCACCCTGGTCACCTCTTCCCATGCCCACATTCAGGACTTTACTCGTGCTGTTCCTCTATTCTGGAACTCCCTTCCTCCGTCTGTCTGTCACTCACCATCCCTTAACACCTTGAAACGTAACCTTAAAACCCATCTCTTTAGGCAAGCATATAACCTGGCCTTATGTTATCCAACCCGCCTTTCACGCGCCACTGCAAATCTATTTACAGCCTACTGATTCCCGTTACCTAACTCTCCTATTGTATCACAGTATTGCTGTAAGAAACTCCACACTTTATTTATATTATGAATTACCTGTGTATGTAATATGTATGACTCTGTATAACATGTATTACACTGTATGTAATATATGAATATGTTAAAAAAAAGCGCCACGGAAGATGATGGCGCTATATAAGGGCTAGGCCACACTAGCACGTTTTTCGTGCGTTTCTGCATGCGTTTCGCGCTCGCGATTGCGCCCGCGATTTTCGCTAAAATGGAAATAGCGGGAACGCAAAATTCCCGCGATTTCCAATGTGCATGCGATTGCGCGTCCGTTCGCATTATGCGTTCACCATTTTTGGTGCGTTAACGCAGCCTTTCCATAACGAAAAGGCGAAAACGCATGCTCAAAACGCGAACGCACAAGAAAAGCGCACACAGTCGCGTGCGATAATGCTCACGATTTTTTTGCGCGATTCCTGTGCGTTGCAGTGTGGCCTCAGCCTCAATCAATAATAATAATAATCATATGCCTCTTTTTGTAGGGAAAACAAACCCAACTTTGATAATCTCTCTTCAGAAAATATATATATTTACTGATCTATACAGAGGCGGAATTATGCACTGCTCCTTTGAAGCTATGTTGCTTTTTATACAGGAAAGAATTGTATCTGCTTTAACAGACAGTGTTTACAGTTAAAATTTGCTGCCAAACAGGATTAGACAAACAATGGGTAGCAACAAATTACTGGCAAATACCACCTCTAACTCTCACCCATGATGTAAGAGAGATAGCCGGCTGAGAGGGAAAGGAAAAGGAAGCGCAGGGCACACTCAGGTAGTGGCAAAAGTTCATGCACGTGAAAAGTCTGTTCCCCTGTTCCCACAACCACTCGTACCTGGAAGCGAAGCGGGCAAGCAAGCAAGGAGAATGCCGTGGGAACGGGAAGAGTACTAACAACACTCCTCTAATTAGAATGTGTTGCATTAATAACCACTCTTTGCAATCTATCCTTCAGCCAGTTCTCAATTCTATTACAAATAGAAAGGTCAAGAGCACACACTGTCTCTTATTTTACATACGGTAATAACCTTCTAGGTGGTACCATATCAAAGGCTTTTGCAAAATCTAAATAAATCCCATCCACTGACCATCCAATGATATTTAAATATCTTATGGTGTCTAATGGTGACTTATACATCACATAGAATGAAATGATTTTAAACTGTTACTTATTCTTTCATTGAACCTTGTGTATAGAATGGAACATTGTTGAGAGTATATTTCTGTATAATTTATGTAACTTGATTGTTTCAGTGTTTTTCAGAACATTGGCCTTATATAATCCTCCTCAGTTGTAATAATCCCCAGTTGTAATCCTTGAAGGTAGGATGATTGTAAATACTTACCCAGAAGAATTTAGATTTTATGACTTTGTTGTATTCAGTTATACTATTATAGACTCTGCTCTCACAAATTACACATTATTGGATGTCGGAAGGAATGAATCACCATTGTGAATGTTGCACAGTTATCTATCACCATGTATACATATATTGTATGGATACTTCTATGGACTTGAATTGTATGGATGTTATTATTGACCACTGCAATGCGTATAAATGTATACACTGTTATTATTTTCACATGTTGATTGGCTTTACTGTGTCTAAACCTTGGGAGTGGTTTACCCCAGGGATCATGTATTTAAAGCCCCCAAAATGTTGAGTGTTGTCAGCATAAATTAATTAATTAAATTGAGTAAAATTTCTAACACAAGTTCCTCAGCTATTTGTTATTATTTGTTATTTAGTCTCCTGTTATGGCCAGAAGCAGGATGTGCACCATCTTATTTACTCAGTATGTCAACCATATTTGTTTGTTTGAAACTGTAATACTTACCGTACCTAAAGTTCAAATTGCAAGGTTCTGGTCCTTTTCCTGGTTCCAAATGTGGCCAATGGAAAGATGCACTCCTTGCAGAGAGTGACACATAGATCAGGACACAGACGCTACACAAAGGTGGATCAGATCGAACCTACGGAGTGCACTTTAGGTAAAGGGTTACTCTTAGATAAAGATTATGCTAACTATTGCAATCTCAGGAGTGAGGACCAAGTTGTTTAGGTCCTCACCCTGGGTACCTTAATGGGAGGAGGGAGTATAATAGGGGGGAGCTGTCCTTTAAGTTCTTTACTCAAATTAGCACATTCCTATAAAAGGCACTAGACTACTAGTACCTAGGAGTGATACCCGGGCTTAACATAAATTGCCAAGTTATTGAATTAATTGCTATAATTTATCCATAAAGGCTTTTAAACCAGCATTAAAATATGTAGTGTAAGAAATGTGAATAGAAATTGGATGTACACTAGAATATGATTTTCTGAATGCATTCAATTGGTCACTAGTAGCACTCTATATTGCGTGTGTATACAGCCCCATTTTAATATTTCTTAAAATAGTATAGAGGCCCTTTAAATATATACTAAAATGTAGGGCTTCCTTTCCCACCGCCAACCACTATATTAGATTTCTAAAAAAGATCTGTACTTACAGCCCCTCACTCCAGCGGTGCACTGATCCGGCTCCATGCTTGCTGGAACCAACAAACTAGAGGCAGTCAATCACAGCCACGGCTGCAGGCAATAGAGAACACCACGGGAGCAAAGGGTTGTAAGTACAGTTCAGGTTCTTTTTTTAGAAATCTAATATAGCAGTTGGGGTGGGAAGGCATGCCCTATATTTTGTATAAAACATTTTATGCTAGGTGAAGGGCAGCCAGGGAGGGATCAAGAGGGTGGGGAGGGCTCCCCTGTGCTTGCCACTGTCCTCTCAGAGGACAAGGAGGAGGCAGAAACCTTTAGTTCTGGAAGTCAGCTCCTACTCTTCAGTTTCCTGGACTTTGGACAAGCACTGCAAGAAAACCATTTGGAGCAGAGGTGTAAGGTAAGGATTTTTTTGAACTACACAACGGGGCCAGTAGTGGGTTAAATTTGAGTTTTGGAGGTGGACATGCATTTTAAACCTATTAATTGCATTCCCTACTACAGCAAAATAGCGTCAATGCATTAAAGAAACAGAAGTCTCAGAACAGAAGTGTTCATTCAGTTACATATAACTGGTACTTTCAATCTATTTCTTTATAAAGTTAATTAAAAGGTTTGTACCACTAGGATTTTAAGTACTGCTACAGCCTCAAAAGTATATACAATGATCCTATTGCCAACATTATATCATTAGCTAACAAAAGATACATAACAGAGACATGTGGCATGTTTCATGAACACAGCCTGAGCAAACATGTATTACCTAAAATAATTAGCACAATAAAATACAGCTAACAAGAAGAGTGCAAAGAACATATGTCTTCTCTCTGAATATCAACAAGGTTGTTATATGATAGTAAATGTAATAAGTTTAACATCAGTTTAAATTTAAAATGGCTCAGGAGAAATTTAAAAAGGCTCCATCAAACACATACACACTCACAGAAAATATCTAACACATACACACTCATAGAAAAGAAATACAACTTTAATGTTAGCTTGGTCTGCAAGCATTTGAAGAAGTTATTTTAAAATAAAAGGCATTGTGCTCAAACCCCAATATATATGTTTATTCAGAGCAGTAGAGATGGACTAGAACTCAAACCCGAGTTCAAAAGGACTCGGACTTCTCGAACAATCCCAGACCCGGATTTTCGATATTTTCCGGGCTTTCGATAATTATCGCATGTTTGACCGTTCGAGGCAAGCAAATATGCGAGTAAAATGTCTATTGTACCTATACGTGAGCATCGAATCCGCGAGTAAAATGTCTATTATACCTATACGCGAGCATCGAATCTGCGAGTAAAATGTCTATTATACCTATTTGCGGGTAAATATCGAATCCTCAAGTAAAATGTCTATTATACCTATACGGGAGCATCGAATCCGCGAGTAAAATGTCTATTATACCTATACGCATGCATTAATTCTGCATGTAAAATGTCTATTATACCTATTCGCGAGCATCGATTCCGCGAGTAAAATGTCTTTTAAACCTATACACGAGCATCGATTCTGTGAGTAAAATCCTATTATACCTATTCACGAGTAAATATCGAATCCGCGAATTCTTGTGTGCCATGTTCCTTTTGCTGTTGGTGATGTGAGCCCCATTCAGTTCTAAGGTTTCAAATATAGCAGTTTATGTCCTTAATGCAAGGGGAATTACCAGAACTTAATTCATTGTTAGACTTTCATTCCCCTTTAAGGACTAATCCTTAGCTTAGGGCTGGTACACACAGGTCTAAATTGGCTCGTTTTATTGCTGTGGCAGATATTTTGGTCAATCAGGCAAAATTTTTGACCATCAGTTTTAGGCAAAATTGGCAGGTCCAAGTCATTGGACATGTTGGTAAATCTTGGCTGATCCAGCATTCTTTGTTATACTGCATCATCAGTCATGCCGAAATATCAATGATACCACTTTTCTTACAGACTTACAGTCTATCAATTGGTTAAGGGATATGTAGTCTGTCGGTCAGGTGCCCTAGCGTGATCAAATCGCAAGTAGCTTGACCTAACCCTGCAAGAGTACTGGAAAACCCTTTCAGTGCCAGCACTTACCTAGAGTATTGCCATTAACACTTTCGGTGCCAGCAGATTATTGCCATTAATCCTTCAGTGCCAGCACTTTCCCAGAGTATTGCCATTAACACTTTTGGTGGCAGCAGAATATTGCCATTAACCCTTCAGTGACTGCACTTTCCCAGAGTATTGCCATTAATACTTTCGGTGCCAGCAGATTGTTGCCATTAAACCTTCAGTGCCAGCACTTTCCCACTTTTCCCATATACAGTGTGTACCACGTCTCCTCCATTGAATTGTTCTCTCCTTACCTAATCTAAGTTTTAATTGGAGAGTTGGGTGGAAGAAGGAAAGAGGTGGGGATAGTGATCTCATGGCTGCTAGTCACAGGAGCCAGCTGCTCACCTCAGTACTATAAGCTTAGTTCATCCTCCCCCCTCCTTCCTTCACCTTCAGTTCATTTGCAACATGTTTCCAAATAGAGGTAGCTAAATTCAGGCTCTCTACACACTACAATATTGCAAATTTAACATAGGTGCCCTAGGTCTTTGCCTAGGTGCCCTATGCCTAAAAACGGCCCTGCTGTCGGTTTTGTCCAATCCATGTGTACCAGGATTACCACCTTAGATGGCAAAATAGAGCCTCACTGGTAAGAGCAAGGTATAAACATATTATAACCCAGTGTCTCACAATACCTCCTGACCTCAATGGTCAGTCTGCACCAGATATTCCTGACTGACAGACTACTTATCAATAAAAAAATTGGTATTCTGTGGGTTGGGAATTAAAGGGCATATCCACCTCAAAATCAATCTTTTAATAGAATGTAGCTCCCCCCTGTCCAGACCTAAACGCTATATTTTTTATTTAAATATCAAATTTGAATCGTACTTACATGCCCTTACTCCCGCTGTGCGCTCCTCGCGGCTCCCTGTTTGCAGGAAGTTGTAAACAGTGGCTGGACCAGCAGTTGTGTCTGTGATTGGCTGACAGTCAGCCAATCACAGATGCGGCCTCTCCATTGCTGGCAGCCGTGTCTGTGATTGGGAATGAAGGCATGTAAGTATGATTCGGATTGATTTTTAAAAAAGTAATTTAGCGTTTTGGTCTGGGCAGGGGGGAGCTACATTATACTAAAAGGAATTAACACTAGAACTATCCATTGCAGAGGATGGATCCGGATGGTGGGAGGGAGGGGGGAAAAGGGCTCCCCTGCGCATGCCTGAAACAACTGAAAGGACGCATCAGAGGCAGAAACCTTTCCCAGAGGAAGACAGCTCCAACTCCTCGGACTTCCTGGACTTTGGAAAGACACTGCAGAAGAACTATAAGGAGCTGGTATGTAAGGTAAGGATCATTTTAAACTACTCAGTGGGGCAAGTAGTAGGTTAAATTATAGTTTTAGGGGTGGACATGCCCTTAAAAACTGTACTGATAATAATTTGCCATGCCATTGGAGCCCACAGGAACAGCCATAATTTACCAATATTATTCAAACTGACCGATTTTGCCTAAAATTGTTTGGGAGGATTGGTCACGGCAGGGCCGTTTCTAGCCATTTTGGTGCCCTAGTGTGATCAGAACGCAATCCCGTTGCGCTTAAAAGTGCAGTAGTGTGGCCTATCCCTCCAAGAGTATTAGCATTACCATTTTTAGTGCCAGCACACTTTAATACTAGTAATTTCAGTGCCAACACTGACCCATAGTATTGCCATTAAACCCTTAGTGCTAGCACTTTACTAGAGTACTGCTATTAATATTTTCAGTGCCAGCAGAGTATTACCTTTAACCCTTTCAGCAGCCAGCATTGACATGATATACAGTATGTACCTACTTTCCACGTCTCCTCCATTGAATTGTTCATTCCTCACCTACTCTAAGTTCTAAGGAGAGAGGAGAGTTGGGTGGAAGGAAGGAAGAGGCAGGGATAGGGATCTCCTAGCTGCTAGTCAGAGGGGCCACTGTTATAAAGTCTGCAGCAGCTTTTACCTTAAAAAAACAAGTATTTGCCATATGTTTCTATTATTCACAGGGAGGTAAGAACAATTATTCCCACCTCCCTGTGAATAATAGTTTGCTCAGGGGACCTGGAACTTACCTTACCGCACTCCTCTCACAAGCCGCTCCTGCACAGAACAGCTGTTCTGTCCCGATCGCGCGCCCTATCTTTTGTATTGGCGCGCATGCACCTAAGATAGGGTGTACGGTCGTGACAGAGCAGCTTATGCCTAAATACGGTCCTGGGTCACGGTCAGGTCTAAAATACAGTTCTGCTGTCAATGTATTTCATTTATCCAATATCACTCCCTTATAAATACTTCTTTCATTGCAATGTTTAGCTCCTTACTAGTAAGAAATATTACAGTTACACTTCACAATGGTTAGGCCAGTGAGACCCCTAGTGGATACAGTAAATGAACGAATTACTATGTGGTGTATTTCTCTGTGAACCTTAACACAACCTTTCTGGTTAATTAGTTGCTAGCGAAATATTGCTTAATTATTTGGGAGGGCTCTGATTCAGTGTGGGGCCAAAATGGAAAAATAGCGAGTGCTATCCACTGCTGGCTCCTCTGACATTTCTCCACTGTTTCCTGCTTTAGCTAAATTATAGTGCATATTTAAAGAAGGAAAGTTGCCTTTTTTGTTTGTTGATATGTAGCGCTAGGCACACACACTATAGATAAAGCCCCAATACCGTCGGATCCACGATCCAGTTTGTATAAATTTGTCAGGTGCCAAGCTTTAATGGAGACTGCACAAGAGCTTTGCGTTATCAAATGCCCGGAGTTGGGTCATTTGGTCAGTTTGCACAGTATGTAAATCCCTATATTTATTTAAACATCAACCTCATATGTTTAAAACCAAATAGCTTGAAGCTTTTAACCAGGTAGTAAGGGAAGATTGTACTTGTAGTTCAGTTTTACTTACAAATATAAAAAGGTTTGTGTTTCCAAGGGTAAGGTCATGAGCCTACATAATTGTTTCTATCACCTTGTCATATGTTTGAACCATATGCGGGACATAAATGCCTGATGTTTTTCGGGCCTTTGTGCGCTATTATCTACCTGGTATAGGCCTATGAGTAAGGACGTACAGAGGACTGAAACGCACCAGGCATTTATGTTTGTTATAGATTACCTTATAAAGATGATTTTTTTAATGGAGATACTGGCGTGGATTTTGAATCACGAAGTGCAAGGTCCCCATGGAGATACAAGGTAAAGCTAGACAATCCCATCCTAGGAAGATTGGTCCCAAAGATCCCAGACAATTGGCCAAATTTACAGGGTTATTCAATAAAAGTTCTTATCGGTGCTAATTTTGCCCCAACCAATCAGATGTAAGCTTTCAAATGTTAAATAAGATCTGATTGGTTGGGGCAAAATTAGCACCATTTTTAACAATAAGAACTTGAGCTTGGCCCAGTAATTGAATTGGCAAGGGGTTTTCTTGTTTGAAGTGTTTAGATTTTGTTTCCCCATTTCAGTTAACAGTGGATTATACTGTGATGGTTATAATCCGTCAGGATTTTTAATAGTTATCTTTGATCTAAGGTTGGGTACACACATACAATATTTTCGGCCGACCGCATGGTGTGGGCAGCCTCGACCAAGCTCAGGTGTTCCAAACGAATGGGCCTGTTGGTAAATCATGAGCGATCATGCAATTTCCTAGGGGACCGCACGATCAGTCGCGCTGACAGCTGTGGCCACTATTGCCGCTATTGCCACAGTCATTTGTCCCGGCCGAGCGAGCGATAGTAGCGAATGCTTGGTCAGGACAAAAAGTCCCCACGTGTGTACGCACCTTTAGGTAGTCAATCTGTTTCTAAATTCTTTAGTATAAAGACATTAATTTTGTGCTAATTCATTTCAGCTACCAAGATTGATTTTTGAATCTAAACTTAAAGGGCAACTAAAGCCACAGAACAACACTGAACCAGAAGGCAGAACACCTTGATATAAAACCAGTAATCTGTGCCTTACCTCTCATTTTGATACAGGCGCTGGGAAATTTACCTAAATAACATATGGTTTGTGCTTTACTTCTCAGCATTCTAGTATCAGACAGTTTGGTCAACGACCATTCTGTTCTGCACATGCTCAGTCCTTAGCTATGGCACAAACTTGTTACAGTTGGTCACACCCATTAATAATCTCTAGCCAATCCATTTACAGGACAGATAAAGCAAGGAAGCATGTGACTGAGGTCAGGAGGTGTGGTCTGACACTGCACCTACACACAGATACTTCATCCAGTTCTTAACAGGCTTTGATTTACTTTAACAGAGTTAAGTGGCATTTTATAGTTTATTGGTGTTTTTAGGGGGGGTGTTTTCAGATTCTGGAGTATATAAAATTGGGTTTAGTTCTCCTTTAAGGAAATAACACAGGGGCAGCACTCATCTGGCCTGGTAGCTGCTTCAGGAGTTTTGTGATGTTTACCTAGTTTTTATTGCTAGTTGCAGCAATTAATATCAATTTTTAATTAAGACCAATTACGTTACCTGGATCAGAGATCATCAGGCTAGAGATTTGGAGCCAAAAATCAGAATGGATGCAGGAAACATGGTCTAACTCTAAAGAACAGACTTTTCTGCTGATCCTAAGGTTTCAGCCTTTCTATAGTAAAGCTCTCTACTTAATTTGGGACAGTTCCTCTGCAACAGGTTTTTTCAAAGTAAAGAAAACTGCAAACAAGAAGAGGCAGATTCCTCTTGATGGTATCAAGAAACTTCTTCAAGGCTAAGGGCTCATTCACACTAGGGGACGTTTTGGTGCAATGTCAAGCATTGACATCACAACAAGATAAATGCATTGCTTATAGGAGTGAATGGTACCGTTCACACCTACGAGCTGCCATACAGTGTGCTTTCAGCAACACATTGTTTGCAGCAGTTTGCTGCATATCACATAGCGGTGCCATTAGTGTTCTTTATTTTCCAACTCCAAAAATTATTTAGTTTAGATGAATCTTGCCGCTATGATACTGACTTTTCAAGGCAGAAACAATATGGGTGGAGCTGTGTACAGGAAGCATGAAGGCGGATAAATTAATTGTTGGTGTATCTTATAAGCCACCAAATGCCAGTAAGGAGGTTGAAATGAATCTCCATATGCAGTTGGCGACGGCTGCTATATTGGGCATGTTCTGGTTATGGGGGATTTCAATTACCCCTGACATAGATTGGAGTAAGGAAACTGCACCTCAAAAGGTATAAAGTTCTTAAATTTCCTTTATGAGGGTTTTATTTTCCATAGATTGTAGAAGTTCCTACTAGACAGAATGTGTTGTTGGATCTAGTGATATCTAATAACCATGAGCTCATTTTGGAGATGAAGGTAATGGGAAGCTTAGGGAATAGTGACCATGATATAGTGTCATTTAATATAGGTTGCAAAAAAACTAAAGTGTACTGGGTTAACAAAAATGTTTAACTTTATCAAACTTTATGAAAGAAAATGGCTTCTAAAATTTTGAAAGGCACATAACAGGCTTACAGGATGTATACACGCTTTAATAAGGAGTGCAAGAAAGCAATTAAACTAGTTAAAATAGAAAATGAAATACGGATAGCAGAGCAAAGCAAGTCCAACCCTAAAATGTTTTTTATTTTTTTTAGTATATTATAAATAGTAAAAGGATCAGGAATGAGAATGCACAACCATTAAAAAAAGGGGCAAAGGACATGGCCACACTCCGGCACAAACGCAATTGCACACGCAATCACACGAGATGCGTTTGCACATGCGATTTTGTAATTCGAGATATGAAATCGCATGCGATTGCGCTTTAAAATGGTGGTCGCATGTGATTGTGTATAGCAAACGGAATCACAATCGCATGAATTGCCGCAATTGCTGTATTAGAAAAAAATTGCATGCGCAATCGTGAAAAATTCGCGACAGTGTGGCCTAGCCCTTAGATGGTTGAGGTTGCTGAAAAGCTAACGTTATAGACTGTTTTTTCCCCTCTGTATTCACTATAAAAAAAATCCTAGTCCCTGAAGGGTAGAAATAAGGTATATTCACTCTTGCTGACAGACTATATGGTGCACAAACAATTAGACAGAGTTAATATCAATAAAACCCCAGGACAGGATGAAATACACATACACGACTAAGCTCTCTAAAGATCCAAGGTACAGAGCTTAGTCCAGTTTTATCTAGAACACTATTTCTTATCTTTTCATATTCACTTTTGTCTGGTGATGTGCCTCTACACTGGAAAAAAATGTAATACCAATATTCAAGAAAGGTTCACTGTCAGGTAACTATAGACATGTAGGCTTATTATCAGTGGTAGGGAAGGTACTGGAAACTCTGTTACAGGATCCTTGACAAGACTAGATTTTCCGCCTTAGGTGATGAAGTGGAGGAGGACAGCTCAGAATTCGCGTGTATGGAGCGGGCTAATCCCTTGAACACCCAGGGATCTTCCATCTTTAATACAAGGGAGGAAAAATTTAGGGTCAGGAAGGCTAGGACTCCATTATTAGAAAGGTGGATAGGGTCATCTGCTGCCAAGACCCTACATGCCGAACTGTGTGTTGCCTGCCTGGTGTTAGGGTTTAGCATGTGATGGATCATGTAGATCCATCACATGCTCATGTAGATTTATTAGGTCCTTCCATACTGGGGTTACCTTGATGTGGTTGGAAGGCCTTTCACTTTTATGCATAAAAACATCCCCCATGTTTTTACTGTTTGCACTAGCATAGATATTATGATATATGGGGCCCAGGAATGTGCATTGATCATCTCTTTTCTTGTTTGTTCTAATGTTTTGGTCAGATCAGTAGCACTTCCACTATTTGTTATAAAGTAATTTTGCCACAGGAGTGCTCCCACAGCCCCCCTTTTGTGTATATATTGCAGCAGAGCTTCTCTGCAGGAACATCGAACAAGCTTCCATGTGGTAGTAGCACCCCCAACACATCCCTTTAATTGGAGGTCTAATGACTTGAATACTAAGCATTAGATGAGAGGCCTCTTCCCTCCTTGTTAAAGCCAGTAGGCGGCAGAAAGTGATAGCCTTTAATACTAATCCAATACAAGGTCAGGGAGACAACCTTACCAAGAAAATGCAACCAAGCAGGGAGTGTCAGCCCAGATAAATGACCCAAGGTAAATTATTAGGACTTTCCATACTGGGGTTACCTCGATGTGGTTGGAAGGCTTTTAACTTTTATGCATAAAATTGTAACTAAATGTTTTTACTGTTTGCACTAGCACAGATATTATGATATATGGGGCCCAGGAATGTGCATTGATCATCTCTTTTCTTGTTTGGTTTAATGTTTTGGTCAGATCAGTAGCACTTCCACTATTTGTTACAAAGTAATTTTGCAACAGGAGTGCTCCCACAGCCCCCCTTTTGTGTATAGTAAAAATAAATGACAGGATCAAAATCTAAAGAAACTTGGCTGATAAAATAGGAGAATTGGAGATAATGGCTTTGACTGAAAAGTATGATGTAAGGCTGGGTACACACGAAAGGACTATTTGTCCCGACTGTCCTCACCTGGCTCAGCCGCAACAAATGTCTGTCAGTTGCGGCAATAGTAGCCGTGGCTGACAGTTTGTGCGATCGATTGTGATTTACCGACGCGTCCAATAGTTTGTACCCAGCCTAATAGGCATAGCAGAAACATGGTTGAACAATTCTCATCACTGGGCTGTAAATTAAGAAGATACTCCTTGTTTAGAAATGAGAGAAAAAATAGGAAATGAGGAGGAGTATGTGTTTATGTTACACAAGCGATATCGATGTTAAAGCATAGACAATATGGGAGGAATTGGGCAATAGGAAGGGGGGTAATGTCGCTGTTGGTGTCTGCTACAAGCCGCCAAATGCTAGCAGGAAGGGAGGGAGTTAGCTTCATATTCAGTTGGCAAGGGCTGCAAGTTTCCGTGTTCTGATTATGGAGGACTTTAATTACCCTGACAATGATTGGCTTGGTGAAACTGCCCACACAGAAAAGGGTGATGGGTTCCTGTATGTGCTGCATGATAATCTTCTCTCACAGGTGGTTGAAGTTCCTACTAGAAAAGAAGCTCTGTTAGATATGAAAATACTTAACATCATGGAGTGTACTTTTTTTCTATTTCCCTCCTGAGCCTACCTTTCCTCATGTAAAGTTGCTGACATCTTGCATTTGCATTGTAGACTGTTTAGCTCCGCCCCTCCGAGATTTCCTGGATCTTCTTCTTTAGTCTCAAAAAGTACTGTCCGTTGGGTCCGTGTGCGTGCACGGACATGTACACGCGTGACGTCACGTTGTGCACGGCATGTGCACGGCACAACGCTATGACGTCACATGTGCACACATCCGTGCACACACTGACGTCACATCACAGACCCAATAGACAGTGCTTTTTTAGACTAAACAAGAAGAAAAGAAGGAAATCTCAGAGAGGCAGAGCTAAACAGTCTACAATGTAGATGCAAGATGTCAGCAATTTTACAACAAAATATTACTCTCCCTCTTTACAAGGCACTGGTAAGATCTCATTAAGAATATGCAGTGCAATTTTGGAATCCCATATACAAAAGGGACATCTTGGAAATGGAAGGAGTTCAGAGAAGGGCAACTAAAATAATAAAGGGAATGGAGGAGCTTGACTATGTAGGCAAATTAGACCAGTTAGGGCTGTTTACATTGGAGAAGTGACTTTCAGGGAGATTCAATAAAAGTTCTTATCATTTAAAATGGTGCTAATTTTGCCCCAACCAATCAGAACTTATGTTAGATTTAAAAGCTTACATCTGATTGGTTGGGGCAAAATTAGCATAATTTTAAACGATAAGAACTTTTATTGAATAACCCCCTTTGTTTGGGGATATGATCACTTCATACAAATATATTATTGGGCCGTACAACAAACTCTCTGGTGCATTGTTCACTAATAGGTCATATCAGAGGACTCGTGAACATCCTTTAAGATTAAAAGAAAAGAAGTTTCATCTTCAGGTTAGGAAAGGTTTCTTTACAGTGAGAAGGGTGAAACTGTGGAACTGTCTTCCAGCAGGTGTGGTAATGGCAATTTTATTAAATAGCTTTAAAAGTGGGCTGGATAAGTTTCTAAAACTACAAAATATTGAGAATTACTGGTATTAATAAATATACCCCTTTTTAGAACTTTTTTTGCCTTCCTCTGCATCAACTGTTAGGTTGGGTTAAAGAGGAGGGTGTAAAGGTTGGACTTGACAACCTCTTAAGTTGCTTTTCTTAATTTCATAGCTATGATGTAATTTTTTAGCAAAAACAAACAAACTACTGTATGCTACACAGGAAGTCATGTCTGTGTATGATAGATGACATAAGAGAGTAACTTTGCAAGTCTCCGCCTATTTCTCTGGGAATGTTGGGAGTAAGATTGGGATTATTTAGGCAATGATATTTTAATAGCATTAGGCGGTGACATCCTTTCTGTATTAAGAATGCTTTATTTCATTTTATGCTCTGTGGAGGGCTTTTTGCTTCTTAATGCCCATCTCACCTTAAACTATATAGCTGACTGTATCTTGGCCCCCCAAGTCCTACCCCATAGAAGCCATAAAAATCTGTATCTTCCAAAAATGAGATTAAACAAGATTGTGCAGGACAGTCCGTGTTTTTAAGGACATCAGATTTCACAGCCCTCCAATGGATCCCTCCTTGATTGGTACTGTGTTGGGTTGAAGAGGGGAAGACAGGAGCCAGGGACCCCCTCCAGATTTTAAGGCAGGCCCTTGATACACCCACTCGCAGGGCCGGCCTTTGACCATGGGCGACCGGTGCGACCGCACGGGTTGCATTACCAGGGGGGTGACAGCTGGGAGTCTTAGGTCATGGACCTGTAGCTCAAAGTTGTGCATCAGTGCCCCAGACCCTCTAGTTACGGTCCTCCAGATCAAATATATGTATCAGCACCTCACCAAATACTAAGCCCCAACACATATAAGCTTTACTTAAGATGTCTGTATGCTGTGTATTTAGTACGTTACTTGTTACATAATGATGTATGCACCATATATACAAGCACGCACTGAAGATACTGAAAGACAGTAAGCGCAGGTGGGGTAATTGATTTGAAGCCAAGCAGCATTCAACAGAGTATTGTGTGTGCCCAGGGGGGTGTTTTTTTTATTTTGGGGGGGGTGTTGGGTGCTAGGCGTCAGTAACAAATCTTGCACAGGATGCTATTTATCCTAAGGCCGGCCCTGCCCACTCATCTATCCAATCTACTGAAATCAGCAGTTTTTATAAATCTGATCACGCGTAAGTAAAGGTGCGTGATCAGCTGTTTAAAACTACTGTACCAGACCAGCAGTAGTTTTGAACAGCTGATCACGCTCACCTTTACTTGTGTACGTGAGATCATCTGTTCAAAAACTGCTGGTCGCGGTACAACTGTAGTTACGCAGTAGTTACGCAGTAGTTATGCCAATGGTCTCAACCTCTGCATGGCTTAACTGTGATGTTTGGTCTGAAATGCAACACAATGTAATTGTTAAACCCTTAAAAAAAATAAGAAGCTAAAGCAATATCATAATCAAAAGTTCTGTTACATTGTAAAAAAATATTTTTTTTCAAATAGGAATTTGAATTCAGATACCATCTGATAGACAGCTGACTATTATATCTCAGCATTTGTGGGTTATTTTGTAACCACCACAGCTGTTATATTTTAAATTCACAGAAGAAAATTGCTGTGCAAGGCATGGGACTCAAAGTTACAACAGGTTTTCTGAGGCAGATGCGCCACAAAGCTGCTCAAAGAATAGGCCTCAGGCAATGTTTTTTCTAAGCATGTAATGAGATCACATCTCAGCTAAGCCTGAAAATGAATGAACAGCCAAGTGTGGAAGTAAAAGGAATCTTAATAAGATGGTAAAGTAGATACTGAAAGTAATGTTTCTTACAGAGTGTCGTGTTTAACCCACTTTTATTTATTTTTTTCATATTTGTCTGAAAAAAGTAAGACAATTAAAGCAATTATGTTTGTCACAATATATAGAACAAGAACAGGATCAGATTCAGAAATAAAATTTGCATTACTAATCCATCCCTTTTAGTGCTATCAATATAGACCAGGGGGTGTCAAACTCAATCACATAAGGGGCCAAAATCAATAAGACAGGCTAAGTGGAGGGCTGATTTTTTTTTTTTTTTTTTTAAAGATACTTAGCAGGTGCAGGATTGGGTTTCCGTCATGCTTCTGCCTAGTGCAGGGTCTCAGCAGGTGTGAAGCATATTGTTTTGGACTGGGACCTCTGCCTTTGGTGTGATTATGTGCTAATGTGGAACGCCAACCTTAAGGCTCGTACACATGTGCGATCGCGGGTCCTGACCCGCCCCTCACAATGTGTACGAACAATCATTTTGGGCAATAATGGGCCTGTGTGTAGGAGCTTTATCGGCCAAAACCGTCATTCGTTCTGGGATCATTGAACTACCGACTTGGCAGATCTCCGAACGAACAACAGTTTCGGCCTATAAAGCGGTAATGGAATGGCCAACTCCAATGGAAGACCCTTTGACACACCTCCCCGCCTCCCCAGTGCCATGCTAGATACGCAATAAGTTATTACAGAGGTGACTGCATCCAAGCCTTACTACGCTGCTATCCATTTTGCACTCTCAAGCTGCGTCATAACTAGATCTGCATGCTAGATACCACAATCAGCTGTTTTAACAGCTAATTGCACCTACCGTATGTTAGTAAAGGTGCGCACCAGCAGCTGTTTAAAAAGAGCAGATCTATAGTTATGCCACTAATCTATAGTTATGCCATAAATCTACTAAGAAGTAGTATTTTGAGGGGGCTATTTCTCCTAATATTTTAATGTGATCAAACCACCCCGTGTTCTTGAATTTTCTGAATGGTCCAATTCAGGAGTCACCAAGGCCATATCAATAAAACAAATTAAAAATATCCAATTCTGGGAACATAGATATGAGTTGCTATAATATCTTAGTCTGAAATAATCTAAGACCCACCCAAAAGTCCTCCACCTGAGCCCAGCTATAACCAAGGGCCATATTTATAAACACGTAGTATCGTGATTTAGCGATACTGCATGTTAACAGTAACGTACAACAGCGGGCGTCAATGCACTACTAAGGTCATACATTTATGCTGAATGTTTGTTAATTAACTAACGTTTGGTCGCAGAATACCTTGCGGTAGTAGACTACCGCAAAGGTATTCTATGGGGATCAATAAACTAAGAACGCGTTGTCGTAGATTTACGATTGTTATTGTTAACTTACTCTTGATATCATAAATTTACGTTCGTTATTGTTAATTTACAAACACACAAATGTGTTTCCAGTGCACTGCAATTGCGCAATATTGCACATTCAGAGCACATACTATAGAGCAAACAATGCAGATCACACATGCTCCGGTTAGTAGATAGCAGCGCAACAAAGGAGAGCACACCTAGTGTGGCCAGACCAATTGGCAAAGAATAGTGTACACTTTTTAACCCGTGATTGGATTGTGAGTTAATACAGTGTGCCTAGCCCTAAACAACGTATTTGATTTGTGAACCATAAGAACCTCTTATATGTCTGGAGACGAACTGGCGCTTAATTGCGAGAATATACCTACTACTCGGCAGTTCACAAGGTGTTAGAATAAATATCCTCACTAGCCTCGCCGGACTTTAGTGCCTGTCTTAGAGCCACTAAGAGACCTTCAGTGCTGGGAGAATGGATCACACAACACGCCCAGTGCAGTAGAACCCAGTTTCTCGGTTTATTCACATGTTACATTGGGTTTTCACAAAGAGAAAAAGGGGGCGTGGCCAGACACAGTGTCTGCAGATGACATACTAAAACCTTGGAATATGAAGATAGAGTCAGGCTGACACAAAAAATGTAGGAGAAAGACCTTGAGCTCACTGGGAAGCTCAAGTGTTATCAAATGAGAGAGAACATTTGGAAACAAAACATCTGCAATAACACGACAATAATATAAGACAAAATGGAGTCAGAGAACAAAATGGCTGCTATTAGGCTAAGTGATTATAGAGAATATATAAAAACCTAACACAAGGTATGAACAAGCATAAACTACTGTATATTTTGGTCAACCCACAATTTTTCTCACAGAGATAGGGGAAATAGCTTGGTCAGACTACGCCTACATTTCACAATACCTCACAGGTATTCTACAGTCTATACCGCCTCCAAAAAGGCGTTTCAACTAAAAGATGTTAGCAGATCAATCAAAAAAAACTGAAAGAATATTTTGTGGTTAACAATTTCACTGAAAACCTCTAAATCAACCCTCTGGGTTACCTCATACAGATAGCAGCAGGACAAAAGAGAGGAAAGAAGAGTATGTCCGAATCACTTTAGAAAGACAGTTAAGTAAAAATTGGGAAGACACTCTCCAAAAATTAAGATTCTATAAAGCAACAATTTGGGTCACTATTGACTGAAAATGGTAAAAAAAAAAAGCACTCAGATTGGTAGACCAACTTTTTACTGCAAAATAAAACAAAACAGTCAATATGCTAGCAAGAAAGACTCACACAGAACAAGTTCCTTCCCCTCTGTTCCCCCTCCAGCACACTGCAATACGACCCTAGAGGAATAACTTCTCAATTCACCCAATTCAACCAGAATGTTTACAGTGGCCACACAGTCTCAAAACCAAATATAACCTGTAGTGGATTTCTATGGGAGGAACTGTAAGATTATAGCCTTATAATCTTACAGTTCCAGGGGGAGAAGGAAACCAGAAGCCACAAAGGGGTAGATTATAATAAATAATGCACCGCCAACTGTAAATTATAGGGATTTTAGAAGTCACCTTGGAGTTCCATGCCCTGTATAAAAGGTACTGGGCCTGCAGCCTCGTGCTTTTATATGGTCACGGCACTCTTTGGTGACTTTTAATACCCTTACAAATTATAGTAGGGGATGCATTATTCACTATATAACCCACCCCTCCCATTAATCCCTATGGGACCCAACTGTAAATAATATTGCTATAATCGGCATGCTACTGCGTAGTAGCACACCGATTATAACAAGGAAGTGGTTCCCCCTTGTAGTTATGCAGGTTCACTCACTGCGTAGTCCGTCTCTCAGCCCGATGCCCTCTCTCAGCCAGATGCCAAGTCATCCTCCCCCAGGATATTCTGTGCGGAAGCAGAGGGGGCGGAGAGCAAAGTGAATATTTAATTAGTGCAGGGCTGTAACTCTTCCCAACAGCGGGGGAGGGAACTGGAACATCGCGTTGCTGCTGCCTGGTCTGACTTCCATGCATAAAGGTAAACGGGGGTTGAGGAGGGGGAACCAAGTTCAGTTTATAGTTTTAAAGCAGAGTTTTAAGGCATGGTATGCTTGGGGGAGTTGTAAATTAGCCTAATTGGAGTGCTTCCACAATCCTTGTATTGTATGTATTTATTGGGAGGCTTGGTCAGGTCTCCATGTGGTAATAGCATCCCAAACATGCCCCTTTTATGGGAGGTCCTATGCCTTTAATATAAAGCACTGGATGACCTCTTCCCTCCTTTTAAAAAGCCAAAGGACTGGGGGGAAATGAAAGAGCCTGTTATATGGATCCAGTGTGTAAGAATGAGAAATGCAAAAGTTTGCAAATCGTAATTGAAGTAACTGGGGTTACCTTGATGTGGTTGGAAGGCTTTTCATTCATCTGATCACAGTAATGTATACTAAAACCCCTTTGTTTATAAAGTATGCCAGTGTGCAGATAATATGATTGTATGGGGCCTAGGAATGTGCATTGATTATCTTTTCTATGTTTGTATAAATGTTTGACCAGATCAGTAGCACTTCTGCTAAATGTAGTTGTAAATTAGCCTAATTGGAG